>ONZH01020049.1:0-437454 GCA_900303285.1 Rhinella marina | reverse complement strand
CTTTCACCCCCAGACCAATGGCTTGGGGAAAGAGTGAATCAGTCTCTTCAGATCTATCTTCGTCATTTCGTTTCGGCAAGACATGACAATTGGTCTGAACTATTGGCATGGGCAGAGTTTGCTGCTAAAAAAAAAAAAAAAAAAAAAAAAAAAAAAAAAAAAAAAAAAAATAACTCTGTTTCCGTTGCGACTGGTAAGACCCCCTTTTTTGTTCAGAATGGGCAACATCCTCGCCTTCCTTTACCAATGGCCGTCACAGCGGAGGTGCCCGCCGTAGCGGACCTCGCCTCTCATCTACAAGAGGTATAGCAACAAACTCAGTCATCTTTGACAGCTGCTAAAGCTAAGATGAAAAAGCAAGCTGACCGTAGACGTTCTAGTGGTCCTGGAGTTTGAGCCTGGAGAACTGGTTTGGTTATCTTCTAGATTTATCCGGCTCCGTGTGGCCTCCCTGAAGTTCGCACCTCGCTACCTCGGTCCTTTTCGGGTCCTGCGTCGAATCAACCCTGTCACTTATCATGTTAAGTTGCCTCGGTCCTGGAGAATCGTGAATTCTTTCCATGTGTCGCTTCTAAAACCGGGTACCACTCAATAGATTCTCTCCTACGGTACAAGAGGAGACTGAAGCTGTTGAGGCTGAGTATGAGGTACGGGAGATTCTTGACTCTAGACCATACGAGGTACCACGTCCTACTTAGTGGACTGGGTTGGGTTTGGGCCTGAAGAACGTTCTTGGGAGCCAGAAAGTAATCTTAATGCCCCAGATCTTATTGCGGCCTTTTGGAGGAGGAGGGGGGGCCCTCGGGGGGGGGTACTGTAAGGCGCGTGCATCGACGTTGTGCACGCGGTCGCTTGCCCTCCCGGGCTGCGGGTGTTGGTGAAGGGGCACGGTCAAATCTCAGTGCAATATCCTTGCGCCCACAGTCCTACTGCAGTGAACAAGGTCCGGCACAGGAAGTGGTCATGCGCCAGCTTCTTGAGACCTCTGGTGATGTCACTTCCGCCAGGCGTTCACAGGAAGTATGTCAGGCACCACGCCCTGCCCTTGAGACCACTGGTAAGGTCACTTCCGCCAGGCGTTCACAGGAAGTGTGTCAGTAACCACGCCTCTGCCAATTAGCTCACTACTATTTAAACCCTGAGCTTCTGCTGGGCAGGGCCGGTGCCTTGTTGTTCATGTGCGACTGCTATATTGTCTGGTCCATTGCTATTGACACTGAATGTTACTGAGTGTTTGTGTGCTTCCTTGCACCGGTGCGTGGTTTCACGTGCCTGCTTTTCTGTCTGTCTTTGTGTGTGTGTATCACTCAGACTGTTTGAAAGCCAAGCTTGCGGCCGTGCCTTAGCCCCCTCCTGGAGCATGGGTACACGGTGGGTGTCGCTCGTCTGGAGGTCTGTGAAGCCAGAGCTCTGGCTACAGTCTCAAGCGCTTTTGCACAGTACGTGTTGTGTAAGTGTTTACCTTACTATTTATTCACTCAGACTGTTTGTAAGCCACGCTTGCGGCCGTGCCATAGCCCCCTCCTGGAGCACGGGTACATGGTGGGCGTCGCTTTTCTGGAGGTCTGTGAAGCCAAAGCTCTGGCTCCAGTCTCAAGCGCTTTCTGCGCAGTACGTGTTTGTGTAAGTGTTTACCTTACTATTCGTTATCTTGCCTCCTATATCATTTTGCCCTTTGGGAGCGATCGTCATTGTCCGGCTTCCCAGAGTTTGGGTCCAGTGATCCCCAGTGACTCTGCCAAGCGGCAGAGTCACTTATTTATTTTATTTGTGTCTCAGTGGCCTAACAGCGCAAGCGTCCTGGACCTGGTGGTTCATCTGGCCACACTTCTGGTTCCATTTTAAGCACTTAGAGGCTTTGACAGGAGGGTAATCCCGGTCGCAAATGAGCCTTTCGGGGATGCCATAGGGGTGTACTCCACCTGATCTCCCACGTACAGGCTATGACGATGTTGTGGCAGGTACGGCCATTTCACCGACCTGCGGCCAACAAAATATTCCCTTCCATCTTCGTCATCCTGCAGAAAGCCAGACCCTCTCCCAACCGAGAACCAAAACACAGTTCCCTTGCGTTCTAACAAAGGATCTCCTGGCCTAGGGTGGTCAAGAACTTGTATGACCCAGTCGTCCACTGCGGTTTTATAGTCCCAGAGAGTCTGTGCATGGGCCGTCATAGATGGTGGAACAATTGGGTTCTGGTGTATGGAAGGGGTGGATCTCCTCCTGGGCGGAGAAGTGGACGCTCCAGCCGCCTCTGCCATACAAGACATAGCGGACACTACAGCCGCACTAGATGCTCCAGCCGCCTCACGAGTTGCAGGCGCAGCAACTTCAGCAGGTGGTAAAGACACAGGCACTGAAGCTTGGTTTCTCTGGCAGTGTTGAACTTGTGACATCCTGATGTCTGGAGCATGCCGTGGTAAGGGAACTTGAACCCAAAGTACATTTCATCCCAATTTGGGCGCAACTGTTTCTTAGCCATGATGCTTGCTCTAAAGTCAGCGCTGGTCTAAACTGGTTCAGAGTGGCTTCAGAGGAGGGTGGAGTACTGAGGGAGGAGTCTTCACTCCCTATACATGCAAAATAGTTAGATCCCGGTGGGCTGTTTTTTTCCAGTTCGGAGGGGGCGTATCTTCACTTTCCCGCTCTTGCGTGGGCGTATCGTCATTATTCCGCCTCACGCATAATGCGTAAGTTTCATACGTTTCATACGTATCGTACATATAGTTAGCGTGTAAAATTGTGCGTACGTTTACGAATAATACAAAGCGAATCCAAGGAAATTCCTAGAATCGACGAATCGCTTTGCTCATCTCTTCCAGGACTCTTTATTCTTCTTTACCCTGAAGATAGTACTTAATGAAATTGGCTGTACGTTTACGGTCATTGTCCTTCTGTAAAATACATTTGGAGCCAATCAAATATTTTCCTAATGGTATTGCATGATGAATAAGTATCTACCTGTATTTCTCAGCATTGAGGACACTATTAATCCTGACCAAATTACTAACTTCATTAGCTGAAATGCAGACCCAAACTTGCAAGGAACCTCCATCAAGCTTCACTGTTTCCTGCAGACGCTCATTATTGTAGCACTCTCCACCCCTTCAGCCCCTCCTAGCTAATAGACCAAAATATTCCACCTGAGGTAAGAACATTCTGCCATCTCAGTGCCAGTTGGCTGTGATCAGAAATGATTCTTTGACACCACACTCAAGTAGAAAGTTATAAATGTGCCAGGGAGACCTCAGAAATGTTTCTACACTAGTGGCATTAAGGTTTCTAACAAGACTGGTATACCATATGCAAGAGAGTCCTGCCCATAGGAATTTATAATCTATAAGGACAAAGGCAAAAATACAAGTTGTAACTTTTACACTATGTTTGGGCTTTATGTTTGGCTTACAGGGCCTCCTAAGGTAACAAGAAAAATTTTAAGACCACATCTGGTCAACAGAACTGTTTGGTCATTTTAGATGCATATGTCAGGAGCATTTTCTGATGTATATGACACATCTAGAGCACAAACCAACATGCATAGATCCTAACCCAGTGGTTCTCAACTCCAGTCCTCAGGACTCACCTTCCAGTCAGGATTTGGGAATATACCACAGAATGAATACCTGTAGTAAGTCCTGGTGGATGATGAAAGCTAATTATATCTGCTTCTCTATACTAAGGAAATCCTGAAAACATTGTCCTAAGTAGTTCTTCAAGCAGTATTGAAACAATCTGTGAAAGATACTATAGGCCAAATTTTTAACTGGTCAAAAGAGGTGCATTTGAAAGGTGCTTGAAATGTTGAAAGAGGGTTGTAATGTAATAAATCATTAGTAGTATGACAACTTTCATTAGTATTTTGACAATCTCATGTCAAGAGGACATTTCACACTATTATAGTATAGGAAATTTCCTACATTCATGGTTGAACTAAAAATGGATCAATTGTAAGCTGCTTCTGCGATTTTTTTAAACTGTTTTTGTTATGTTGTATAACTTGCTTTAAATTTCCTTCAAGCATAAGTAGTCTACACACATGCAGATTTTATGTGTTCTAACCTACAAATGCAAAGACCAAGATTACATTTTATGTCTAGGCTGCATTAGAAAATTGGATTGAAAGAGATTAGATTAAACCTTCTGGATTTAACATCATGAAAGCTCTACTGATGTCAAATATAATCTTTTAGCATTCTCTTCAGCCATTGTGATGGAGTGGTTTTAGCCTAGGTACCAATTCTTTGTATTATATTTGCTTTTCTTTTATTATTTGGCTATTTCATATTCATAAAAGCGAAAGAGGGAAATATTTTTACTTGGTCTAAAAATGCTGTAGTCAGCTCCACAATAATTTAACATTATCTTCTCCACTTTCATTGAATGAGATCGAAATGTTAAAGTGATGTTAATGCTGTAAAATCTTTGTAAGTGGTGCTCAGATCAGTTTTCAATTTATAAAGTCTACAAGCGTTTAGAGCCTACAACCATTCTGAGGATAGAGCGATAGATAGATAGATAGATAGATAGATAGATAGATAGATAGATAGATAGATAGATAGATAACAAAAACACAGAAAAAGCAGCAGCACAGCAATGTGGAAAACGGGTGCAATCCCTCAATAGGCTCTGGGCCCAGGAGTCTTCAATATACAAATCCAAGGAATGAGGCAGCACACCAGGCTTGTGAAAAAGTAGTGGATCTTTTATTCCTGCTATGTGTCAGCCCTGCTCAATGGGGTGCTTGACAATGGCCCCATTGAGCAGGGCTGAAACGTAGCAGGAATAAAAGATCTACTAATGGTAAAACATTGGGTAACTCTGACATGGAAAAGGACCTAGGAATTTTAGTGAACAGCAAACTAAGCTGCAGAAACCAGTGTCAGACAGCTGCTGCCAAGGCCAATAAGATAATGGGTTGCATCAAAAGAGGCATAGATGCCCGTGATGAGAACATAGTCCTGCCACTTTACAAATCATTAGTCAGACCACATATGGAGTACTGTGTACAGTTCTGGGCTCCTGTGAACAAGGCAGACAGAGCAGAGCTGGAGAGGGTTCAGAGGAGGGCAACTAAAGTAATAACTGGAATGGGTGGACTACAGTACCCAGAAAGATTATCAAAATTAGGGTTATTCACTTTAGAAAAAAGACGACTGAGGGGAGATCTAATAACTATGTATAAATATATCAGGGGTCAGTACAGAGATCTCTCCCATGATCTCTTTATCCCAAGGACAGTAACCATGACGAGGGGACATCCTCTGCGCCTGGAGGAAAGAAGGTTTGTACACAAACATAGAAGAGGATTCTTTATGGTAAGAGCAGTGAGACTATGGAACTCTGCCTGAGGAGGTGGTGATGGTAAGTTCACTAAAAGAGTTCAAGAAGGGCCTGGATGTATTTCTGGAGGGTAATAATATTACAGGTTATAGTTACTAGATATGGGTTGTTGTTGATCCAGGGAGTAATTCTGATTGCCTGATTGGAGTCGGGAAGGAATTTTTTCCCCTAAAGTGAGGAAAATTGGCTTCTACCGCACAGGGGTTTTTTGCCTTCCTCTGGATCACCTTGTAGGATAACAGGCCGAACTGGATGGACAGATGTCTTTTTTCGGCCTTATAAACTATGTTACTATGTTACTACTTTTTCACAAGCCTGGTGTGCTGCCTCATTCCTTGGATTTGTAGATAGATAGATAGATAGATAGATAGATAGATAGATAGATAGATAGATGTCTGATATGGAGGTCTCATCTAAAGTCAGATAAAGATATAATTTAGGGGTCTGATGAAAATTGAGGGTTTGATCCGAGGACTGATGAAAAAAATCTTATTTTCTTACCCTAAAACCCAGGTGCGATTTATCATCAAGTGCATTTGATATTAAAAAATATGGTGGATTGTAGATAAATGGATAGATAGAAGATAATAGATAGATAGATAGATAGATAGATAGATAGATAGATAGATAGATATTCATTCACTGGTAGAATGTACAGATAAAATTAGATAATACTGGAGGAATTCTAGGAAAGAAGGTTAGGTGCCATGGTGGGTGATTGACAATAGGGAGGACAGTTTTATCTAAAAATCAATGTGATATGAAGGAAAGGGCAAAATGTGTGAAGGGACTCTTGCTAATAAAAATGCATGAATAATTTATAAGTGACTAAATACAGATTTTTTGTATTTAATTAAGAAAAGCCTTTGCATGTACTGACAAAAAATGGATCACAAAATAGATGTATCCTTAAACATAGAAATAAGAGCAAACATTGTAAAATGTAAAGGAAATGAGTGCAAATATTGATTATCAACACTTTTCAAAAATGTAAAAAAGCTGTACACAAAGTAAAACGAACAGTTGGGCTAAACCTCTAAATACTGAATAATAGATAGTTGCCATTGGGGCATTTCATAGTAATAATTCCATCAAATCAGCAAACAGAGACAAAATAACATGCGGAAGAAATAAGGCTGATAAAAGAAAATTGCAAAATATGACAGCCAATACAAATGAAAGCAAAGATTTGTGGTCATTTGTATCAGATATCACATTTTGTATTTTTTTTTCCACCTTCTCACTTTTAGGTCTATTAGCATATTTGATTCTATTCTAAAAAAAAAATGAATAAAACTCATCATGAATTTCCCCCAAAATTTGAATTCTAGCAAAACCAAAACGTTTGCAAATTGTTTCAGATGAATCGCTCAAAATTGTGGTCAGAAGGAAATAGGAGCTACCATCCATGGACCCACAGCCATTTATATTACTGTCACTTTGACATTACTAATATTGTCTTGGCGTTAAACAGCTTGAAAGGGGTTGGATACAGTCCCAGGAGACCTCAGAGTGTCATCCATGTCTTTTCAGGACAACCGAGCATTTCTGATTGGGGTTGAACTAAGGCTACTTTCACACTAGCATTTTTTATGGATCCATCATGAATTTGCAAAAATGCTTCTGTTACAATAATACAACCACATGTATCTGTCATGAACGGATCCAGTTGTATTATGTCTTACGTATATAGCTATTATCCAGATCAATCATGAACTCCATTGAAAGTCAATGGGGGACGGATCCGTTTTCTATTGTGTCAGAGAAAATGGATCAGTCTCTATTGACTTACATTGTGTGTCAGTATCAGGGTTGCCAACCTTCCTTTCAAATTTTTCTGGACAACTGGACCAAAATTTACGGACAGCCCAAATTTTTTACGGACATATTAAACCACACCCCCTTTTAGAGGACACGCCCCTTCCACGCCCCAGAATAAAGAGGATTGTTCAGTATTTAAAAATAAAATCTGGCAGATGGAAAAGAAATCCACAATTCTCAGCTGTTCCCTCCCTGCTTGTGCTTTGTTTATATGGCTGCAGTGATGACACCTGTGACACCCTGGACTTTCTGGCATCATTGCTGCTGCCACGTAAACAAAGACTGACAGGCATGTAATGGACAAGTGTGCACATCTGTCACAGTGCTGGTGATCTGCACACTGATGTGCAGGTGTATGGCATGTGTCCACTGCAGCCAGTTCTCAGCATTAGATCACTGATTGGTGATTGGCTGCAGCAGTAACATACCACATACCGGCAAGTCCTTGCTGAATAAACAGGTGACACATATTTGGACAGCACCACATACCTCTTACATCCAGTGACGTCTCCCTGATGTAGATCTTCTCTTTTCTCATCTTCTCTATTTTGCCCACACCGCCATGACACTTCTTTCAGCCCCATCTTCTCTCTGCAGAGTTTGCCACAAAGACACCTTAGATTACCCACTTTTACTGTTATCCTGTTGCTGCCTAAAATACTGCGGCCAATGTGCTCCCCAATGTCCCCAAATACTATACTGTAAATGTAACAGTGCCATATAGGTAGGACCCCATATAGTTACCATGCTCCCCAAAGTCCCACTGATACTAATAATTCACTCCCAGACTGCCCTCATTAGTAATAGTGCCCCAATAGTGATAATGCGCCACAAGTAGCCCTTTTAGCAGTAGTGCCCTCCATATTATACTAATAATAGTAACACCCCCAATAGTAGCCCTGGTAGTAGTAATAGTTCCCCATAATAGAAATAATTTTTCCTATAGTGCCTCCAGTAGTGCTCCCAGAAATAATAAGGATCCGCTGTAATGGTCCCAGTAATTATAATACCTGTTATAGCACCCCCAGTAGCTTAAACTGTCCACTCTTGTGCCTCCAGTAGCTTAAATGGTTCCCTCTAGTGCCTCCAGTAGTTTAGGTAGCCTCTTATAGTACCCCCAGTAGTTTGGATAGTTCCATGTAGTGCCCAGTAGTTTAGCCCCCTGTAGATCAGAAAGTCCTTTTAGTGCCACAGTAGTTTAGACAGCCCCCTGTAGTTCAGTAAGCCCCCATAGTGCCTCAAGAAGTTAGATAGGCCACTTTACTTCAGATAGTGCCCTAAGTAGATTACGGTAGATAGCCCCATGCAGTTCACCAGTAGTTAAGATAGCCCCATTGAGTTCCCCCAGTAGTTTAGAGAGCCCCTTTTAGTACAGATAGCTCCCATAGTGCCCACAGAAGTTAGATAGCCCCCTTTAGTACAGATAGTCCCTGTAGAGCCAAAGTTGCTTAGATAGCTCCCTGTAGTTCAGTTAGTCCCCATAGTGCCCCAGACGTTAGATAGCCCCCTTTAGTACAGATAGCTCCATATAGTGCCCCAGCAGTGAAATAAAAACCAAAATTACATACTTACCTGATTCCTTAAGACAGTTCTCCATGCCATTCCTCCATGTAGCTCTGTCCCGGCGCAGGCGGCGTGCGGCATGATGATGTCATCACGTCTGTGCTGACTGACTGTGCCTCTTCCTCTCCGCCTCGGCACAGTAGATGGCTGGCTCCTCCTTCATTCTGCTGACAGCCCGCCCGCTCCAGGTAACTTGATTCTTGCGCGCTTACTGCGCGTTGGAACGCCCCCTCAGAGCAGCCGGGAGCGCTGCCGGAACTTTCTCTGCACTACCCGAACAGTCTGTACCATGCACGCATGCGCAGTACAGACTTCAGGTTTTCGGCAGCAAAATTAACGGATGCTGTTTTTTTCTGCCGGACACTACGGACGGCAGAGAAAAACAACGATTTTTTGCGGACTGTCCGTAAATTTACGGACGGTTCGCAACCCTGGTCAGTATGGATCCGTCTATTTATTTCAGGTCTGATTCACACAAATATAAGGCTACTTTCACACTAGAGTTTTCAATTCCGCTATTGAGATCCGTCATAGGATGAAAACGCTTCAGGTTTGTCCCCATTCATTGTTAATGGGGACAAAACTAAACAGAATGAAACGGAATGCAACAAAATGCACTCTTTTCCGTTTGGTTGCACTCCCATCGTTTTTCCTGTCCACGATGTGGTGCGGAGCGAAGCGTTTTCATCCTATGACGGATCTCAATAGCGGAATTGAAAACTCTAGTGTGAAAGTAGCCTTATATTTGTGTGAATCAGACCTGAAATAAATTTGAAGAAATATACTCATCTCTAGTTACTGGATAATACTATCTTTCGTGGCCAGAGGATATGTGTATATTACTATTATATGTGTGTTATCGCTTACCATGTTCTGGGCCATTTATACAATATCGAGGGGATTGCTTTTACTCTGGTGAGGATGCTTAATGTGCACCTAATCACAGTCTTTCGGCATATACCGTATTTTTTGCTTTATAAGACGCATTTTTTTTCTGCTTATAAAGTAAATACTAGTGAGCGCTTCCATTATGGAAGCACTCACTAGTATCTATTAGGTGTCTGGAGCAAAGCACTGCAGGGGCTTGCGATACTCACCCTCCCCGGCTTCCCGGCCGGCGCTTCACTGTCCTGACCGCGTACGGCATCAGGACGTAGTGTGCGCATTCTGACATGACGCTGCACGCAATCATGTAACAGCAGCGCAGGCTGGGAAGACGGGGAGCGCAACTTCTGCTGGAGGTGGAAAGGAAAGGAGCCACAGCACAGGACAGGTAAGATGATTTTTTTATTTTTATCTGATCTGAGGTCTGATGGGGTCTAACATAGTGGGCTGATGGGGGCTGAGTGGGCTGATCTGAGGTCTAAGTGGGCTGATATGAGGTCTGATGGGGGCTGAGTGGGCTGATCTGAGGTCTGAGTGGGCTGATATGAGGTCTGATGGGGGCTGAGTGGGCTAATCTGAGGTCTGATCTGGGCTGAGTGGGCTGATTTGAGGTTTGAGTGGGTTGATATGAGGTCTGATGAAAAATATTTTTTAATTTTTTTCCTCCTCTCAAACCTGGGGTGCGTCTTATCAGCGGGTGTGTCTTATAAAGCAAAAAATACGGTAGGTTCTTACAATCTGTACATTTTGGCTACAGTAAAAATGATATTATTTTATACAGTCTTAGAGGTAGTAACTGTTTATATACTCTTGCTTTGTGTCCTTACAAGTTTAGTGAATATATTTTTGGACCATTAGACCTCTTTCACATGTACATGATGACATTCATGACACAATAGTCAGAGGTTCATCCATGAAGATGTTGGTGAAGAATCTGTGTTAGTTTGTGAAGAATCCTTGTTTGGTCCATGTGTCTGTTTTTTGCCCTCTGTGTGTCATTTGTATTCCACGCAAACTGCTAGGATTAAAATTAGTATCCAGAGCATCTCCTACCAGTGTTCCTCAAAAACCATGTACCAAACACGCATGGCATAAGTGTTATGTCCGTGATTTTCATGGACCCAAAGGCTATAATGTGCTTGAGGGATGCGTAATCAAGGACAAAAATAGGGCGTACTTCTACGGTGCCATCATGGACTCACGATCTCTGGAAAAACACTGATGTGTGAATACAGTACGTACTTTAAAGTTAATGGATATGTGAGTGGTCTGTATTTCCCCTTCAATGCTGGGCGTTCAGGCCAGGAGCTGCGATGCGGACTCGCAGCGTGACACACACTCGTCTGCAAGGGACATAAAGGGGATATCCAGGAAATAATATTGAAGACCTATCTACCTGATCACATATCACATTGGTAAGGGGTACGAATCCTGTTACCCCCTCTAATCAGCTGTCGGGAAACTTACTGGAGCTCTGAGCGTGGCGGCCTCCAGGAAGCTTATCAAGCACAGCGCCGTACATCGTATAGCAGCTGTGCATGGTATTGCAGATCAGCATTATTGACTTGAATGGGGCTGGGATGCAACTAGGCCATGTGACTAGGCTTATTGAACACCGGCCTCTTCTAACAGCTGATCGGCGTCGGTCCCGGGAGTCAAGCCCCTGCCAATCTGATATTGATGACCTATCTTGAGAACAGGTCATCAATATTCATTCCTGGATAACCCCTTTAAGAGTGCACACATCTGTACAGGTGAAAGCATACCAGTCTAATGTGAGACAAAATTACAATTTTTGGCAGTAGTCTGGTTAATCATAACATTATAGGTACATTAGATGTCAAACTATGACCACAAATATGGAGTGAACCTAGTCAGTTGTGTAATACGTGACACTGTTACATGGGGTGTGAAACCCCACCATGTTTTTCATCCAGAATCCACTACTGATCTATATCCAGCCCTGCTGTAGAAGGTGGAAGAGGTGGAGGGTTTCTTCTCATTTTTCTTTCTTTTTTTTCATCTACATAGCCAACAAACCAGGGAGCCAGTCCCAGCTCCATCTTTATAAAGACCTCTATGATTTAGCAGCAATATTTATAATCATTTGTTGAAAGGCAGTTTCTAGGTTCCTTCTCACAGCTTTCAATTAAAAAAAAAAAGATTTCTTTAAAACGAACAGCTGAAATCCGCTATCATGTAGCAGCCTCCTCTGAAATTATGTCAAATTAAAAAGAATAAATGACTATCGTAATTAAAAGAAAATTGCAGGCTGCTATGGATTATGCTAAAAGGTCCTATTTCCATTGTGTCTATATGTAATGACCTTGCCTAAATTACAATGGTGTTTCACAGAAATGTAAATTCAGACATTTCCCCATAGCTGGAATTATGAATGCACCAAGTTTTATGTTGTTATATTTGGGGTATATATTTTGATCTTTTTGCAACAGGAAATGTAAGATCAAATGTATAATTAATCGTTTGCAAATGTAGCAGCATGAAATTACCTGACGTGCTTTTGGAATCCATTTACATATTGTAGCAATTACAGAATAAATACAGTCCATAATGAAAGGTGTTATTCAAAAGCTTAACACTCAGGCAATTAAAGGGAATGTGTACTATGTATAAACGCTTTCTACAGACATTATAATTATTCACTGCGCCTTCGTTTTATCCTTCCATTTTTCCGTGACAGCCACATGTTGATCTTCATGGCTTTATCTGTGATAACATCATGCCGGCTGAGAATTTAATGCAGATAACTATGTAGTCCACACGGATGTATTGACAACAACTAGAAAACAAAGAAGTAAAAAAAACACAATCAGGATCCTGATCCAAGAACTTCAAGGTGCCCTACCAGAATGATTTTTATTTTTGCTATATATTGAAACATAGGTTATTATTAGAGATGAGTGAATCGAATGCCACAAAGTGGACCCCGATCCGAATTTCAGGATAAATTAGATTCACCTCAAAGCCGAATTTCCTCATGCTTCATGTCAGCAAATCGATTTAACCTGAAATAGTGTAAAAAACAAAAAATTCATACCTACCTCCTGTATTTGCTCGCGATGTACCACCAGCTTGATTAAAGATCTCGACCAAAATCCCGTGCGTGGTGGCGTATGACGTAATCATGACGGCCGGCATGATGACGTCATCTCGTGCCGCGCAAGATCACCGCCGCCGCGTAAAGCCAGATCTTCAAGCAAGAAGGCGGCGGACGGCCCGTCACAAGCAAATGGAGGTGGTAAGTTTAATTAAATTTTTTTATGTTAATTTTACACTGTTTTTACACTCCGATGCAGTGATCATGTATGAACGTGGCATCTGAGGGGTAAAATGACAGGGAGCGGCGCTATCGCAGCTCCCTGTCTTTGCACCCGTTACTTACAAAAAAATGCGCTTCATGATGAAGTAATACTCACCTTATCCATTTTATCGCGTACAGGCTGTAGCTCCCATCTTGATTAAAGATAACGGGTGAGATTTTGCGTGGTCACATGATGACGCCATCATGCTAGCTGGCGTGGTGACCTCATATATCACCGTGCTCAAGGTTTTGCCTGATATCTTTATCAAGATGGCCGCTACAGCCTCTTCAAACGCAAATGGATGAAGTTAGAATGTATTTTTTTTGTTTTTACTGCCATTTCAGGGAAAATATATTCATTACCATGTATCACGAGGAAATTCTGGTTTGCGTGAATCATATTTTTCCTGAAATTCGGATCAATGTCAATTCATTTGACTTTGATTTGCTCAACACTAGTTATTATTAAAAATTTAAATGTGATGCAGCGGTTCTGTGTGCAGAATCTCCAATGTATTTCTATGTAATATATCTGCAGACTGTCTCTCCTGACTTACTGTATTCTTGGGATAGATTCCTTTCTGTCATCTCTTACAAGCATGAAGCAGGGGTGTGAAGTTAGAACCTACATCTTGTAGAATACACTGAAGAATCTGCACACAGTACAAAACGATAGTACAGACAGTAAAGTCAGAAGAATTTATACCATTGCAGCTAATCACACTAAGGATTCAACTACTATACTGTTGCACTCCTGGCCTCTTAGATGAGGCAGAAATTATATCTTCTGCAGCACTCTTTAGAGGGAGGAATACTGTAAGATAAACTACGATGGTCACCATCTAGAACCACAGCCATCAAACTCAGAAAGCTGCTTCCATTCCTCCTACACTATTCCATTAGTAGAATCCAAGGCTACCCCTAGGTCTTCACCAATGGAAGTCGCAAGGCCAGATGGACTTGTCTGCCTAGACCAGGTTACTTCTGCAGATAAAGGTAACAGGAAATGTGTGCAAGCCCACAGGTACCACACCCATCCAGACGACCAAGGTAAACAGAAAGAGTAGTCAGGTAGCGAGGGTCAAAAACAGAAAAGTAAGTCAAAGCCAAATCAGTAGACAAGATATTAATCAGGAACAATCAGGAGGTTTACATTCTGATAAGATATAGCTATGTGTCAGGAACCACACATATGGGACATTTATGTGGATATGTCATAAACGAACAGATGGGAATACCCCTCTAATGTTTGGGTCTTAATGATCAACATTTTTTTCAGCCATAATTTTATTTTTTCATTGATGTGGCTGTTTTTTCAGCACGATATGGGCATATATATGATTATTTATCATCACTTACACCAGTTTGCGTGTTAGAAATGTTTCGGCAGTGTATTAAGTGGTAAAAGTGGTGATGGATCTTTAATATATAACAATAAATGAGAAGTTTTATTCATGCTGGACTTATCATTTTTTAGTTTACATGATGACTGAAATCAATTCCCGCCATAAGCTGGCGTAGATTGCCAGAGGATATTTTTAATTTATAACGAGTCGTGCACATCAGAATAAATTAAAGGGGTTATCCAAGGATAAAAAAATGTCCCCCATATGTCCAAGCCCCTTACACTGAATCTACTTACCTGGCTCCCCACTCCCCGTGCCGCTCCTTGTCCCCACACTGCCGCTGCTGCTTCTTTCCATGCACAGATGAAATCATCCGGCATCGGGGTGGAACATCCCTAGCGTCACCCGCAATGCCAGGGAGGCTAGTCCCCGTCCATGCCTGTCATCAATCTCCCCCCATTTTTCTTTCCAGTTTGTGGTGGATATTATTATTAATTAGCACATTGCTATTTCCATTAGGAGATTACCCTTTGACATTATTATTTTATACTTTTATACTATATAATTATAGTTCCGTATGCTAATACATTATGCCCTGTGTCACAATGAGCGGGATCTAATACCTAATACCAAGTTCAGTGGACTGACGGCCCTAGAATCCTTTCTAAGTCCCAAGGGCTGAATGCATAGGAGTCCCATAGCCCTGATTGTGTCAGTGGTAGACCCAGTGACCTGATAGGAAAGGAGATCATGCCATGATCATGTTATGGTCAATTTTGATTGCAGCAATAAAAGGGTTAAATTCCCATCATTAGCAAGCAGAGCACCCGCTCCAGGGTGGTATGGAACATCTGTACATAGCTTTTCTACAGAGTCATAAAACTGGAGCAATGGAATAGGGCCATGAAAAGTTATACTGGTGGTCGTTAAGGGGTTAAAAGCTCATATGCCAGTACAATGGGTTCTGATCCTGCACAGACCATGTTACATTTCTAAATCAGTGTTGGTGCGTTCAGAAGGCATAAGCAAGAAATGTTATTCTGAAAGTGAATGGTGCATACGAATGCGATTCATACAGCTATGCACTCATCCATATTAGTTAATAAATGTGAAAGGCATTTTCTACAGCTACAATTTACGTGATTGTCCTGCAAAGCACCATAAGTATAAAAATTCTGATACATTCATTTAATACTTTAAAACATCTACAGATCTCTGTTCAGATGAAAAGAAATCTCTCGATGTAGGCTTGGTTATCAAAAATGACAGCGAACGTTTCAAATTGTAAATGCTTGGGTTGTGAGCATTTGCTAATCTGTTACATTAAAACTTTAGTGGAAGATTAGGGTCAGAGGGTGCACAAATAAGATATAACATGACACTTAATTTCTATATATTGACCCTAGAACCCATACAGCATTATAGGCTGGGGCATGTGCCCCGGGCCTCCACCATCATGTGACACTATTGTGGGCACATTCATAAAAACCACCAGAGAGGGAATTTCGAACTAGAAGAAGATTGACAGTTTTGGCTTCGGTCATGACTCCCTTTTCCCTTCTTTCCTCAAGGCTTAAGGTGGTCATGTATTATCCAGAAATACAACTATATTAGGCATATTTCTAGAGCAGATTGCGGTTAGTTGCACCGCAATCCGCAACTTTCCCCCCTCACGTCAGGTCTAAAAAAGTGGGAGTAGCATGAACAGGGAAGGAAATCGGCCAGCAGGCCTATCTCATTCATCATTTTCTACACCCTTTTAGGCATAGAAAATGTTCTAAATGTAATACAGCTAGGAAACTGTCTTACATTTAAAATCGGTGGTGGATCTGAGGACGTTATGTAAAGTTATGTATAGCACCTCTTCATAACTTCGGCGGATCCATCATCAGATATAGGTATTATTAAGACCGGCATCTAAAACGTCGGTCTTAATAAACGACCCTCTAAGTTCTTTGTGAATTAACCCTAGTAACAAAGCATTGGCTCCAAAATCACTTCCAACTATGGGTAATCTTGGAACCAATATTTTGCTTCTAGGGTCTATTTCTGGTAGACTGCTGTGGTGTAACATAGTAACATACATAGTAACATAGTTTATAAGGCCGAAAAAAGACATCTGTCCATCCAGTTCGGCCTGTTATCCTACAAGTTGATCCAGAGGAAGGCAAAAAAACTCCTGTGAGGTATAAGCCAATTTTCCCCACTTTAGGGGTGTATATTATTATGTTTTAGTCTAGGCCCACCTGAGGATCCTCTGGTAGTCCGGTGGTCCACTCTAACCTTGCTCTAGGAGATTACCAACTTGCATGTTGACATCCAGTAGCCCAAACTTCAATGTACAACATTGTGTCCACCACCAACTGTGACTTCAAACACAGGTAATGACATAAAGATAAGGGAATCTCATCAACAGCCCCCTTTCTTTTACAATTGTGTTCACTTTTTCTTCAACAGTCATAAATTAGAGCAAAAAATTTAGAACAAGGAGCTTATATGAACCTTTCCTTTTTCCAGGTAGTGTAACTCTTTCCTTACCCCAGCAGTCAAGAAGCACAGAGCTTGTATAGCAAGGTGCCAATCAAAAGTGCTGGCCTGCTAATACAGTACAGGCCTGATATACATCATAGAATAGTGTTAAATTGCATGATGTAGTGTTTGATACAGTATATCTTGTAGCACTGTGATTATAATGTGACCAGTAGGTTTACAAGGTAGGTTATGCAGGTAGGTCACAAAGTATGTACTGTATAAATGAAGCCTACATTTATTTTCCTTGATGGAACATGTATTTCACACCTCATGTTTCCTGTTACTGCTCTCATTTATTGAAATAGTCCATGATATATTCCTGAAAGATTGATTTTCCTAGTACCCTGGAATTTGTTTTTTAACCTTACTTTGATTTTTTTCACCCCTTTGGATGTCTACTTTAAAGGGGTTGTCCCACAAAGAATATTCTGCAGTTTTCAAACCAGCACCTGTTTTTCAATGGTGTTTGCCACAAGATAGCAGAAGATAACACTGTCACATGAGTTTTTAAGCTCGGCTACATCTGTAAATCTAGCAGAATAATTGGAGCAATGAATGAAGAGTTATCTGGATCCATGTGAGCTACAGGGCTGGTTCTAGCTTTGTTAGAAAGACATTGTCATGTACAATATGATGTCTGATTTAGATTCTTTTTACATTAATCATGGAATGATCCCTTTATGTACATCCCTAACTGGATGCTTACTGGATCGTGGCACACAGAAAATGGAAGGAAATGCCCAGTCAGACAGTCACCAGTGATTGGCTCAGCTGGCATTCCCTGCTATTTCCTGTTTGTCAAGACTAGACCGGGAAGCAGAGACCAGAGGAAAACCAGTCAACGTTAGAATAGCACCAGAGGAGGATAAGTGGGATGAATAATGCTTCATTATTTTTTAACTTATTCTGCCTATTTCTTAAAGAAATAATCTTGCTGAATAACTTCCTTAAAGGGGTTCTGCAGTTGTTTAAAACTGATGATCTATCTTCTGGATAGATCATCAGCATCTGATCGGCGGCGGTCCGACACCCGGGACCCCTGCCGATCTTCTCTGTGTTTACTGCAGGCCAGTGATGTCACGACTAGTATCACTGGCCTGGGCGGGGCTAAGCTCTGTTCACATGAATGGAGCTTAGCCTCGCCCAGGCCAGTGATAGTAGTCGTGACGTCACTGGGCCTGAGGAAAACACAGAGAAGGCCGAGGTGCTCCTGCAGCGCCGTTGCCTTCTCAAACAGCTGATCAGCAGGGGTCCTGGGTGTCGGACCCCCGCCGATCGGATGCTGATGATCTATCCAGAGGATAGATCATCAGTTTTAAACAACTGCAGAACCCCTTTAATGACCATATTTACTAATATCCCCATTAATTATTTAGACAGACATTATACTATAGTCCACATTCCATCTTTTACTTTACAATATGGAAGAAATGCATGATCTGGACTTTTGTGTTACTGTGCGTCCTATTTGTAGGAGTAGTAATATGAAGATGAGCATTATGCCAACCCTTCTAACATCCGATCTTAATCTGATTATCCATCATCCTAACCAAATTATGAACTGCAGTTAATGCTGTTTTACTGGCACTTGACAATTGACAATTAATTGAGGCTGCACAATTCCAGTATAAGGGTTCATGCACACAAATGTCCCCCGTGCATTGGGGACCACAATTTTCAGTAGCAGCATGTGTCACCCACAGTGGATTAGTATTGCTTAGTTTGTGCTTTAATATATGAGGAAGTGCAAAGCGAATATAAGAACATGGAGAGATAGAGCAAACATTTATGTAAGACTGAGTGCACTGCACTGGATAGTGACAGTCTGTTCACTGTCATGTGAAGGACATATAATTCAAGGGACATGATGCAGCTTAGCAGACACATTTGTAAGCAGTGAGAGTTGGTGGCTTTACTCTTCACCTATGACATGTACACTAATTTTATATAATTCAAATCCCATTTTTACCTAGCTGTAGATTAAGTTCACAAGTCGCAACATTTTTGCATTGTTTTTTGGACACAGATCTAATGCCATATTGGCACACCTGCCATATTGGTAATTTGGAAGTAGGTACATTGAGGATATGTTCAGATTAAGGATGAGTGAAAAGATTCTAATGAACTTAGATTAAAGCAAGAAAGCAAGAGAGAAAGCTTAGTGGCATGTGTCCGCAATAGTAGCAGCAGCAACAGCAGCACAGCATGGAACAGACAAAGCAGTAGATGTATGTGCAGCTGTTTAGAGGTTGTAGTAGTACTACCGGCTATTGTGTAGCGGTAATGTTTTATGGCAGTAGGGTTAATAGAAGTGGCTGTAGGTGATTAGCATCAGGGAGTAGCAGCTGCAGTGATGGCACAAAACATGATGGTAGGCAGGCAGACAGCAGCAGTGGCAAGATGGGGCACGGTCAGCAAGGGAAGATCTATTCATCAGCCTCAGGTGGAAGAGTGTGAAAATTCCTTACGGATCATTTGGACAAAAGTGATGTTTTGGATACTAGGGGAGTCACCATGACCCCTGCTGTGCTGGAAACCCATCTGAGAAGACACTGGAGGTTTGGCAAGTTTGCTCCACTGGTCCAGTCAGCTTGTCCAGAAGTTCATGGAGTCAGATAACACGATATGCAGAAAGGTAGGACTGAACGTGGGTGTTAAGGTAGGATGTATATGTTTGCTGATTTCCCCACCATATTGATGATACTGAACTGGCTGCTGCTTGTGTTAGTGGGTGGGTGACTCATTGGGAGGTGTAACGCAGCAGGCATCTCACCAAAAGCCCAGACCGATCAGCTCTGTCATGGATTGACTTTACACAAGTGATAAGAGGGAGGGAGAGTGATACTTTACTCTCCTACTATTGTGGACAGAAGGAAATCCATGGAGGAAGATGTGAAGGAGGCAGAAATGCAGCTGGTGGGGGAACCAGACTGACACTAGCGTGGAGATGTCAAATGGATGTGGCCTTTCTGCTGCAGTGCTGCCTCGCATCTGCCATACAAAATATTGACACAGTGGGCAGAGAAAGAGATGTACTGTTCCTGCCTGTATCAGCTGCTTCAAGTGTCCACCATGTCGTGCACATGTCATGCACCTTGCTGCACAGTGAGAAATGCAAGAAGTGTCCCACGTATTTTGCTATGTGACAGCACAAGGCAGGGATGGCTTTTTGGGAAAAATAATGCAGGCTCGGTATCTTCCAACGAGGTTGAGCACATGTCATCAGCTCCCTAAAGGCAACAGACTCTACCAAGTGGCAATGACTAAACTGTCATCAACTTGGACAGGATTGTTGGGCATGTACAGTTGGTTCCTGGCTACACATTTCATTATCAATGGCTGACAATGGAGTGGAGTAGGGCTAATCTGAATGGGAGAAGCAGTAAGTGATGATGAGGGTGTGTAAGACATTGTAGTGCATGTGGAGGCAGTCTGGCTGCCACAAAGGAGATCGGAGAAAGAGGACACTCTTGTTACACTAGCTGGCTGCCACTTCTGTTTTGCCACAGTAACTGGTGATGACACTTCATGTGGTTCAATAGTTGTCTATATTTGTGTTTGAACACCCACTGCTTATTTTAAACGGGTTGCCACAAATATTATAGGGATTTTCCATTTTCGTCATCATTGGCCTAGGGAAAACTGCGAGAAGCCCACGGTGCTTCTGTGAGCTCTCAATCAGATGATCGGCAGGGGTCCTGGGTGCTAGATTCCAACTCATCAGATACTGATGACCTACAGTATCCAAAGGATAGGTTGTCCGTTAAAAAGCTCAGAAAACCACTTTACAGTTGTCCTTTATCCAGAGAATAGGGGATAAAAAACTGATCAGTGAGGGTCTGACTGTTGAGATCTACACTAATCCCGAGAAATATGTGCCCTATCACTCCATTCATTCTCTGTTGGGACTGCTGTAAATAGCCAAGTTTTATACTCCCCTATCTCTTGCATCCCCTTAAATAACGAATAAAGTGGCAGGGCATATGCTCAACCTGCTACTCTATTTAGATGAGGGAATGGAAATCCCATTCTCTGGATCTCTGGAACCATCACCGATCAGTTAGCTATCCCCAGTCCTGTGCATTTTTGGCAATTCTTGGCACAACCCCTTTAATGCAGAATGACACACTCTTTTATTAGCTTCTTGAAAAGTTCGTCCTCCTGTACAAGATCATATCCGTTTTGCACTCCGCAAAATACGGAAGCAGTCCGTGTGCATTCCATAGGTTTTGCGAGCCCTATTGTAGAAATGCATATTCTTGTCCACAAAATGGACAAGAATAGGACAAGTTCTATAATATGTGTCATGGCCATACGGTCTGCATTTTTTGCGACCACATAGAAATTAATGGGTCCACATTCGATCTGCAAAAACTGACCAAAAAGACACGAGCATGAGCCCTAAAGCTGATTGACTGATGAGGTTTGTACTTCTTTATTTTAGCACATTTCACAGCATATATATTATTAGAAGGCCTGAGAATCTGCAGCTTGCTCTGACTGCACACATTCATTGTGTCTGATTTTTCCTTAATTTCGTTCTCACAGTCACTGCCTCGTGCGTGGAGAACACAGGAGCTAATTATTGGTAAATATTGGTAACTACAAACAATGGTTGTCAGATTAAAGAGCATTTAATTGAGATGAGATGTTATAATAATCCAAGAAATCTATTATCTGTTGTATACATGATCACAATTTCAGAGACAAATTGCAGCCTCTTTGTGTTTATTGAAGCAAATTGGTACTTTGCCAAACACAGCATTATAATTCATTGTAACACAAACAAAACATTTAAGAATTACATGTCATTTAAAAGAGACACTACCATCAACATGTTTTCATCACATATTAACAGCCTATATGTAAATATTCTATGCATTTTTTTCTTTTACAAAAGAATGGGTGGATTGTTTTCTGGATATAATTTTTTGAAGTTACTCCATGTAATCTACTTCCTGTCTTCATTCTTTAATTTCCTCCTTTGTTAGGACGTTTTGTCTCTCTTGACTTTCTTAGACCATTCACTCAAGTGACTCAATTAGAGCATCACACCTTACACTGATAAGCACAATGCTCTTCCGTAGGTGTTTTTATCGAGGACTATCAAGAGAATAAAAGAGCCGTCATGCTGTCATCCGAATTCTGCATTATTCTATCAGATAACATCTTCCTATCACAGCAGCAGTAAACTGACAATCGGTTATCTATCGATCTAGGAGTTTTATTTAAGGAACTCACCTGTCCAGGCTCTAGCAGTGTAATCCTCAGCTTCGACATGGCTGAGACTGCTGAGCCACATCCCCCAGTGATACGGCCTCATTAGTTATAGAGTGCAATGCTCTGCTTTTCCCTGCAGCGCACATAAGCTGGGGAGATAGGCAGTGGGCTGAATGACAGCCAATCTGTCCTATTACCTTTTGGTTGTTGTGGTTGACCTATGGAGAGTCAGGTCACCAGATCAATCGAGTTTTGATCTGGGGACTTGGCTCTCTATTTAAATCTCCTTTTGTAATGGAACCATTGCCAGTGATAGTCTTTGGGCTCACTAGCTTTGTTCTTGGCTCCTGTTCCTGGTTGCTGCTTGATATCTTGTGCTTCTGATCCTGGCTTGACTATCCTTTGTCTCTTGCAGTTCATACCTCATTAGCCAGCTTGTTCTGACCTGTTTTTGTATGATGCTTCTTTTGTGTTTGTTTGTGTTTGTCCATCTCTGCACTTAATTACAATAGAGACCATCATCCAGTTGTGGTTCTGCCCTTAAGAGATTCCTTGGTTTTGCAAAGTATTATAGAAAATTTATTTTAAATGTTGCAAATTGCAATCATTGCCAAGCCACTTATGGACTTGACCAGGAAAAGGGTGGATCTTATTAATTGGTCCCCTGATGCGCTGTCTGCTTTTGAAGTTCTTCAATCTCTGATAGTTATTCAATCTGAAGTCACCAAAGAATTCATTATTAAGGTGGATGCTTCAGAAGTAGGATTGGGTGTGGTATTGTCTCAGGGGTTATCTTCTTTGACTAATCTACATCCATGTGCTTTCTTTTCTAGAGAACTTTCTTCTGTGGAGGAATTATGAATTATGATATTGGCAATCCAGAATTATTAGCAATCAAATGGTCCTTTGAGGAATGGAGACATTTTCTTGAAGGGACTCTTCATCAAATTATTGTACTCACGGATCATAAGAATCTGAAATATATTGACAGTGCTAAACGTTTGAATCTCAGACAAGCACTTTGGGCCTTGTTTTTCACCCAGTTTAATTTTATCGTTATTTATCGTCCAGGGTCTGGTAATGTGAAAGAAGATGTTTTTTCATGTAGTTTTGGTACCTGTGGTTCTGTGGATACTATACATGTTAGCATTCTTTCTACTGGTGTTGTCATTGCCGTTAATCCTGATCTTGCCCCTGAAATACAATGTTGTCAGGATTTGGCTTCAGTAATCTTTATTCTGGTAAATTGTTTGTTCCTCCAAATCTTAATGGTGGCCTAATTGGTCATGAGATGTGGTTGCCTTTGTCTGTGCATGTGATTTTTGTGCAAGGGTCAAGGTAACCATGAGATGTCCTGCATGTCTACTTTGCCCCTTGCCCATTTCACAGGGAAAGACAGTAACCTGCACGGTCATTTATAGGTTTTCAAAAATGTGATCTAAAAATCGATGCATCTCACCCATGCTGGATGAGATGCGTTACTGAGCAACTCCCCATGACGTGGACTTGTCCTTAGTTACAGAGCGCAATGCCCTGCTTTTCCTCATAGTGTGCGTGTGCTAGGGAAGATAGGGAGTGAGCTAAATGACAGCTCATCTGTCCGATTACCTCTCACTTTTGGTACCTCATTGCCTGTCTGGTTCTGACCTATTTTCGTACAATGCTTATTTTGTGTTTCTCTGTGTTTGTCTCTGCAATTAATTAGGGTAGGGACCATCGTCCACTTGCAGTTCTGCCATTTAGGACTTATACTGCAAGTAGGTAGGGAAAGAGGGCTGGGTTCTAGTTAAGACTGTTTTTGTCTGTCCCTAATCTACAGGCGTTACATTTCATCTCTCTTTGCTGACTGCTATAGAATATATAGATAATATTTTGCATTTCATTTTCAATGACACCGTACTGCTTAAACATTCTTTAAAAAGTTTTCAATGAATAATTAGTTGACAAAAAAACTCTTATCTGAAGTGTCCCTTTTAATGACACATAGTAGAATCAGTGTCCCAGGAACATGTCTTATTGTGTATGCCAGTGGATACAATAAATCTTTTAATGATGCCATATCTTACTTGTCAGAATTTTTTACTGCCTTGGAACCTTTGCCACTAGTAGAGGTATAATCTGTCAAGTACAGTCATGTTCCTTGTATCCCAGGCTATGTCCAGATGAGAATTCTTCCATTCCCTCATGATTCGGATGTTCTTATGTGACCAGTCTATTTTGATATTTTTTTTATTTCTTTTTAAGTAAAGTCTGACTGGCAAAATAATTGGCAGTTTTCTGGAATCTTTCCTATCCCATTCATTTAGAGTTTTCTGTCCTTTTTTTATTTAGTAACTACAAATATCTAAGGTCTACAATGTCTGGACAGTGTGACAGCCACAGATGCCTCACGAATGCCTTAGCTTTAGATGTTCCTCTACAGATTCTAAATATATTTCCTGAGTACTGTATTACAGATGAGCTAATTTTTGGAAATTCATTTTGGGTCCAATTAAAACGAATCAGTTTTCACATTCAATTTGGCTACAAGTAAATTCAACACAAATCAAAAGGGTTCAGATTGCCATGAAAAGTCCTTATGACACTCTGATGTCTCCTAGGACTGTATCCAACCCTGAGCTTTTTAATGCCAAGACAGCATTAGTATTGTTTTTTTTGTTGGGGGAGGGGGGCTTGGTGGTACACACAGTTGTATCAGAGGAAGTGATGTCTTGTTTTGAACAAGTAGTCCAAAATGATCCCTTCCTTTTTACAGTAGTAATTCAATTTACAAAGTGTTGGTTCCAACTGTTGCAACATGAATACTCCATAAAGCCAATATGCTTAATTGGTGGTTCAAACATGCTTTTATTTGAGCTCTAAAATGCATAGAAACATTGGCATGGACAAGTTGACAGATATTGGTATTTGAGCTTGGTCATAAGCAATCACCATAGAAACATTGGATTTCAGAAATTCAAGAAAGTCATTTAGGATAAAGCACAAGCATGTTTTGACAAAAAATTAACAACAAAATAAAAAATATTGAATAAAAGATTTGAAAAATAATTCCTACCACAAAATATCAAAAAATTAACCAATGCTTTGTATTAAGAATGCCACAGAAAGCTTGATTCAAATATTATGCAAAAATGACCATTTATTTTGTATAGAAAACATGCATCTGTATATTTTCTTCCAATATCCCAAATCGCCAGATATTAAGAGGAAAATGTTAAGAAAAATGGCAATAACTAAGCCCCAGATAAAACAAGTCCCTTACATATAAATCACAGAAAAGGAATATTAGTGCACAAAAATAGATGCAAACAATATATACTGTGTAAACTAAGACCTCAAATCTGAGACTCTTAGCCAATATATTTTGATCAAAACACATCTGTGCCCACCTACCCAGCGTCACGGTGGTCTCAGGTCAGGCAGGTCCTACGCTAAACCTAACCATGCCAGTGGGCATGTATATCTAGGAGCGTGGACGCCGCACATATAGGCGTGTTGCTCCTAGTAACCTCTACGTGCATACAGCAACCAATGAGAGGAGGAGCAAACACACCTATATGTACCACGCAATCAATTTGATAGGAGGAGCAAAAGTGCACAAGAATGCTACTCAAGATAAGCTAAGAGCGCATTCACACCTGAAGGTGCCACTCCCTCAGGTACATATTATAAAACAAGCAAAACTCACAGAAACAAAAGGATAAAAAACATCCTGCATGATGTGATAATAATGATTGCGGATGTCAGTGGCTATATATATCAAAATAAATCAGCGTAGGACCTGCCTGACCTGAGACCACCGTGACGCTGGGTTGGTGGGCACAGATGTGTTTTGATCAAAATATATTGGCTAAGAGTCTCAGATTTTATCATATCAGAATGAGGTCTTAGTTTATACAGTATATATTGTTTGCATCTATTTTTGTGCACTAATATTCCTTTTCTATGATTTATTTTGATATATATAGCCACTGACATCCGCAATCATTATTATCACATCATGCAGGATGTTTTTTATCCTTTTGTTTCTGTGAGGTTTGCTTTCCTTACATATAACAGTTAGGAATAACTGATAAATAGCAACTAATACAGATATTTTACCAGAGAAGTGACCTTGATTGGTTGGATCTAAGTCTGAGACATTGTATGTTGAGTCTAGTTTCAATGTACGATGGGTGAGAAAACACCATTGTATGTTGAAAATATTGTATCCTGAGGCCATTGTGTCTTGAGGGATCACTGTATAGTGACTATGTTTGGTATTGCAGGCCAGACCCATTCACTTGAATAAAGTGAACATAGGTCATGTAACCAATGAACATAACATCATTGGCTTTGGAAGAAGCCATAGAGCTCTCCCCTTCCAACAGCTGATTGGCAGTGGTGCTAGGAGTCGGACCTCCAATGACCTATCCTGAGAATAGGCATTAATACTGAACTCTCAGAAAACACCTTTAACATATGCTATTCATTTTTATTTATAATATCTAATATGAATTTACTATCTTTTAACTCATAAGAATATGAAGGTTGTCGGTGTGAATTAAACTCATGTTGGCATGGTGTATTCCCTCACCTTGCATCTTTCCAGTTTTTACTCTCCTGTTCTTTTTCGCCATGTAAACCAATCCCTCTGGTTTGTTTCCATCCTGTATGTAGCACTTCCTGCTGCTGCTGCATCCAACCAAACCCATAATGCACTTCTCCTTCCTCTGCCACAGCTCCTACCCTGCTCCTAGCAATGCCCAGCTAGTTTATAGTTTCTTCTACCAAGCTAGTTACATACACTCCCCTACCAATGACACTCCCATGGACATAACATCACAGGAAAGAGCTGTGTGGACATGGTCATGTGACCACAGCCCAGAACAAACAGAAGATAGGAGCAATAAAGGTAAAAGAAATACATCACAAAATTACAGTGACCTTCATAAAACATAAATTATTTTAAAGGACACTGATGCAAACTGGAAAACCTTTTTAATGTTATGACTCTTAGATATAAATTGTATTGCACAACTACTGTACAATAGGAAACTTTTTCATTGTTTTTTATTTTTCAGAGCTTTGCTCTGTAACAATAATGTTCATTGTAGCCGTCCCTCCGATAGACTGAAGTCACATTTATTTTTACGAGGCCATTTTGGACCAGGAGCTACTGTACATGTATAAGTGTCCTCCATAAATCCTCTCTGGCAGAAAATAATTCTTCTTAACTTGTTTGTTTTCCGCTGCCTTCTAAGACCAGTATTAATTATTTTTATGCCTTTTCTTCATTAGTATATTCATTTCACAAAATATGTGTGACAGAGTAAATTATAACATTGTTTAATGCAAACATATCTAGAAAGCTTATTGAGTGCATCCACACCATATATTTTACTTTTCATTTAGCTAAGTGGCTGTTGTTAATAATGTTAGCTGCTGTGAACAGCAGATCCCCCCTCTAGAAGAAATTTGCTTTTAATCATTTTCGGTGATTAATTTACGTTCATTATTGCGCTAATTTTTCCCTGACTGTTGGGGTTCCTGTTGTGAATTTCCTTAATGAGATTGAAATGAAAATTGTTTCCAAAACATAACTTTGCATCTTATAATCGAAGAGAACAAGTGTGACGTTGGGAGAAGAGGTTAAGTATTCTTCATTGCTTCATGTACAACTTGTTTTTTTAGATTGGTCTTTAACTCTTTAATAAACAAATCAGTTTCGGCCTTAAAGGTAATGTGTCATCAGAAAATGCCCTACTGTTTAAATCATGTTTAGCATATTTTTAAAGAATTTTTGGTGATGATTTTTAATTTTCCATGTCAATATCTACAAGTAAATAAATAATAAAAAAATAAAAACAGATTATCAAAACATAACGTGTGTGGCTATCTGGTTTTAACAGGCAGTTACATTTTTGGTGGCACATTTTCTTTAAAGAAACACTAAACCAAATAAATGAAAAAAAAGCTGATCTTCATTTCGGATACAGATAAAATATTTTGTTATATATTTCTCAGTTTTTATTATAGTGGGGGACAGAACTGGATCAAAGAAAAGAATGAGATTAATGGGGAAGTGTTGGGATTTTCCATGCTTAGTGTTCCTGTAATGATTTTACATTGTATATGGTGGGCCACGAAAAGCAGAACCCTGTTTCCCTTGTGTGGTTTGCACAGGGTAAAGAAAGAATAATGTACAGTACTTACTCATTTTGGAAGATGCTGGAAGTGGTTTCTTCAAAGACATGCCCTACCACACATGAATTTAAATGTATTTGTTGTTTCAAATAAGCGCTCCGTACAGTATTAGAATGTATTGGCTTTGATGAGCCGAAGTTATTACTTTGCGAAGTCTCGTGAGACTTCGGGTAATAACTTTGTAAATTAATTTCTACTGTAAAAAGCCTTGCTACCAAACTCGGGTTTGGTTCCAGGTGGTACCTTTGAACCGAACCCAAGTTTGGTAGCAAGGCTTTTTAGAGTATAAATTAATTTACAAAGTTATTACCCGAAGTCTCACGAAACTTCGCGAAGTAATAACTTCAGCCAATCGGAGCCAATACATTCTAATACCGTACGGGGCACTCGCTCCATACAGTATTCAAACAAGGTTTTATACAAATCTACTTCTGATGAAGCATCCCTAGTGCCTGGTATGCCGAGCATGTGTTCACAGTATTGTAGGCCAGGCAATGCCCCTCTGGGTTTCTGGGAAAGATATTCAAATGAGATTTCTGAAACACCGGCAAATGTTAGACATGATAATTTGTATATATTTAACCCAGAAATCCAGATGAGTGTTGTCTAGCCTACAATAGTCATCATGTATATCAACTGGTGTCCATAATAGAACTAGTACCCAACCAGATGTTCCCCCTAAGCACGTGCAACTAGAAATGTTGTTCTTATCTGCATTTTTGTGATTAAGGGCTTTTGTTCTGAAAGTACTAGTTGGAAATGTGAGTCTGGCTTAGCTTTTTTTCCATCTTTGCAATATAAGCATTTTTAGAGGCAGGAAGGTATCTCTGCTAATCTCTCTGTGATGTAATGATGTGCTCATATTGCTGCTGTGTTTGCCTGTTTCCCTACTTATCATCTGAACATACAACACCTTCAGCAACTTTATTTTACTATTTGGGGTTAACTGCAGACAGAGACACTCCCAAGTAACCTTTATCCTAAAGCAAGAGAATTACAACATCCCACAAAGTTTATACCTCTCAATAAAACATACACGTTAGTTTTTTTTAGGACAAGAGAACCAGAATGTCTAAAGATAAACTTGTCTTACTAGGTTGATTTGCCTTGTTGGGTACTCTTTGGTTGCTCTTTATCATTTAATACCCATGCATATTTTTTGGTCTCCCTAATGATAAAGAGCACCTCAAAGAGAACCCCACAATGCAAGTCAACCTGGTAAGACAAGTTTCTATTGGGGCATTCTGGTTCTCTTGTCCTCCTACAAAGATGTATAGGTTTTGTGGGAGGTTGTAATTCTCTTGTCTCATGTTCAGTTGAATGTTACTTTGGCGATCTGTCTGGTGCATTTGACGGTTCAAAATGTTGAACTAATATTGCTGAAGGTGTTGTCTGTTTTTGCTATACAGGTGATGTGCACTCAGATGAATAGGAAGAAGGTATAATTATGCCTACTTACTGCTGCACAGTAAGCAGGTAAACAGTAAGGAGAATGTAGCACCAGTATGATTGCTGTATTATTTTTTTTACAGCAAATTGGTACAGATGCCTTCCTGCCTTTTAAACATGCTTATGTAGCCAGCCTCACATGAACAACTGGTTCTTTTTAGGACAAAAACTCTCAGAGAAAATTAGATGAGTACATTTCTAATTGCAAGTCCTTATACTGGCTTAGATTTCAGTCTATTAGGCGCTGACAGTGAATGCACCTAAGTCAATATAATTTAGGCGCATGAAGCCCCAGCACAGGGTTTTAAGACCAGCGTTTAAAACGCCAGTCTTAATAAATGGCCAGATTTAAGTTTACTGTCCACCAATATCCCCAACTCTTTTTCGGTGGTGACCACAGGTAATCAGGATGGTATTGTTTAACTGCAGTGGGTTTGGAGATCTGTGTCAGAAAAATAATGCTACAAAAATACCAAAAGAAATTAATCTGCCCAGAATTTTGGACCTAAAAAGAACAAAGTATATACATTGTAAGGCAATCATAAACTGTGCAAGGCTCAAACAAACTGCTGTGTAAAATTACGGTATATAACAACCATGTGAGCTCACTATCGTGCTCAATGTGTAGCTGTGTAAAGCACTAAGAGATAACTGACTTGCTGAAGGTTATATGGCATGAAATTCTCTATTTGAACTATGGTCTGCAGCTACAATGTATATTGTTTTCTGTGTCAGTAGCACACATCAGCAAATCAGCTATTGTCATTAGGCTGGGATAAAAGGCGGATATGTCTTCCTGCATTACTTTTTGGTTCAGTAGAGTTTGATCTGTACAATGAAAGTCAAAATGAATGCCCTTTCATCCTGCGTTGTGCTTCTACTAGGCGCGGTGCAAGTTTTCTAGCAAAAATGTTGCATTGAGAACTATAAGCTACAAAGTTGATATGGTAAAAAAATAATTATTGCATGCCAACAGCAATGCCAGAATCTTTTAGTGAATTATGGGGTTTTATAATTCTAATAATGAATATTATAAACGAGACAGAACTAATAGTCTCTCTTTTTGTAGTTACATGTTGTATGTATATATTGTTACATTGCTGTATTATTTGTTTCGGCTAATTAAAATTATATTAAAGGGATTGTGAAACAATGGTCGGGTTTAGCAAACTTCCAACTTTTTTGGACCTGTAAAGGAAAGATGTCTTAGCTGGTCCAGGTGCCAGGTCCTTCTCCTCCAGGCCTGCGATGCTTCGCTGGGCTCTCTTGCCATAAACATCAGGTTTGACGTCGCCACAGCCAATCACTGGGTTCGGTTGTGACTGGCTCTCCTTAAAATTTTCACACGATGCAATGGGTATTCAAGCTCCGCCACAGCCGCATCGATGCCAAACTAGATGTTGATATTGAAAGAGCCCAGCGGAGCATCGCAGCCGGAATGAGAAGGAGTGGGGAGCTGCCACCGAGAAGCAGGTAAATCATCTTTCCTTTACTAGCTCTGGCTAAGTGGGGGGTTGCCAAATCTTTCCTCGTTCTTTTACATTCCCTTTAAAGGGGATGTGCCACTTCAGCAAATAGCATTTATTACGTAGAGAAAGTTAATATAAGCCACTTACTAATATATTTTGATTATCCATATTGCCTCCTTTGCTGGCTGGATTAATTCTTACATCACATTATACAGTGTTCATTTCCATGGTTATGACCACCCTGCAATCCAGCAGCAGTGGTCATGCTTTCATACTATAAGAAAAAAGCACTAGCCTATGCTTGCTCCCACTGTCCCAACCACCAGAGAGGCTGGTGCTTTTTCCTATAGTGTGCAAGCACGACCACCACTGATGGATTACAGGGTGGTCGTAACTATGGAAACGAGCAGTGTATAATGTGATGGAAAAATGAATCACACCAGCAAAGGAAGCAATATGGACAATCACAATACATTAGTATTAACTTTCTCTACATGATAAACGTTACTTACTGAAGTGAGACAGCCTCTTTAAGGACTTGTAGGGGGTAGTTTTCTCAAAGAAGATGGCCAGTATACATAGTATAGTATGCTGGGACTGAAAATCTGTTACAGGAAATGTGGTCAGTATAAAGGGCCATTCACACATAATTTTTAGAACGCTGAATTCAGCACAGATTATTCATACCAAACCTGCGAGCCGGCTATGCAGAAACTCCTTCACGTTTTTTCAGTGTAGCACAAATAAAGTAAATAAATACATTTAATAAAAAATATACAAGAAAACACCTCAAAAAACATTCACCCTAAACCCTAATAATTCCAGGAGACATCTGATTACCTGAAATTGGGCATGTGATATACAAAAATGTATGCTAGACAATGATGAACATAATTTTAAAAAAATCTATTTTAGGGTAATACTATATTACACTAGACAAACATCCTTAAATATTAAAAAAAACACCTTTTACAAATTATTCAAACAGTAAGCCCCAAAATTCTAAAAAAAAGGGCATAAATTGGGGGTCATTTATCATTTGTGGTTGTTTTTGTGTCAGTTTTAAATCCGGCTTTGCTCTGTGTGCCTGCACCAAATTTATGAACTGGTGCATCTTACTAATATATGTGGCGTGAGTATATTGTGGTTTACCGTACAATTTTAGGTGTAAAAGTACTGTAGGCCAGGGGGTTGCCTGGCATGGGTTGCAACGTTGCACATTGTAAATGAGCCATAATCCAGGTCTAATCTCACTTTTAGCTCTTAAACACAGACAACTGTGAAAAGTAGCAAGGATCACAAAATGTTGCAATGTTGTTTTTTACACCACAAAACTGACATATCTGATTTCATAAATGTGTATAAAAGTGATATGCAAATGAACCTATATAATTCCCTAAAAAAAACTTCAAAATTCAAAAATTAAAAACAAATAAAAAAAGAAAACAAATAAAAATGTTATAGCTGTTAAACTGACACATAAAATAGGTAGGAGGTAAGAGTTAATGGAGTATCGTATTTTTGCCCCATAATGCTCCTGCGTCTTATGAGGCAAATAATAATGAGCGCTTCCATTTTGTTTTTTTCCCATTTTTCCATTTAGTACCTGAGGACCAGAAAGCGGTGAAGGCTCAGTACTCACCACTTCCCGATTCTCTGCTGTCGGCTGTGCTGTGGCTGTGCACAGCATGAAGGTGCTCTGTGACCTCACGCTGTGCGCATTGGGTCACAGCGCAGCCAATGACAGAAAGAGCAGGAGGAGTGCTGGAGCTGGAGGTAAGGAGTGGTGGTGTCTGGAGCAGGAGAGGTAAGTATTTTTTTTAAATTATTTCAATGGCTGTGAGGTTGGGGGCTGATCTGAGGCTGACCTGAGGCAGGGGGCTCATCTGCTGGAGCTGACCTGCGGCAGGGGCTGATGTGAGGCAGAGGGCTGGGGTGAGGCAGGGGGCTGATGTGAGGCAGGGGGCTGATGTGAAGCTGGGGCTGGGGGCTGATCTGAGGCAGGGGGCTGATGTGAAGTAGAGGTGTCATCTGAGGCAGAGGGTTCATCTGAGGCATTGGGGGCTGATTTGTGGCATTTGGGGGCTGATCTGTGGCATTGGGGGCTGATCTGAGGCATTGGGGCTGATCTGTGGCATGGGGGCTCATCTGTGGCAACTGACCAGGGTCATTTGGGTCTTCAGGGCACGATAAAGTTTGCTGTTTTTCACATGGGTCAGGTTATTAATTTTTTCTATTCTTTAAGAGTAAAAAGTCTTAAGACCCCTTCACTTTTTCACATTGTGTTCTAATGTAGCCTTGTGCCGAAATAAAAAAAAGTTCAAATTTTTCCCCATCAGTCTGAACTCAATGCACCATAATGAGAAAGTGAAAACGGAATTTTGCTAACTAAAAACTAAAATCTTGCATTGACATATGTATTCAGACCCTTTACACAGGACAGCCTCCAGTCTTCTTGGGTATTTTGAGTATGATGCCATAAGGTTTGCACACCTGGATTTAAAGATTTTCTTCCATTTCTCAGCAGATCCTCTCAAGCTCTGAAAGGTTGGATGGGTACTGTTGGTGGACAGCCATTTTCAGGTCTCTCCAGAGATGTTCGATTGGGTTCAACTCAGGGCTCTGGCTAGGCCACTCAAGAACATTAACAGAGTTGTCCCTAAGCCACTCCTGTGTTGTTTTTGCTGTGTGCTTATGGTCATTGTTTTGTTGGAAGGTAAACCTTCAGCCAAGTCTGGGGTCCAGAGCACTCTGGATCATGTTTTCATTAAAAATATCTATGTACTGTGCGACATTCAGCTTTCTCTCAACTCTGACACGCCCAAAGCATGATGCTGCCACCACCATGCTTCACTGTAGGGATTGGTCATTTCCTGGTTTCATACAAAAAGTTCAATCTTGGTTTCATCAGAACAGAGAATCTTGTTTCTCACAGTCTGAGATACCTTTAGGTTTTTTGGGTTTTTTTTTGCAAACTGTCACATGTCTTTTACTGAGGTAAGGCTTTCTTCCGTGAGGCGGCCAGAACAAAAGTACAACATGTTGTATTTTTGTTCTGGCCGTCTTTCTGCAGGGGTTGCCGTGCTGCGGCCGGATCCCTTGGCCCACCCTCATTAAAGTGAATGAGGCCGGAGCGTAGATGCACGTGTGCCGGCCCCACACGTGCATCTGCTGCAGCACGGATCCGGCAGTCTGTTCACCCGCCGGAACAGCCTGCCGGAGTCATCTGCCGCAGATGTGAAAGGGGCCTAATTTGGTGGGGCAGCCAGTTCTTGGAAGAGTCCTGGTTGTTACAAACTTCTTCCATTTAAGAATTATGGAGGTCATTGTGCTCTTGGCAACTTTCAGTGGAGCAGATTTTTTTGTCCTCCTTCTCTAATCTGTGCCTCCACACAATCTTGTCTCTGAGCTGTACAGGCAGTTCTTTCCCCCTCATGGCTTGTTTTTCTGCTCCGATATGCATTGTCAACTGTGAGACTTTATATAGACGGGGGTGTCTTTTCCAAATCATGTCCAGTCAACTGAATTTACCACTGGTTTTCCCTTTTTAATAAATTTGAAAACATGTCTAAAATTCTGTTTTCAGTTCTCAGTATGGTGTAATGAGTGCAGGTTGATGGAGGGGGGAAACTTAATTTTTCACATTTTAGAACAAGGCATAACTTAACAAAAGAGTGAAAAGGGTTTGAAGACTTTCCAAGTGCACTGTATAAAGACTAAGCTTAAAAAAATGGACCTTTGTGAATAACTGCTGAACTATCTCAGGTCCCGGAAACTCAAATGACCCTGGTCCTGGACTGCTTAATATTTTATAAATAATTTGTAATAAATTAAATAAAATAAACATCCACTTCCATGCTCATGCTAACCTCAGCTGTGTACATAGTCACAGGGCTAACACATAAATGGCCATAAGATGATGCAAAACATAATTTGCCCAGTAAGAGGGAAAACTTGTATTTTCATAAATGGGCTTTTGTCAAATTTACTTTGCAATTACTTTGATTTTAGTTGCCTCCCTCCCCCCAAAAAAACCCACAAAACAACAAAAAAACTAGTTATTTTGTGTCTTATACGTTACTAAAATACATCAATAAACGCTCAAGCTGAAAGGGCAGGATTAGCGCTCATATTGGAAACAGTTTTTATTTAATGTTTCTCAGAAAGACTATAACTGTTATTTGAGTCTCCCAGAGCGATAGCGCATTTCAGTCTATATTCACTTGGAACAACCGCACAGAAACTCGGAATATCACACTATGATTCCATATTCCCCATGGCTTTCAATAATTATTAGAACAAATCTCCTCACTAATGCAATCTATTTTTTTTTAACTTAGTTTCTGTCTTGGATTTGTCTGATTTAGGCTTCTATTCAAACACACATCTCAGCTAATGCAGAGCACAGTCCTGGATTCCAAATATCTCTGCTGCCCTCTTTTGGAGACATAGAATATTGCAGAAAAAGTTGCATTATTTTTTTTCTTACACAAAAAAAGGTCAGATATGGAAAATGGGATATCAGTAATGCAATGTATGTATCATCCCATTATACCAGAGATTAAAAGAGAACCAGTTGTCAGAAATGGTGAAAAAGCAATGTACTGGGTATAGTTTTGGTCTTCTGCTTCCCCAACTGTAATTGTAAAAATACTAAAAGCAAAGAATATGTTCTCAACAGCACAATATGGAGACTTAATGTTGCATGGCATTCTTATTAAAAAAATATTTTGAAACACCCAAATATCTATAGGTTAAAAGTGTTTTCCCATATCAGACATTGGTGGATTATCACTAGAATATGCCATCAAAGTCAGATAGGTGCATGTCCGATCACTGAGACTGGCTCCTATCGCCATAATCGGGTCCTTGAAGTCAAAGAGAGCCCACCACGTATGCCAGCCGTTCTCTCCATTTACTGCTATGGGAGTTCTGAAAATAACCGAGTTCCATAGCGGTGAATGGAGAATGCACCATGCATGCCTAGCCAGTATAGTAGTGAGCAGAGGGTGGCCAAGCATGTGTAGCTGCTCTCTGTTCACTTTGGGGTCCCATCCTGGAGATAACAGTGGGTCCCATATCTAGCTAACATTGATATCCAATCAATATGCCATCCATGTTTGAGATCAGAATACCCCTTTAAATAGGTTTTCCTGGACTGTAATTATGGATGGTCTATCCTTAGTGCTACTTCATTTCGTTGTTTACCTAGACACAGCGCCATACAACAGTCTAGACATGGTTGGTGCTTCAGACTCTTAGGCTACTTTCACACTAGCGTTTTAAAATTCCGGTATTGAGTTCCGTCATAGGGGCTCAATACCGGAATAAAACGCCTCAGTTTTGTCCCCATTCATTGTCAATGGGGACAAAACTGAACTGAAGACAACGGAATGCTCCTGAAAGCATTCCGTTCCGTCTTCAGACCGGAGAACAAAGCGCAGCATGCTGCGCTTTGCTCTCCGGTCCAGGCATCCGCACCAAGACGGATCCGGAATGACCCCCAATGCAAGTCAATGGGGGTGGATCCGTCTGGTGTGACCACAATGGTAACCGGATCCGCCCTCCATTGACTTTCAATGGAGTTCATGACAGATCCGGCTACCCATACACACATACAGACATAGACATACACATAAACATACACAGACATATACACATACAAATACACATACATACTTACATGCACCCCGGCAGGTCTTCAGAGCGCCGGAGGGACAGGACGGCGCGCACAGGTGACGATTCCACCAGGCGCCCAGCAGAGGGCGCTGTGGGGAATCGTCACCTGTGCGAGCCATCCTGTCCCTCCGACGCTCTGAAGACCTGCCGGGAGCATGTAAGTATGTATGTGTATTTGTCTGTGTATATGTGTGTGTATGTTTGTGTTTATGTGTATGTATGTACTGTGTGACATGTGTGGGGCCGGAGCGCGGTTCCGGCTCCACACATGTCACTGCGGCAGGCCTGATCCGGCAGCACCCTTCACCTGCCGGATCAGGCCTGCCGCTAGTGTGAAAGTAGCCTTAGGATAGGCAATCAAGATTGCAACCCCAGAAAACCATTTTAACCTACTACTCAACTACTGTATGGTAACATGACCCCATTTGGGGTTTTCCAGGACTTAGATTATGATGACCTATCATCAATGGAAGTCTGATACCCAGCACTCTTACAAATCAACCACTTGGGCAGCCTCTGGTCTTGGAAACTACCCAATGGATGGCAGGTTACACCAACTGCTGCTTAGATGCCATTCACTTGAATGATGCAGTACCATCACATAACCACTACACAGTGGACTAAACCATGTGTTTACGACTCTGTCTACTGGTATGGTTTACAGAGTCAGCACCTGCCCAAAACAGGTGATTGGTGGAGGTGCTGGTTGTTTGAACACCATTGATCTGATATTGATGCCCTATCCAGAGAATAGCTCATTAATATCTAAGCACCAAAAAAAATCCTTTAAAGGGGTATTCCCATCACATATAATGCTGAAATATCGCTAGAATATGCCTTCATTGTCTGTCAGGTGTGGGTCCCACCTCTGGGACCCACACCTACAAGGAGAATGGAGCGTGGAGAGCTGTGGCTGGAGGACCCCGGGCTTCCCGGGGTCCGTCCACCACCAAGCGCTGCTCCCCGCTGCTCCCATATAAGTGAAAGGGAGGGCACCGTGCACACGCCACCTCTGCTCCCATTCATTTCTATGGGGCAGACGGAAATAGCTGAGCCAGCATTAATTTTCCTGCTCTGTTCTAGCGATATGCAAAACCCCTTTAACGTAAGTTCTAATACAGTTTGAAATAGAAATGTCCTACAAAGGAAAATACAGCTTTCTTAGCAGACAGAGATGAGGACCCCTATAGCAAATATCGGTTCCCATTATAACACAAGGCTCTAACACCCAGAACAGAAGGGTCTGATGTCTGTACCCGTCACCTCTGATGCCACATATATGGAAAACACAAAAAAGTAAATTGAACTCTACAGCAGTACATTTTGTAATTTCCTTCCTATGTTCAAGATCACTGCTTGCTGATAGTGAGCAGGAACAACTGGGTATGACCACAACAGGTTTTCAGCTTCTGGATATGAAGAAGAATGTTCCTGTTCATTGATGGAATGTCATTTCCACTTCAGCCTTCTATCATTCTTTAATTTTAAGAGAATCCCAATATACTTCTAGATCCTAACACAGGAAATCATTGCATATACATACATTACCAATATCGCACAGTTCTTAAAAGGAAGCTGCAAGTTTGTAACAACCAGGACTGTTCCTTGAGCTGGCTACCCCACCAAATCAAGTAATCGGGGAAAAAGGGTTTTGGTAGAAAAAAAAAAAGTGAGAACCCAATGGTCACTCTGGCAGAGCTCCAAAAATTGTGTATGCAGATGGGAGAATCTTCCAGAAGTTCAACCATCGCTGCAGCACTCCACCAATCTGGCCACTCAGCTTTATGGAAGAGTGGCCAGAAAAAAAGCTCTTTATTAAAATAGACATGCAAATTAGTAAATAAGCATCTAAAGGATTCTCAGACTTTGAGGAACAAGATTCTCTGGTCTGATGAAACTAGGATTGAACTTCTTGGCTTTAGTTTTAAGCAACCAAGCATGTTTGGAGGAAACCAGGCACTGTCCAATATCATCCCTACAGTGAAGCATGGCGGTGGCAGCATCATACTGTGGGGGTGTTTTTTAGTGGCTAGGACAGGGAGACTGGTCAGGTTTGAGAGAAAGCTGAATGGAGCAAAGTACAGAGATATTTTTAATGAACACCTGATCTAGAGTGCTCTGGACCTCAAACTGGGCCAAAGTTTCACCTTCCAAAAAATCAATGACCCTAAGCACACAGCCAAGAAAACTCAGGAGTGGCTTAGTGACAACCCTGTGAACGTCCTTGAGTGGCCCAGACAGAGCCCTGAATTGACCCCAATTAAATATTTCTAGGGAGACATGAAAATGGCTGTCTTAAGATGGTCCCCATCCAACTTGATAGAGCTTGAGAGGATATGGAGAGTAGAATGGCAGAAAATGACCAAACCCAGACAAAACTTGTGGCATTATAGCCAAGAAAACTGGAGGCTGTAATTGCTGCCAAAGGTGCTTCAACTAAGTACTGAGTAAAGGGTGTGAATACTTACGCCAATGCAAGATTTTAGCTCATCCTTTTTAATAGATTAGTCAAGATTACAAATATTTTGTTTTCACATTCTCATTAATGGGTATTGAGTGCAAAATGATCGGGAAACATTTAAAGTTTTTTATTTTAGCACAAGGCTGCAACATAAAAAGTTGTGAAAAGAGTGAAAGTGTCTGCAGATTTTCTAAATACACTGTATTGCATTACATACTGAACATCCAAATAAATAACCCTCTAGAGAGGGGTGCATCCAGTCTCCCAAATCATAAGCTGATGATTGACAATGATTGGGCCAGAGTGGAGAACCCTCCATATGGACAGTAGTTATCATGAGACAAACCCTTTAACCCTTACATGCATAGAATCAATGAGCTTTCAATTCTAAAATAATATCATACTAATTTATGAAATCGTATTACTTAATAAGCTCCTTAAAGCTGCCACAAACTTGAGTTTCACTTTAATATTCACTATAGCCTAGAATCCAACTCCATGCATGATTGCCAGCCAGAGCCCAGCATGAGATACCATCAAGTAGTTGCTGTTTAAATTAATTCCAGGCATTTTCTACCAATCAATAGCAAGCAGGCCATGCTGGGAGTAGCATCCAACAGCAGCTGGAGAGCTATGCGATCAGCACAGGTCAAATGACGGCTATAATTTGGAGCTCTATCTGAAATAAGGTAACTTCTTAAAATAATATCCCAGCAAAAGTCTTTGACGAGAGTAAAGAGAAATCTTTTTGAGCACGGTGAAGGCCACGATCAGGTCATGATAACGAGTCAATTAGATGGGCAGTGGGTTAAAGGTAAGATTTGAATTAGGGGGTGTTAATTTTTGTCAGCTAGCTAGACTGCTGGAATAAAGAGGTGCTAATAGCCTGCAGCTGTTCACAGATCTGCAAAAACTGTGAAAGGAAAACTACCCGAGAAGAAGAAAAGGAAAATGATATAAAGTAGTTGTCTGTATGATCCCTCCGAGTGTTACAAACACAAAGCAGATGTTTGCTTTCTGATATTGAACCATGGTAGGTGTTCTCGAGCTGCCGATAGCATGTGGAAACTTCCTGACTCATTTATGACCAACTTTGGTGGTTTACTGTAGAATTTCTCACAGGAACATTCGGAGAAATGAATGAAAAAATAATAGTCTGGAACCAGGTGAATATGGACCACATCATATACTAACAAAAATGTAACACACATTTAATTCATGTTATTTCTGGTGATAGAAAGTAGGTTCCCTAAGTAAGCTCCTCATTGACAAGAGCTGTGCCCACATGATCAACAGCAGTAGCAAAGCTATAACTGACAGCCGTCTCCTGCTGCAATGGTTAGGATCAGACAAATGTCTGATCCTGTACACTTAACCCCTTACATGCTGCTGGAAATAATGACCAAGGCATGTAAGGAGCTTGAAAGAGGGAGGTTCTCCCCCATTTCTGTCCACTGGGGTACCTGTGCATTACTGTGGGAATCAGGGGCCCTAACACAGGTCCATAGGCCTGTGATAGGTCACGTGTCCATATTACACCAACAGTATTTAAAAGCTATGGAAATGTTTTGGGTCCTTTTTTATTATTGCATTTTACACATTTTGGGCTAAATTGGTCTTTATCAAAGACTTTCAATAGCTTTTATTCTACAGATATCACTTTTATTGAATCTACAGAGCATTTATTTTTGATTTACGCTGGGTCTATCAGGGAGCTACACTGATGGCTGGATCTGTAGACTTATCTATACTTTCCTGACAGCTTGTAAACACTCATTGGTTAATACATTCCTATCAGTTTGATAAGAATTTAGCCATAATGAATGTTTATGAGCTGTCAGGAATGCAGAGATAAGGGCTACACATCAAGCCGTCAGAGCAGCTCCCTGATGGATTTAGTGTAAAGTAGAATGAAATGGTTTGTAGATACACTGAAAGAGAAAGCTGTTTGATAAAAAACAATTGATTGATTAAAATATTTTTAGTTCAAAATTAGTAAAATGCAAAGAAAAAACTGTCCACAAAGATGTCTATAGCCTTAACATTTTGGAATATTAAGTATGAGATCAAACAATAGCAGCTTAAAGTCCCCTATCACCATGATCAACCCTGTTAATCTAGGCATACTGCCTGGTAGGGTTGATCATAATGACTCATACGAGCCCTTTATCTGTGCAATCCGTATTACCATTGCAGAGAAATGCTTATTTTTAGTAAAATTATGCAAAAGAGGCACTCAGAGCACCGAGGGCTAGCCTAGAGCCTCCGTGCTGCTTTATCTCCGCCTCTCTCTGTTTGCCGCTTCCCCTCCCAGTAAGATTAAAAAGGCCAAGCTTTCTCACTGCTCTAAAATTTCACGCAGCCTATTTTGGCATTCAGGATGCAGCCCTTTTTTCAAATCTGATGTGTCACTTTTATATTATTTTACTTATCCAAGTGATTCTGAGAATTTTCTGTTTGTGACATATTGTAGATCATGTTACTGGTACATTTTGGTCAATATATTTTGGGTTTATTTATGAAAAATCTGAAATTTGCAGAACATTTTTCAGCGTTTAAAATTTAAAAAATTTGAATTTGCCTGCTACACAACACAAATTAGCTAACTGGTCACTAGTCACTCAACTAGTCTTGAGTAAAGTTTTATAAAATTCGACTAGACTGCTTCACCAAATTTTACAAAATTTTTTACTTTTTACTGTGACGAAAATAGCGGGTGCAATGACAGGGAACAGAGATTGTGCTGATCCCCGTCATTGTACCCCTCAGATGCCACATTCATTGCTGATTGCGGCATCTGACTGATTATTTAAAAAAGGATATATAATAATATATAATTTAAAAACATAAAATAAAATCAGACTTACTTCCATTTGCCACCGCCATCTTGATTCACGATCCAGCACAAAATCTCACCCAGCCAATGATGACATCATCACGTTGGCTGGCGTGTTGACATCATACGTCACCATGCACAGGATATCACAGGATCTTCAATCAAGATGGTGGCGGCCGGCTCTTCACGTTCAAAAGGATGAGGTAAGTATGTTTTTTTAATTTTTTACCCCATTTCAGAGGAGGAAATTTGGCTTCACAGCAAATTGAATTTTCCCTGAAATTCGGATCAAAGTCCATTTTGTGCATTTCCATTCGCTCAACAGTACTAATAACTAACATTTGCCATATGTCTGTTTTACACTGGCATCATTTCTTAAACGTCCTTTGGTTTTTTAACAACAATTTTCCAAATTTTCAAGAAACTTTCCAAAACCTAACTTTTTAGAGACCAATTCAGTTTAATTTTTATTTTATTTTTAAATGTAATCTTTTTCTTTTCTCTAACATACCTGGTTTTAACAGATAAACAAAACTTAACTTTTTTTACTTTGCAGATTGTAGAAATATCCCATATCTGGCCTTAGTGACTCAGTTGCAGGCCTTAGAAATTATGGGGAAACTTATGGATATAGATATTTTCTTTACAATGTTTTTCAGGCACATTCAGGTTTGCACAGGTTTTGAGGTGCAAAAAATAGAAAAAAAGTCATAAAGGACCCAATTTTATTGGTGTTGTGAGCATTTTCATCCACCAGGAGTTTCACAGAATGTATTAAATCTAGGCATGAAAATAAAATATTTTTCTGATTGTATGTTGTCTTCACCCCAAAATTTTCATTTTCACAAAGTCAAAATGAGAAAAGCACCCCATAATTGTTTTCACAATTTCAGTTTTTATTGGTACATATGGGGTACATATGGCTTTTTGTTCTAGAAATATTTTTGGATTGGAGCTTACAGGAAAGGATATGAGTTAAGATGTTAGGTTTGAAAGACAGGATGGAATCAAAGATTATCCCAAGGCAGTGGACTTGTGTGACTGAGAAGGTTGTCCAGTAGGAAAAAAACATAATTTCAATTGTGAGTCGAATGTAAAATGGTTAGTCTTACTAATATACTTTAATGCTCAAAAGTCCACCAATCTCCATATGTCAGCACCAGTCTTAGGGCCTGGCACCTACACTTTCGGCTTGTGTTTCATATATGATAGAGTTTCTTGAGTTATCATGTGACAAGAGCTATGTGTGAAGGGGGCTGGTTGACTCACTTCAATGGCTATGCCAGCATTCTTGTATGCTGTGACCGACTCAGACACAGGAGGGGTTGGGTTGGTTATTGAAAGAAGCCAGACCACTCCTTCACACATAGCACTCATCACATGACTCGGGAAAAGCTCTTCTGTGTTGAATACAAGCCAAAAACGGAGGTGCTGTGACTTGGGACTTGAACTCACATCAGGAGATCGGTGGACCTATTAGTTCAATTATTTTTTTTTTCCTACTGGATAATCCTTTTAACAATGACTGATAGGTCTGGTCGGGGCATTGAGTGAGTTCAGAGAAAGTGAGTTTGGAGAAAGTTGATGAATTCAGTGTTCTCCATATAGAGTTTTAGAAAGCAGGAGATGAAGGTCAATATTAGACATTCTGGAAACTAGCAGTTTTTGCACTATGTCTACTATGCACTCTGTCATTATCATTCATTTTACTTATTTAAAGGGGTTTTACAGAACTTAGATACTTTGTACTTAGTGCTTTCATTGCCTCTCCTCGGGTTAGGTCATCAATCAGCTGTTTTGGGCAACCGCCAGTGCTGGAAAGTACTGTATATAGTAGAAGGAAGGCTCAATCCTCTGTTTAGTCTCTACATTGGTGTTCTGCATACCAAATAGGACCTGAGCTTCAGTACCCTGGTAAGACCACTACACAGTGAACAGAACCTACTGCTTCCGGCTTCATCCACTGTATAATTTCCGACACAGGTGGCTGCCCAAAACAGTTGATCAGTGGGGTGCTAGGTGTTGGACCACCACCAATCAAATACTGAAGTACCAGAAAATTCTTTTAATTATTTCCAGGGCTCTGTCCATGAGAAAAAGGTTCAGGACATAATATAAACTAAAAAAATAAGTGGATAAATGTGTAGTGGCTCACCAATTACAGTAATGGAAGAAGATGCTCCAAACAAATGGCTTATACCCGTAGCCACACTGATTTAAATAGAAAATATTTGTAAAAAGTGATGGGCGCACACTACATCTGGGGTACTGACCAAATCACTGGGGTAATGAACCAATCTAGTAGTTGTTGGTATATAGCTATTCAAAATATTTGTATGTAGTATATTTATACACACTATGGATATCCTATGGGTATGTTATGTATATATATGAATAGATTCACTCGTAATCTCCCTTTACTGTTAGAAATATTTGTATATAGTGTATATCACTGTGAATATACTATGTATATATATATAAATAGGTTCAAACATTATCAATATTTTAAGACTTTCATATTTATTCACTTAAAAAACACAATGTTGAATAGTAGAGCAGCTTATAAGATAAAAAATAAGATGATAAGAATAAAAATAAACTTGGAAATACTCATATGGGTCCTATAATATAATTACAGGTTAGTATTAGAGCTGCTATACGTATTAAATTTGAAAAAAGAGAGTGCATATTTATGTAAAAATAGAGAAAAATATCAACAATAGAAACAATAGCAAAAATAGTAAAAGCGGCAGTCAGATATATAGTGTTGCTGACAGTCTTAGTATTTAAGTCTTTCTTGTGAGTTGTATACCTCACCAATGTTTTTAGAGATACTATCCTCTTGTTGTACCTCTTTGTGATTATTAGAGATGAGCGAGCATGCTCGTCCGAGCTTGGTGCTCGTTCGAGTATTAGGGTACTCGTAAGTGCTCGCTGCTCGGACGAGTATCTCGCAATGCTCGAGGAAATGGCAACTTCCGCATCGTGCTTTTTAGGCGCCTAAAAACACAGCCAATCAGAAGCCAGGAGACTCTGTGGTACACCCAGCATCACGTGGGGCCCTTACATGTCGATAGCAGGGGTTGGCTGGCCTGATCAGGTGACCCTGGAATATACTACAGACTGGCCGTGGTGCTCGGCTCAGATGCCGTCTGGATGTCGTTAGGGATAGAGCTGCTGCGTTTCAGGGACAGTGTTAGGGCCTGCATTTAGTTCTCTGTTAGGCAGGGATCACCCACAAAGAACCCAACAGCCCTTCTAAGGGCTAGAAGACATTTTTTTTTTTTTTTGTCACTTGGCTGGCTGGCACTAGTAGTGCAGCTATCGCCATGTATAACCCCCTTTTATTTTTTTATGTTATATCTCAGTGATACAAATCCATTGCACACAGCAGTGTGGAACCATTCTGTGTGTCACAGTTCAGTACACTCACTATTTTCTGTCCAGGTGACACTTTCTGTATGTGACCGAATACAACCAAGTCATTTGCTGCCTGTCACTTGTATGGCTTCATCCCAAAAATCTCTGTGCGACATTTGTCTGGGTCGCAGTCTAAATAGCTACCGTCAGTAGGGTGTCAGTTAGCTCTACGATAGTTTCTGCACGTCACGTTCCCAAAAAAAAACAAAAATCCAAAACAAAATATACCAAAAAAATTAATTTTTTTGTTGTTTTAGCTGAGTGATACAAATCCATTTCACACAGCTGCGTGTAACCTTTCTGTGTGTCACAGTTCAGCACACTCTTTCCAATCCGTATTTTCTGTCCAGGTGACACTTTCTGTACGTCACCGAATACAACCAAGTCATTTGCTACCTGTCACGTGTAAAACTTGATCTTAAAAATCTCTGTGCGACATTTGTCTGGGTCGCAGTCTAAATAGCCACCGTTAACAGGGTGTGAGTTAGGTCTCCGATAGTTCCTGCACGTCACGTTCCCAAAAAAACAAAACTAAAAAAAAATATTAAAACAAAATATAGAAAAAAATTTAGTTTTTTTGTTGTTTTAGCTGAGTGATACAAATCCATTTCACACAGCTGCGTGTAACCTTTCTGTGTGTCACAGTTCAGCACACTCTTTCCAATCCGTATTTTCTGTCCAGGTGACACTTTCTGTACGTCACCGAATACAACCAAGTCATTTGCTACCTGTCACGTGTAAAGCTTGATCCTAAAAATCTCTGTGCGACATTTGTCTGGGTCGCAGTCTAAATAGCAACCGTCATTAGGGTGTCAGTCAGCTGTACGATAGTTTCTGCACGTCACGTTCCCAAAAAAACAAAAATCCAAAAAAAAATATAGAAAAAAAAATAGTTTTTTTGTTGTTTTAGCTGAGTGATACAAATCCATTTCACACAGCTGCGTGTAACCTTTCTGTGTGTCACAGTTAAGCACACTCACTCCAAACCGTATATTCTGTCCAGGTGACACTTTCTGTACGTCACAAAATTAAACCAGACTGAACAAGTTTGTGGGTTTCAGTACACCAGGCCCATTTATTTTATTTTTTTGTATAGAATACACTTATATACAGAAAATGTTGAACCCCAGGGCTAAGGGTCGAGGACGAGGACGAGGGCGTGGGCATTCAATTACTGCAGGGGGCAGAGGCCGTGGTCCTGGGCAGGGTGAGACAGTACCTGCTGATGTGGGAGCTGTGGAACGCCGCAGAGCTACACTCCCTAGCTTCATGTCTCAACTTACAGGGACACGTGGTAGAGGACTGTTGAAACCACAACAGTGCGAACAGCTGATCTCGTGGATTGCGGATAATGCTTCAAGTAATTTGTCCACCAGTCAGTCTTCCACGCAGTCCACCCACGTTACCCAAGGGAGCACTCCTATGGCTCCTCCACCTCAACCTCCTTCCCCCCAGTCTGCCCCCTCTAAGGAAAATTTGGAATGCGATCCGGCATACTCTCAGGAACTGTTATCTGGACCCTTCCCAGAGTCACAAACCACTTCTCAGGTTGCTGCTGACCTCTTTCCCGATGCCCAAGTGTTCCAACTGTCGCAGTCTGTGGGTGATGATGATGATGATGACAATGTTAAGTTAGTGGAAAAAGTTTGTAAAGAGGTGTCGGACGATGAGGAGACACGGTTGTCAGACAGTGGTGAAGTTGTTGCAAGGGGAGGAATTCCGAGGGGGGAGCAGACTGAGGAATCGGAGGATGACGAGGTGACTGACCCAAGTTGGGTTGATATGCCGAGTGAAGACAGTGCTTCTGAGGCGGAGGCGAGTGCTGCACCAGAACAGGTTGTAAAAGGCAGTGGTGTGGCCAGAGGGAGAAGCAGGGCCAGAGCTGGTGCATCAACAGCAACTATTTCACGTAGTGAAGCTCCCGTGGCGAGGCCTAGATGTTCGCAAGTCTGGAGGTTCTTTAAAGAAAGTGAGGATGACCGACGGACTGTGGTGTGCAACCTGTGCCACACCAGGATCAGCAGGGGTGCCACCACTACTAGTCTAACCACCACCAGCATGCACAGGCATATGAGTGCTAAACACCCCACTCAATGGAACCAAGGCCGTTCACCACCTCCTGTGGGTCACAGCACTGCTCCTTTCCCTGTGTCACTCACTGCCTCTGCTAGTCAACCCTCTGCATCACTCGCTGCCTCTGCTAGTCAACCCCCTGCCCAGGACCCAGGCACGAGCGCCTCCTGCCGGAAAACCACACCTTCGCCTCCACGATCCTCCACAGTGTCCACCAATGTGTCCCAGCGCAGCGTTCAGCTGTCTTTACAGCAGACGCTGGAGCGCAAGAGGAAATACAGTTCCACCCACCCACATGCCCAAGCCCTCAACGTCCACATCTCCAAATTGCTTAGCCTGGAGATGCTGCCCTATAGGCTGGTAGAGACCGAGGCCTTTCGCAATCTCATGGCGGTGGCTGCCCCTCGGTATTCGGTCCCCAGCCGCCACTATTTTTCCCGATGTGCCGTCCCAGCCCTACACCAGCACGTGTCACAGAACATCATCCGTGCCCTGACCAACGCTGTTTCTGAGAAGGTCCACCTAACCACGGACACGTGGACAAGTGCTGCCGGGCAGGGACACTATATCTCACTGACGGCACATTGGGTTAACTTGGTGGAGGCTGGGACCGAGAATGACCCTGGGGCCGCTCATGTACTGCCCACACCGAGGATTGCGGGGCCTACCTCGGTCACGGTCTCTCAGACCTACTATGCCTCCTCCTCCTCCAACCCCTCCTCCTCCTCCACCGAATTACCATCCGTGGGCACGGCGCCTTCAGTCGGTAGCTCTAGGCGCAGCAGCAGTGCCGTGGGTAAGCGCCAGCAGGCGGTGCTCAAACTGCTGATCTTAGGTGACAAAAGGCACACCGCCCAAGAGCTCTTACAGGGCATCACGGCGCAGACCGATGTGTGGCTGGCACCGCTGAACCTCAAGCCAGGCATGGTTGTGTGTGACAACGGGCGTAACCTGGTGGCGGCTCTGCAACTCGGCAGACTGACACATGTGCCATGCCTGGCCCACGTGTTCAATCTCATAGTTCAGCGGTTCCTCAAGACATACCCCAATATGTCTGATTTGGTCACCAAGGTGCGCCGCATCTGTGCGCATTTCCGCAAGTCGACCACAGATGCTGCCACTCTCAGGGCAGCGCAGCACCGCCTACAACTGCCCGCTCACCGACTGTTGTGCGACGTGCCCACGAGATGGAATTCCACATTAAACATGTTATCCAGAGTTTACCAGCAGCGCAGAGCGATTGTAGACTGCCAGATGTCAACTTCCACCAGAACTGGTAGTCAGGTCACTCAGATTCCTCAAGTCTACAATGAGGAGTGGACATGGATGTCTGATATCTGCCAGGTGTTGAGCAAATTTGAGGAGTCAACACAGATGGTCAGCGGCGATGCCGCCATTATCAGCCTCACCATCCCGCTGCTTTGCCTGTTGAAAAATCATTTCTCAGCATCAAGTCGGATGCTTTGCGCTTGTCACAAGAGACGGTGGAGGAAGATACTTCGCTTGATAGCCAGAGCACCCTCCGGTCTGTTTCTCAGCGCGTATCGGAGGAGAGGGATGAGGATGAGCAGGAAGAGGAGGAGAATGTCGGCGAGACAGTAGAGGGTACCAGTGCTCAGTCCTTAACTCTTGAGCGTGTATGGGCTGAAGAGGAGGACTTGGAGGAGGAGGAGGAGGAGGAAATGGAGAGTCAGGCCAGTGAGGAGAGGGAATTCTTGCGTGTTGGGACTCTGGAGCACATGGCAGACTTCATGTTAGGCTGCCTATCCCGTGACCCTCGCGTTAGAAGAATTTTTTCAAACACTGATTACTGGGTGTTCACTCTCCTGGACCCACGGTACAAGCAGAACCTTTCCACTCTCATCCCTGCAGAGGAAAGGAGTATGAGAGTGAATAGATATCAACAGGCCCTGGTGCACAAGCTGAAACAATTCTTCCCATCTGACGCCGCTAGCGGCAGAGGGCATGGTTCTGTGGGCCAAGTAGCGGTTGAGAGGAGGCGAGCAGGCAGCTTGTCCAGCACTGGCAGGGGAACGCTCTCCAAGGCCTTTGCCACTTTTATGTCACCCCAGCAAGACACTGTCACCTGTCCCCAGTCTAGGCAGAGTAGGGGGGAGCTGTACAGGAAGATGGTGAGGGAGTAACTAGCTGACCATACCAACGTCCGTAGCGATCACTCTGCTCCATACAACTACTGGGTTTCAAAGCTGGACACGTGGCCTGAACTGGCGCTGTACGCCTTGGAGGTGCTGGCCTGCCCTGCCGCTAGCGTGCTGTCAGAGCGGGTATTCAGTGCAGCTGGTGGCGTTATCACCGATAAGCGTACACGCCTGTCAACTGACAGCGCTGACAGGCTGACGCTTATTAAAATGAACAAAGCCTGGATTTCACCGGAATTCAAATCTCCTCCGGGGGAAAGCAGCTAAAGATTAACATTACTTATGTATCCGATTCCTCTTCTCTACTCCTCCTACTCCTTCTCCTCCTCCATATCGTCTTTGCCTAACGCTGACCCAAAAAACGCCATTTTTTAGAGGTCCAACTGGCACTCTTTTACCACAATTTTTCAGGAGGGCCCCCTACAGGCCCTCTCTCCAAACAATTTTTCCAGAGGTCCACCTACAGGCCCTCTCTCCAAACAATTTTTCCGGAGGTCCACCTACAGGCCCTCTGTCCAAACAATTTTTCCGGAGGTCCACCTACAGGCCCTCTCTCCAAACAATTTTTCCGGAGGTCCACCTACAGGCCCTCTCTCCAATTCCAGTTTCCAGTTTTATTTGCGCAAACTGCATACATTTTTATTTTTGGGATAGGTGTGAAAAATAATATTACTTGCGAATCTATATTGCCCAACATTGGATACGGTAGCAAGTAGAAGACCAAACAAATGCTGCCCACAGGATTCCGCAAATTCCTTGTCCACAATGTCAAGGAGGTCGTGGTTCTGTTGATGAGCAACAAGTCCTTCTGTACTGAAATCGCCGACAAAGTCTCCATCTAAGAACCTACAGACCATTGTGGAGAGAGCGGCACAGCTCGCCATCAAAGTGACGAACCCCTAAGCCAGACTGCGCAGAGAAGATAACGAATAAATATCTCTGGTTATTTTTGATAAATAAAAGTTAAATAAACACAAAAAAAAAATGATCTGTTCCTGTGCCTGATCCACCCAAGTTGAATCTGTCCCATCATGAGAAAGTCCCCCCAAGGAGTCCCCACTGTAACTTGCTTCCCATACAACTACCTCACCCCCCGACACCTGTGTCTCGCCATTGTCCACCACCTCCTCAGACAACACTGGTAAATCCCCACTGTCAGCACACGGAAACAGCAAAAGGTCTTGCGAATTGGGGCAGAGAATGTTCTGGGCTAGCACATCAGGGAAGGGGTGACTATGGAGTTCCAGGGAGTACGTGACCACATGCAATATCCATTTAAAAGTCATGCCACACTTGATCGAGCTCATAATTGACAATTGTACCGGTTGATGCTAAATTTTTAAGTTGGGGTCCTGCGTCGTCATTCTAACTACATCCGGCTGTTATCACCACCACACACGCTAGCCCAGGGGGCACTCCTCTGGCTCTTCCAGCTAAACCTCCTTCCCCCCAGCCTGCCCCCCCACCTACAGGCCCACTCTACAAACAATTTACCCGGATAGGGGACGTATTAGATATTGTACTGATGTTTTTTTTGTTTCTTCTTTTAATTGCCTCCTGACCTGTGATAGGCAGCGCATGGACACGTCCCCTTAGCTGCAGTAGGAAAGACACTCCCCTGGCCAGAGCAAGCTCTTTTTCCATTTTCCGTGGTTGAAAAATCCATGAAATATAAGGTCCCAAGATAGGGGACGTATACGGTATTAAACTGAGAAGAATCGATACTGCACCGGCTGATGCTAGAGCATTTCCAAATGCATTCCGGCTGTTGTCACCACCACACACGCTAGCCCAGGGGGCACTCCTCTGGCTCTTCCACCGAAACCTCCTTGCCCCCCACCTACAGGCCCTCTCTCCAAACAATTTACCCCTGGTAGGGGGACGTATTAGATATTGTACTGATTCTGCATTGCCTCCTGCGATAGACGGGAATGGAACCCAGATCAACTGCTTGGGAAGTAGCTATGCTCACCACTATACCACCAGCAGGCACAGCAACTGATAAGAACAGATACTTAACTTGATGTCAGCTGCAGTGCCAGCATGAGCAGTGGTGTCACCTGCAGGCGGTGATGGACCTTCGTTGCACCTAGTTGGGTGCTTCCCTAACATGTGATGGGTATTTGCATCGCCTTTCTTGGTCTGGTTGAGCACAATTGCCATGAGGATAACCACCAGGCTGTTGCCTGAGAATTTGGGGTAATGGTGGGATTAAGCAGCCTCAGAGGCATCCATGCATGCTGCCCCTGCTGTTTCCTGTCCATTTCCGTGGTGTTTCCATCATTTTCTGAGGTTTCCAGGTTTTCACCCAGCCTTCCCTAGGCAGAGCCTTGGTCCCCTGCAAAAAATGCTCGAGTCTCCCATTGACTTCAATGGGGTTCGTTACTCAAAACGAGCACCCGAGCATCGGGAAAAGTTTGACTCGAATAACGAGCACCCGAGCATTTTAGTGCTCGCTCATCTCTAGTGATTATGTAGTTTTTACAAAAGAATAAAAATAAGCAGTAATGATCTGTTTGTAATGTCCCTCAGGACGTGTACATTACCCACTCCTGACTTCTTAAGGTACTGTTGGTGGGCATTTTCCTCCACGCTGCCTTATCCACGAGAGAGGAGGCCTTTCCGATTTAATACGTATATCGGCTCTAATACTAACCTGTAATTATATTATAGGACCCATATGAGTATTTACAAGTTTATTTTTATTCTTATCACCTTATTTTTTATCTTATAAGCTGCTCTACTATACAACATTGTGGTTTTTAAGTGAATAAATATGAACCTATTTATATATACATAGTATATTCACAGTGATATACACTGTATACAAATATTTCTAACAGTAAAGGGAGATTACGAGTGAATCTATTCATATATATGCATAACATACCCATAGGATATCCATAGTGTGTATAAATATACTACATACAAATATTTTGAATAGCTATATACCAACAACTACTAGATTGGTTCATTACCCCAGTGATTTGGTCAATACCCCAGATGTAGAGTGTGCCCATCACTTTTTACAAATATTTCTAAAAAAAATAAGTGCTCTAACATTTTTGTACTATATCTATGACTGCAAACTTGACTTTAGAAATGTTTCTCAGGGACAATATCTCCATACATAAAGAAGTCAATGCAAATACACATTTTTTTTCAGTTGGATTTCATATATAAATGGCCTATGAGGGTACATTAGAGACCTTCTGTGCCTCTGTCACAAGCCTATTAGTGCTCTGTACAAATGGATATAACATTGTATATATTTTAACACAAGACATTATAATATCCTTTGTCCCAAAAGTCTCATTTACAATGTATACTGCTACACACAAACTCTAATAACATCCTACAGTACGGAAATATATGTAATTAATAAGTCTAACCAATTAATTCCAGAATACACCCATTAACCCGAGTTCCATTCTTGTTGATGCCTGTGGCAGCAGTTTAATAAAGCATTTATGCAGCTAGCAGCACGTCCCAGTTTTATAACTGATCTGGGACACTGAATTTGCTGAACAATTATTTTACCAATGAATTAGCAAATATTGATTGCTGTTCATTTAGCCACATTAAGCTGCTCTGCATGTCAGTAATACACACATGTACTGGAAGGCTGAGGTTCAGCAGCTCCATTGTCCTTTCTTGCTGCTTTACTGCACTTGTAGACATTGACATTGTTTGGCAGCCCATCCTATCGTTACATATCAATGTGTCTGTAAATAAGACACAGCTAGGATATCGTGGTGGCAATATTTAGCAGAAATTGTGAAAGAGAGAAAATAAATGTATGTTGACCTTGAATGAAGGTTTGAATGAGGAAGGGAGTGTTATTAATTTTTGTAAGATGGGATAGTTTATTCCATACCATACATGGTCTCCATGGGGAAACCATGGTGTAGGGCAAAGCTCCTCAACATTTTTCTACCATGGTCTCACTAGAACATTGTGATACCTGGGTCTTACCATAAGGAGTCGAAGCCTATGCAAAAAATATATAATCCCTTCTGAACATATAAAAAATTAAATTAAAAAGTACAACATGGGTCAATTATCTTGCTGAACTATGGATCGAAAAGAATGTAGAGGGTATTTACTACCTCTATTTAGTCTTAGGTTACACTGATTATGTTGAATGACATTAGAAAATAATTTGGACAACATAGAATTTTGTGCTGTTAAAGGAGTTATCTGGGATTTTGAAAATGATGGCCTATCCTCATAACAGATCTAGCAAAATCTGATCAATGGGGGTGCAACTCTGGGCACTCCCACTGATCAGCTGTCTGAAGAGGTTGTGGTGCTCCAGTGAATGCTGAAGTCTAATCACAGCATACCAAGCACAGCGATGTACGTTATATAGCGGCTGTGCTTGATATTGGAGTTGAGGCCCATTCACTGGAATGAGACTGAGATGTTCCTAGGCCATGAGACCAATGAACCTGACATCATTGGCCTAAAAAAGGGGCCTCTTCAAACAACTGATAATCAGGGGTGCTGGGAGTTAGACCACAACCGATCAAATGTTGATGACCTATGCTGAGGATAGACCATCAATATGTACACTTATATCCTAGACAACCTCTGTACAGAAACTTAAATAAGTTATGTTCACGTCAAGCATGTAGGCACATAATTATCATTTTTTCTTTAGTATTAATTCTTATGTAATTAAATGAGAATCTAATAATGTGTAAAGGGATTCACTGAATTTACATACTTCATAATATGTATTTTTATGTCATTGACCTTTCGTACATGGTTCATCCTGGTTGGCTGCCTTAAATGGGTTTTCCCAGTGAGTAAATGTTAAAAAACAGTCCAGAAAGGGTTAAAAATAGAAACAGAATTGTGATTCACCGTCGCCAATCCCCCTTCATCACTTTGTTCTCACACTGATGTACTCCCGACTACTTTTCACTTTCTTACCATCGACCCGGTTTTTCCCATATGTCTGTCCTGACATTTCTGGCATACCAAGTTCGGACAGGAAGTGCAGAGGACCATACCAATGCCAGAAGGAGGAGATTAATGAAGGTGATGAATAATTCTTTTTCATTTTTAACCCATTTGACACATATATACAGTGGAGGAAGTAAGTATTTGACCCCCACTGACTTTAAAAGTTTTAATACTAAAAAATAAATGAAATGTCTCATAATTTTATGCCAGCTTTATTTTAACAGTGCCACATAGAATATCAAAAGAAAAACGGAGAAAATTACATGAAATGAGAAATAAAAAATAATTTGCATTTCTTTGAGGGAAATAAGTATTTGATTACCTAGTAAAACCATGACTAATGTTGGCTCCCACAGACCACTGACACACCCTAATCACAGTGAAGTCGTTACCTGGATGAGAGACACCTGTCCCGAATTGTCACCTGTATAAAAGGCCACCTGCCAACAGTCTCAGTGACACTCCAACATCTCCACCATGGGCAAGACTAAAGAGCTGTCTAAAGATGTCAGGGACAAAATTGTTGACCTACACAAGGCTGGAATGGGCTACAAAGCCATAAGTAAGAAGCTGGATGAGAAGGTGACAACTGTTGGTGCAATTATTCGGAAGTGGAAGAAGTACAACATTACTGTCAATCGACCCAGGCCTGGAGCTCCATGCAAGATATCACCTCGTGGAGTCTCATTGATCATGAGAAAGGCTAAAAATCAGCCAAGAACTACATGGGAGGAGCTGAGTAATGATCTCAAGGCAGCTGGGACCACTGAGACGTAATGGTTTAAAATCCTGCAGTGCACGCAAGGTTCCTCTGCTCAAGAAGGCTCACGTCCAGGCCCACCTCAAGTTTGCGAATTAACATATTAATGACTCCGAGAGAGACTGGGAGAAGGTGCTGTGGTCAGATGAGACCAAGATTGAGCTCTTTGGCCTCAACTCAACTCGACGTGTTTGGAGGAAGAAAAATACAGAATATGACCCTAAGAATACCATCCCCACCGTCAAGCTTGGTGGTGGAAGTATTATGTTTTGGGGGTGTTTTTCTTCTAAGGGCATAGGCCAACTTCACCGCATTGACGGGAAGATGAACGGGGCCATGTATCGCAAAATCCTGGGTGACAACCTCCTTGCCTCCGCCAGGGCACTGAAAAAGGGTCGTGGATGGGTCTTTCAGCACGACAACGACCCAAAACATACAGCCAAGGAAACAAAGGAGTGTGTCACGACAGGGAAACAAGGGATAGTGTGCCCTGTCTGAACCCCACCTCTTTCCCTGCCTACTTACAGTAGATGCCCTAGGCGGCAAAACCGTAACTTGGAGACAGTCCCTATGCTGAGTACGTGCACAGGGAAGGGAAGGGAACACAGGGAAAGACGAACACAGACAGAACAAACACAATAGCAGAATAGTCAGCAAGCCAAGTCAAGAACAGGAGGTCACGTCAAATACCGAGGGGAATCACAAAAGCGTAGTCTAAGTCCGAAGCCAAAATCCAATATACCAATAATCAACAGCAAGGTCCAACACACAGCACTGATCTCAGAAGACTAATCACAGGCATCTGAGTGAGGCAGTTGCCATCTTTAAATAGCCCGCCCAGGATCATGTGATGTGGCCAGCATCACATGACCTGAGGCGGAGCAAGCTGTCCAAACAATATGTAAAGTAGCCATGTGGTGTGATCAGCACCACATGGCTAAACCCAAACAGAGAATTAACTCATGAAGTGCTGGCTGACAAGACCAGCACTTCAATTCCCTATTGCTCGTCTCTAGGGGGGCGGAGAGGTCCGGCGATGTCGTGCAGAGGGAGCGCGACGCCGACCTCGCGTGACAGTACCCCCCCTTCACGAGGGGCCACCGGACCCTTACCAGCGGGAGAAGGCTTATCGGGATGCTGCAGATGGAACTTTCGGATGAGCGAGTCTGCATGCATCCTGGTCAACGGTACCCAAGACCTGTCCTCAGGACCGAACCCTTTCCAATGTACGAGGTACTGGAAGGAATTCTGGACCCTTCTCACATCCACAATTCTGGCAATCTCATGCTCCATTTGTCCTGCTACCTCAACCGGAGGAGGAGACTGTTCCTCAGGACCAACGGGAGCAACATAACGTTTGAGCAAAGACACATGAAAAACATTATGAACACGAAGGGAGTCGGGTAAACATAACCTAAAAGAAACCGGATTGATCACCTTGGTGATCCTGTAAGGACCAATGAAGCGAGGTGCAAACTTGTAGGATGGTACCCTCATTTTTAGTCGATAACCATACCTTATCCCCAACCTTAAAATTCACACCCTTAGAACGTTTTCTATCAGCCTTAGCTTTTTGAACTCCTTGGGCCTTTTCCAGGTTCGAATGAACCTGTGCCCAAACTGTGCACAGTTCTTGAGAAAAATCATTGACCTCTGGGACAACTGACGCAGATGGGGAACAGGAGCCAAAGCGTGGATGAAAACCCATATTGCAGAAAAACGGCGACATCCCAGAGGATGAATTAACACGATTATTAATTGCAAATTCAGCCAGAGACAGGAATCTGGCCCACACATGCTGGTTATCAGAAACATAACATCTGAGATATTGCTCAACGGATTGGTTAAGACGTTCAGTCTGACCGTTGGTCTCTGGATGAAAGGCTGATGAAAAGGACAAAGAGATACCAATCTTATTACAGAACGCCCTCCAGAACCTAGACACAAACTGTACTCCCCTATCAGAAACGATATTCTCAGGAGCACCATGCAGTTTGACAATATTATCAATGAACACGGACGCCAAGACCTTCGCAGAGGGTAATTTACACAAAGGAATAAAATGACACATTTTGCTGAATCTGTCAACCACCACAAATATCACGGTTTTACCCTCAGAGCACGGCAAATCCGTGATAAAGTCCATGGACAGATGTGACCAAGGTCTACTAGGTATGAGTAAAGGATGTAGCTCACCCATAGGTCGTGTCTTGGAATTCTTGGACCTGGCACAAGTGTTACACGCAGTTACAAAAGCCTGAACATCTCTGGAGATTGACGGCCACCAATACTGCCTAGAGACCAACTCCTTGGTGGCATTGATGCCAGGATGTCCACACAAAACAGAATTATGGCACTCACCCAGCAGTCGCAACCGCAAATGAGCCGGCACAAACAATTTGTCATTGGGGGTACCAATAGGAGCAAGATGTTGTCCTGCCGAGATTTCAGAAGCGAGGTCAGATGAGGTAGCGGCCACGATGATATCAGCTGGCAGGATGGGCTCAGGAGGGACGTCAGGGGGCTGATACGCCTGGAAACTTCGGGATAAGGCATCGGCCTTAACGTTCTTGCTCCCGGGTGTGAAGGTAACACAAAAATCAAAACGAGTAAAGAACAAAGCCCACCTCGCCTGTCTAGGATTCAATCGCTTAGCCGATTCTAGAAACATTAAATTCTTATGATCCGTGAGGACCGTAATGCGGTGAAATGCCCCTTCTAAAAAATGGCGCCATTCTTAAAATGCCCACTTGATTGCAAGTAACTCCCTATTCCCAATATCATAATTCCTCTCGGCAGGAGAGAACTTGCGGGAGAAGAAGGCGCATGGCATAAGATTAGTTAAGGTGGAAGACCCCTGGGACAGTACAGCCCCCACACCATCCTCAGACGCATCCACCTCAACTACAAAAGGCTTACTTTGATCAGGCTGGACCAACATAGGAGCATTAATAAAACACTGCTTTAACCTTTCAAAGGCCTCAATAGCTGCAGGGGGCCAATTGACCAGATCAGCCCCCTTGCGAGTCAAATCCGTAATGGGTTTGGCTACCACAGAAAAATTTTTGACAAATTTACAATAAAAATTAGCAAACCCCAGAAATCGCTGGAGCGCCTTCAAAGAGGAAGGTCGCACCCAATCCACAATGGCCTGTACTTTAACTGGATCCATTTTGAAAGAAAAAGGGGTGAGAATGTATCCCAAAAAGGCCACTTCCTGAACACCAAAGGTACACTTTTCCCCTTTAACGAACAACTTGTTTTCACGCAACACCTCCAGCACTTGCCTGGTGTGAGATACGTGACTCTCCCAGTCTGCAGAAAAAAAACATGATGTCATCAATATAGACAATTACAAATTTCCCAATAAATGGTCTAAAAATGTCATTGACAAAGTTTTGGAAAACTGCCGGAGCGTTACTTAACCCAAAAGGCATTACCAAGTACTCATAATGACCCTCCGGGGTATTAAAAGCAGTTTTCCATTCGTCCCCCTCACGAATCCTGATTAGGTTGTATGCCCCCTTCAAATCCAGCTTGGTGAACCAACAGGCCCCCTGGACCTGATTCAGCAAGTCAGGAATAAGGGGCAACGGGTATCTGTTTTTAACAGTGATTTTATTGAGCTCCCTGTAATCGATACAGGGCCTCAATCCTCCATCCCTTTTACCAACAAAGAAAAAACCTGCCCCATGGGAGAAACTGAAGGCCGGATGTGACCCTTGGCCAGACTCTCTTTGAGATAATCCCTCATGGACTGACGTTCAGGAGTAGAGAGATTATAAATGCGACCTTTGGGATATTTGGATCCCTCAATAAGGTCGATGGCGCAATCATATTGCCGGTGAGGAGGGAGGAACTCAGTCTCGGACATGGTAGAAACGTCCGAAAAATCGTCGATATACTTGGGCAAGGAAAGAGACTCAGTGGTACCTCCAAACAGCAATACTGATCTACAACATTTGTCACAATTCATTCCCCATTTTTCCAATTCACCTACCGACCAGTTGATCACAGGGTTGTGGTCCTGTAACCATGGCAGACCTAAAACAAGGTCGGCAGGTAAATCCTTTAATACAAGGAAGGAACAAGTCTCGGTATGGGTAATTCCTACAGTTAGTACAACCTCAGGAGTACAAAACTCCACTCTCCCATTATTCAATGGAGTGGAATCCAGTGCGATAATTTGAATTACCTCCCTTAAAGGAATTATAGGCACACCCACAGATTGCACAAAATCATAATCAATAAAATTAGCAGCAGAACCTGAATCCACAAATGCTTCACCGGACCTCTTGAATTGGTTATAAGAAATGGAAATAGGTAACAAGATTTTCTTTCTTACCACCGCAGGGGGTACCTTACTTCCAGGAACAGACCTTTTTGAGAGCAGAAGTCTCGGACACTGCTGGAGCCAGTGGTTCATCTCACCGCAGTAAAAACAGGCCCCTCTCAGGCGTCTCTGATCCCTCATAGTAACTCCCAACTGCCTAGGCTCCTCCTGGACCTTGATAGGAGACTGGCTCTGAAGAGGAACTTCGGACAACACGGCAACTTGAGGGGCAACAGAACGTTCCTTTTGTCTCTCCCTAAACCGTCGGTCACGTTTGATAACTAAGGTCATAGTCGCCTCTAAGGTGTCAGGAGTAGGATAACTAACTAGTAAATCCTTCAGATGGTCAGACAGTCCCACCCTAAACTGGCTTCTCAAAGCAGGGTCATTCCATTTAGAGGACACACACCATTTTCTGAACTCAGCACAGTAATCCTCAACTGCACGGTTACCCTGCCGAATGTCTCTGAGCTGAGTTTCAGCTACAGTGGCCAAGTCAGGTTCTTCATATAAAAGACCTAGGGCCCGGAAAAAAGCCTCCACAGACAATAGACAAGGGGAGTCAGGTGGCAATGAGAAAGCCCACTCCTGCGGATCACCTTGCAGCAAGGAAATAATTATTCCTACCCGCTGCTGCTCAGAACCCGAGGAGTGTGAGCGTAAACGGAAATATAATTTACAACTTTCCTTAAAGGAATGGAAAGTCCTTCGGTCCCCAGAAAACCGATCGGGCAATTTTACATGGGGTTCAATATTGGGGTTTGGCATGGAGGGAACGACTGCAGGTGCTGTCCGCAGCTGCTCCTGATGTTGGAGTCTCCCGGCCAAATCCTGGATCATCTGAGCCATGTTACTCATCTGGTCCGTGAGTACTCGCAACGGCTCCATTAGGTACGGCCTGTGATTCTGTCACGACAGGGAAACAAGGGATAGTGTGCCCTGTCTGAACCCCACCTCTTTCCCTGCCTACTTACAGTAGATGCCCTAGGCGGCAAAACCGTAACTTGGAGACAGTCCCTATGCTGAGTACGTGCACAGGGAAGGGAAGGGAACACAGGGAAAGACGAACACAGACAGAACAAACACAATAGCAGAATAGTCAGCAAGCCAAGTCAAGAACAGGAGGTCACGTCAAATACCGAGGGGAATCACAAAAGCGTAGTCTAAGTCCGAAGCCAAAATCCAATATACCAATAATCAACAGCAAGGTCCAACACACAGCACTGATCTCAGAAGACTAATCACAGGCATCTGAGTGAGGCAGTTGCCATCTTTAAATGGCCTGCCCAGGATCATGTGATGTGGCCAGCATCTCATGACCTGAGGCGGAGCAAGCTGTCCAAACAATATGTAAAGTAGCCATGTGGTGTGATCAGCACCACATGGCTAAACCCAAACAGAGAATTAATCCATGATGTGCTGGCTGACAAGACCAGCACTTCAATTCCCTATTGCTCGTCTCTAGGGGGGCGGAGAGGTCCGGCGATGTCGTGCAGAGGGAGCTCGACGCCGACCTCGCGTGACAGAGTGGCTCCATAAGAAGCATATCAAGGTCATGGAATGGCCTAGCCAGTCTCCTGACCTCAATCCCATCAAAAATCTATAGAGAGAGCTGAAGCTTCGGGTTTACAAATGCATGCCTAAAAACCTTAAGGATATGGAGATGATTTGCAGAGAGGAGTGGGCCAAAATTACTCCTGAAGTGTGTGCAAACCTTATAAAAAAACTATAAGAAACATCTGACTGCTGTGCTTGCCAACAAGGGTTTTGCCACCAAGTATTAAATGATGTTTTCCTAGGGGATCAAATACTTATTTCCCTCAAAGAAATGAAAATTATTTTTTATTTCTCATTTCATGTAATTTTCTCAGTTTTTCTTTTGATATTCTATGTGGCACTGTTAAAATAAAGCTGGCATAAAATTATGAGACGTTTCATTTATTTTTTAGTATTAAAACTTTTAAATTCAGTGGGGGATCAAATACTTATTTCCTCCACTGTATATATATAAATATATATATATATATATATATATATATATATATATATATATATAGATAGTTGCCTTGAATTCCAGTTCTTAGGTAACAAATTACTGGACACACATACAGGTCCATCTCAATAAATTAGAATATCCTCAAAAAGTTAATTTATTTCAGTAATTCAATTAAAAAAAAGTTAAACTCCTAAATTATACAGATTCATTAGACACAGCATGAGCTATTTCAAGTGTTTATTTCTTTTAATGTTGATAACTTACAGATAATGAAAACCCAAAAGTTAATATCTCAGTAAAATTAGAATGTTGTGAAAACGTTTACTATTGTAGACTCATTTGGGGTCATTTATCAAACTGGTGTAAAGTAGAACTGGATTAGTTGCCCATAGCAACCAATCAGATTCCACCTTTCATTTTTGATGGCTCTTTTGGAAAATGAAAGGTGGAATCTGATTTGTTGCTATGGGCAACTAAGCCAGTTCTACTATACACCGGTTTGATAAATGACCCCAATTTTGTAACACTCTAATCAGCTAATCAACACAATACACTTGCAAAGGTTTCCTAAACCTTTACATGGTCTCTCAGTCTGGTTCAGTAGGCTACACAATCATAGGGAAGGTTCATTTGACAGTTGTCTAGAAATCAGTCATTGACACCCTCTACAAGGAGGGTAAACCAGATAAGGTCATTGGTAATAAAGCTGGCTGTCCACAGAGAACTTTATCCAAGTATATTAATTGAAAATTGAGTAGAAGGAAAGTGTAGTAGGAAAAGGGGTTCAAGCAACAGAGATAACCACAGCTTTAAAAGAATTGTCAAGAAAGGACCATTCTAGAAATTGGGGGAGATTTACAAGGAATGGACTGAGGCTGGAGACATGGGCTACAACTGTCGAATTCCTTGTGTCAAACCACTCAGTGTCTTACCTGGGCTATGGAGAAAAAAGACTGGACTGTTATTCAGTGGTCCAAGTCCTGTTTTCTGATGAAAGTAAATTTTTCTTTTCATTTGGAAATCAAGATTCTGGAGGAAGAGTGGAGAGGCACTCAATCCAAGCTCCTTGAGGTCTAGTGTGAAGTTTCCACAATCAGTGATGGTTTGGGGAGCCATGTCATCTGCTGGTGTTGGTCCACTGTGTTATATGAAGTCCAAAATCAGCACAGCCATCTACCAGGAAATTTTAGAGCACTTTATGCTTCCCTCTGCTGACAAGTTTTATGGAGATACTGATTTCATTTTCCAGCAGGACTTGTCACCTGCTTTATTGACCTGCAAACTCAGATAATCTATGGGGTATTTGCAGCGTCCCACTAATAGTGGTTCACTTTAAACTGTAATGTTATTTTACATATTGTGTTATTGTGTATTTGGTAAGGCTATCAATCTAGGCTGATGTAGTTATACTCCTCACCTCTAGATGGAGCTAGTCCATTCTGCTACCACCCCTCTGTACAGAGGAGGGTGAAGTTGGTAGTTGGTGAAGGAAGTGCGGTGGAGAGTGAGTCAGCAAGACACAGAGGAAGAAGCAAGTCCAGCTTCTTCACACTTAACAAATGCCACTGGAAAACCCAGAAACCAGTGAAACCAGTATTCAGACTGCAGCCAGAACAAAGTGCTAAAAAGTGGTACACCAGGTGGAGGTAATCCATATTTCAGTTGTTTTGGACTCCATCATTTACAAGTTCCCAGGGAAAGCTCCACAGCCCCTGAGGAAACTGCTGGATGATAAAGTGCACTATTATCCCTAAATCTGAATCACACATTACCTATCAGGAGTGTGAAATGAATACCCAAATTGTACCCAAGCTTGGCTGTCGTTCTAGAGACTATTTATATACGTATTGCAAGTTAGAGAGCCAGCCTACTTGGAAAGCCTACCATTTCCATCCTTTTGTGAACCATCTCTGTGTGCATTATCTGTACCAACAAGGAGGACTCGGTAATCCAGTAAAAAGTTCCTTGTTCATCCCAAACTGACTCCTCATCATTACTAAGGGTGTGTCACGAAACACCAGGGCCCAGCCGTCCGACACGGTCAAACTCAACATCCAGGGCACCTCACCTGACCATCCTGGAGCCCTGCGTACGGAGCGTGCCCCGAGGCAAGTCGTGTCCACCCTCCACACAACCGCACACTGCCCAGGGAAGATTCAACTAACCGTGAGTAAAACCACCGGCTACACCGTGTTCACTGTGACAAATTCCCTAAACTCACACATATTCCTGCGGCTGGTGGCTGCATATTGTCAAGAGGAAGATGAGAGGCACCAGACTCAACAATGCAGATGAGCTGATATTCCGCTTTCAAAGCAACCTGGGTTTCCATAACACTTCAGCAGTGCTATAGGCTGATCGTCTCCATGCCACGTCGCATTGATGCAGGAATTCATGCAAAAGGAGCCCTGACCAAGTATTGAGTGTATATACTGAATATACTTTTCAGTAGGCAAAAAAAGAGACTTGAGAGAGCTGGCATCAGTCAGTCTATATATACAGGATCATAAACTATTAGTAGTCAGAGCTGTAGTGTATACAATCAACCTAATATATCTTCTTGGCTGAGTAGTGATGTGGCTGTTGCATACCTGTCAAGCAATTGACACATGCGTGATTATCAATGTTCTGCCTCGGCTGTATACAAAGCACCTAATGCATGTTCACCAACCAAATTACTGAGTAACTGCCTTGACAGTTTATGTGGGATGCCTATAGTGTGCCCACCTTTCCCTATTATCTAGCACTGAGAGTGTGGCTATGTTTAACACCCTCATTCCGTGTGGTCTGTGCCATTGTCCTCTGAGCTGAGCATAGGGAGAGACGTGGCAAATGCTCATGCGCTAAGGACAGTGTTGCTGAAAAGGATTAATAGAAGAATATTGGAGAGAGAGTTCAGAGAGAGTGCAGAAAGAGGACAGGGATACTTCAGGGAGACTTATGCTGCATCAGCTTTATTTATTCCTACATTATATATATTTATTCCTACATCTATGGGGGCATCTACTAGCGGGCATTAAACTGGCACACACGGGGCAGAGGAGCACTATGGGGGCATCTATAAGGTGGCATTAAATACTTGCACAGATGGAGGGAGCACTATGGGGGCATCTACAAGGGAGCTTTATATACTGGCCCTATGGGGGCATCTACAAGGGGGCATTATATACTGGCACAGATGGAGGGAGCACTATGGGGACATCTACAAGGGGGCATTATATACTGGCACTATGGGGGCATCTACAAGGGGGCATTATATACTGGCACACATGAAGGGAAAGGAGCACTATGAGGGCATCTACTGGAGGGCATTATATAGGGGCATTTTATACTGGCACACATAGGGGCACTATGGGGAAAGGGGGAGAGGAGCATTATGTCAGTCATCATGGGACGGGGAGGAGCACTATGGGGGCATTTTATAAAGAGTATTCTTTACTGGTGCAAATTATGGGGCGCTATGGGGACCTTAACTTAATTGGCACTAAGAGGATTTTTTGGGCACACAATAGGGGCATTGGCACACATTATGAGGGCACTATAGGGACATTGGCTCCACTGGGGGCAATAAGAGGAGGTATTTTTTACTGCCAAACAACAGGGCATTTGTTGTATTATTACTTTTGGGGGACATTATGTTTACACTATTAGTGTCAGGTACACTGTTTCCTGGGTGCAGTTATTTTTGAGGGCACTTATTGAAGGGGTCGCTATCTATGTGGTACTAGTATTTTCAGGGGGACTGTTTCTGCAGTACAGTACTGGGGAGCACAGCGTCTCAGTATTAGAGGTGGCAGGATGGTGTGTTCAGAAGGTGAGAGGATGATGGAAAAGTAGGAAACTAAGATGTCTGTCTGTGAAACTCCGCAGAGAGAAGAGATGGTTGAAAGAAATCATCATTGCGGTCTGGTCTGAAAGGAGAAGATGAGGACAGAGAACATCTACATCTAAGAAGACAACATCACTGGATGTAAGAGGTATGTGGACCTGTATTAGGCTACCTTCACATCTGCGTTAGTGATTCTGGCAGGCTGTCCTAGCAGAGAACAGCCTGCTGGAATTCACCGGCTCCGGCATTGCTGGATGCAGAATGCCTGCTGGTCCCATTAACTATAACGGGGTCCAGCAGAGATCCGGCCACAATCTGACAAAAATGCTGAGAATCAGCGGGACACAAACCTCTGCATGCTGTGGATTATAGTGCTTCAGGTGTGAAAGTAGCCTCACCCTATTTTTTGTATTGCTGTATGTAATGTTAGGAGGGAATAGGTTAAGTTGAAAATTTGGCATGGGGGGGCCCAGGCACAATCTTTGCACAGGGGCCCTCTGCTGTCTGTGTCCGCCCCTGGCCTGATTTATTGCTATTTGTGACATATTAATAAGTAACAAATTGAATTTCCTGTAAAACTACGGTGAAGCAGCCAAATCCAATTTTTCAAAACTTCACTCATCTCTAGTGGTCTGTTACATATAGTGCTTGTTCCACACCAATTTGACTCATAGTGCGTTACTTGTAGTGACTGTGACCCTACATTTATACGTACAATTTTTAAGTGCTCTTAACCGTGCCAAGTCCAGTTTTGCTTGCTTTTAATGGCTGTTTTTAAAACATTTTTGTGCAATTGTGAATAAGTAAAGGTAATTTACCTTTTGATAATTGTGATATTTTCTGTGATTATTGATATTTGCTTTGTTGCAATAAGAGGAAAATCTGTTTGTTTACATGCTAATGAATGGTCCCGTGTGTAGCTGAATTCAAAGAGAAACATACTACTTACAGCCTGCTGGAGTTCACTAGATCTGGCCTAGACAGATACTGCTATTGACTGCTGGACCTCACCCCGGACGGGATCCAGCGAAATGCCAGTTTTGGGTCGGATAAAAACCAACAACTGCATCAACCATCCCAGAAACCATATATTCAACTGCATGTACCTTCCAAACAACTACATCATGAACTGCATCTACCATCCCAACAAACACATGAACTGCATCTACCATCCCAGAAACCACATCAACTGCCTCTACCATTCCAACAGCTATATCATCACGTGCATCTAACATACAAACTACATCATCAAGTGCATCTACCATCCCAAGAACTACATCATCAACTGCATCTACCATCCTAACAGTAACATAATCAACTGCATCTACCATCCCAACAACTACATCATCAGCTGCATCAACCATCCCAACAACTACATCATCAACTGCATCTATTATCCCAACTACATCATCAACTGCACTGACTATCCCAACAGCTACATCATCTGCTGCATCTACTGTAACATCTGAACAACGACATCATCGGCTGCATCTACCATCCCAACAATGACTTCATTAACTACATCTGCCCAAGGATAGGTCATCAATATTATTCCACTGCACAAACCCTTTAAAGCTCAACACGTGCAAAATAAGAGGCACAAAGAACACAAACAATGTGGGACTATCATAAATAAAATTCACATTAATTAAAATGCATAATTTTCTTATTCTTTAAAAAAACATATAATTTATTATTTCTGTAACTAATGGGTGATCATAGAAAAAAAGGTCATAAAAACCCACCACACATGGTGGTAAGGCAAACTCATAAGAGACCGCAGACAACACAATTCTCTGCATTATTATTGGCGATCAGTAGAAAGTTTATAAAGTAATGAAGACACAATAATTTGGAAAGTTGTGGACTTTGCTTCATATTCATATTGCAATCATCATTTTCCTTTATTTCCATGTAAGTCATTGATAAAGTGTACACTTATATAACTAAATGGTGCACTTTCAGTGTATTATTCTGAGAGGATTACCATTTTCCCTTGAGTTGTTAACCTGCCAGGGATTTGCCAGATCAATTGATAAAACCTCACCCATATACAATTGTGAAGAAGGGGAAGGAGTCGCCAGCCTACTGTTAGTAATGGACGGACTCAAGGTAACTGTGTCTGTGTTGCTATGCTTATTAGCACTGTTATACTGCTGAAACGCCCAGGTTTACACAATAGACATTTTGAATTACCAAATGAAGAAGCTGGAGAATCTACCTAATGGGTTCCAATATTGATTAAAGTGTAAGAAATTAACTCTGGAGGTTGGTGTCTTGGTGGGATATATTCTTTGCGCTGCATTTTAACCCAATTATCCAATGAGAATGGTTTGAGCACCCAAGCCTTGTTTTTGTGTCTGGCCAATTAAAATAAAAAAAAAAAAAACTTAGATTGGTGTCCAGTGTCCAGTGGTGACCGATACCACTGAAAATGATCTCTCAGCTGATCACTGGCTGAAACCAGTTAATACAAGTAATTTAACGTATATCATATGGAACATATGCAAGAATACAACTGCAAAAGAAAATGGTACATATGAAAGGGGGAAATTCAGCATTCAACAGCAGGACCAGTCCTCTTGTTTCATAATCCACATGTGCTGCTGTCTCTAAACCAACTCTGTATATGTCCAACTTTTCTGTCACAGCCAGTAAACACCACTCAGGTGCAGAGACTATTTGCTGACTTATTTCTGTATGCCTTTGTCTTAAGTTTGGATTATTGGACTTTTTGATTGAGTTGTGCTTCATGCAACCATTGCTTGACTTCCAGGAGACATAGGAACAATCATATAGCCTCCCAACACTTGTTTTTTAATAAGTTGGAACAATCTGTCCTATCCAAATCTAAATTGTATAGTATATCTAACTGACATAAATTGTGTATGTACATGTGAAAAACTTGTTTTTGGATTCCCCACCTTTTAACATATTCTTTTTAGGGCCAACATGCTCCCCTGATTACCAGTAATTTCTTCCTTTATCTTTATCTCTATAGGGGTAAAAGCCTCCTTTTTCTAAAAGTGAGCTTCAATTCCCCTCCATAAACATAGATTTGAAACATATAATTCTGCTGCTTTCAACCACTACTTGGAGATGCTTAACAAGTATGCAGCGAGCTTCTAAGCTCCCCCTAGTGGCTGCTGAAGTTAGACAGAATTTCAGCATTTGTATGGGTTCTCCATGATTTAACAATCTGGTGATCTTTCCCTAGGATAGGTCATCCATATCAGATAGGCAGGGCATCTGAACCCCTACACCCTCCGCCAAGCAGCTGTTCAGAATTAGTTCTGGCATCAGAAATAGATGTAGGCACTACAACGCTCTATCCATGGTGTAGTGGACGGAGCTTATTACTGCAGCGTTGCTCACATTCACTCCAAACCCACACCACTAAGTATGCAGTAACTAATAATTCATCATTAATGAAAGTGGGTGTCCAGATTCTCCAAATGGTCACTGAAGCAAATTTTTTTTATAAGAGAACGACAAAGAAAACCTATTAGTCACTGCTTTTGTACTATTGATACGTTGTTTATATTTCTCTTTTCTTGATGCGTTACCCATTAGAATATTGTGTGACATAGTTTCACAATGTAAATATTGTTTGCGGATATTTCTGGCTGATTAGCTCCTCATCTATCACTCGTTGTCCCCACGGTTTGTTAGCGGTCGTGTAAAGTCTATGATGAGGAAGGTTATTGTCTCATCAGCTCATTAAGCAGACTCCTTTGAAAGACACACAACTGTCAGGCCGCTCAGCTTTGATGTTCCATTAAGTGATCAATGCAGATTACTGATGTTTGGCTAAATGTTTTTCAACTGCACGAGGTCAATATTTGTTAGTTTGTTGGTGGAATAATTAATCGATCAATACAGGATGCCTCCACTCCAGAAGAATCACCGCTATTTATCCACTGTAACTCGGAAGTTATAAATATTTCAGCTCTTCATTAAATATCTGTCAGATGTCGCTGGCAGAAAACACATAATGATTTTTCCTTTCTGGACCCGGTGGAAAACAACGAAAAGAGAAGCAGCTTTTCTTAAATTCTGTGATATTTCCAATGTTAGTGTGGGCCTTGTGGAATTATTTACTGAAATTTCAGATTACAGTTTATGGTAAGAGACAGAACTGCGAGAAAAGCAGACATACAGGAAGGAGACCTGCAATGCATTATTAACAGAAGTGGGTGTCCCTGCAGAACTGCGGTTGCTTAGAATAAGAAGCTAAGAGTTAACCCCTTAGAGGAATTTTATGAAAATATTGGAAAAGCCCATAATAGCAGTGACCCTAAATATTTTTAAAAAGCCTTGTGACTCCCTATATCGTCTCCATATGTCAGTGTTACCACTGTGAGTGTGACCACTCATGTCCTATCATTATTTTCTACTGTTACACACAGGACTGCCACTGAAGGGCCGAGAGGTGGCAACAGAGGGATTACGGTAAACTAATTGGGTGAATATATTGATTTTTAAGGCACCTTTATTATGAGTATTTTCCAGAATTCATCTGACTCTCAGAATAAATCTTGACTTGGTTGACACTGGTTGACAACTGCTAATGGGCATCATTACTATGCTCAAGGTGTTTGCCATCAATAGTGTTGTGAAAAAGCATGTTCCCTTTCAAGATGTCCCCAATAATTATATATTTGTCACTAAATACTTATTTACTCTACTGTAGAAGCAAAATCTGAATCAAATGGCTTCCAAAGACATTATTTTATGTTGCCATTGAGTGATTGTAGTTCACATCTTTACCCCCTTAGTGATCGGCCTGTTTTGTTTAGTGACCAAGCAATTTTTTTCATTTTTTGATTGTTCCATTCCTAGAGATATAGTTGTAGTTTTTAATGCCACCATTTTGGGATACACATAACTGATTAACTAAAGGGATGGGGCACAGGCCTCATCATAAATTGGGTGCATCCTCCAGCAGTCCATGCGCTCAGAGCTGCTGTAAATTTCTGACTTAATTTGCAGCAGAAAACTGGAATAAATTAAGATAAACGTGTCTCTGCTGTTGACCATGCCCCTTTCCCATCCTTGCCAAGGGTACTAGTGAACAAATGCTATTCTGACCTTAGCATGTCTGTCATATTAATCTATCGCCTCCTAACCTGACCTCGGAATAATCTCTCAAAAACACACAAACTCTGCCTGCCCTGACCCTTGGCCTATTACCTGACTACAAATATTGTTTCATCCTTCTGTACTTCACACCAGTGTTTCTGCCACACCATAGGATAGCTGCCAACTACACCAAGACTATTTCAAGAGGTAACGGCCTGGTGGCTTGCCTGCAGTGAAGACTAGATCTCTATATAGGGGTTAAATGGTGAAAACCCAGGAGATGACCAAAATACTGCCCTTAGAGATAGCCCAAAGCCAAACCATTAGTTGACACAGTGGTTTTACATTCACTGCCCATAACATGGATATAATATGTAGGATTGTTCTGGTACAGAACCACAGGATCCATCAACAACTGCAAATTGTCTGTGCCCCAGGGTGGCGTCTGTAAACCATAGAACTTTCTTACCTTTGGCCACCACTGAATGCAATGAGAGTCCCACTCTATACCTCTGGAAGCCTTTTGACACCAGGAGAGGTATAGAGTGGGACTCTCATTGAATTCAGTGGTGGCCATCTGGCACCAGGTGAGGTATAGAGTGGGCTCAGCATGCATGTTGGTACCTGCATTCACTGGATTTAATGGAGGCCGTCCTGGCACATAACAGGTAGGAATTAGTGTTAGGTTCCCGCCTTACAGAGATCGCCTTGACGTTTGGCAGACGGGTCCAAATATATTTGCCAAGAATCTCAAATTTACTAAATAAGTGTAGCATTAGCACCAGAATATTTCTATAATTATGGCATTTTTATACTTTATTTGATTTTCAGAGTGCTGTTGCATTGTATTTTTTTCCTTAGGATCTAGGAGCAGTCCATTCCTATCAAGAGGGGAGGAACAGGGTGAGTAGCCCTGTTGCTGCCAACCCTTGCCAATCATACCTCTTCTGGCTGGTACATACAGCCAAAACAATAAAATTCATAATATTATACAATACATAACAATTTACATTGACTCTACCCCCAGGTCAGGTTATTGCACATTCTAATCGGCTCTAATAGGGCCTATGGCCAAAAGCCTGTCCTCATGAAATGTCCTCATGTCCCTTTAACATTCAAGACAGGCTTTTTCTGCTCGTGAAATTGGTGTGGGTTGCAGCTTCTTGACCCTCACTGCTGGTGCTCGCATGACATCCCTGACTGACTGATGATTACAGTCTATTGTGGGAAAGCGGCTTTAACATGGAAAGAAATCAGCATTATAAGAAATACCTATAGAGACTGTCCGGAAAATGATTTTGTGCCACAAACAAAGGCATATGTGTGTTTCTATTTTACCTCTGTACACAAATATCTCCATAAGATTGCTAAAGAAAACTGTAATTTAAACATGCTCTTAAATAGGCATTGTTCTGTACCGCTCACGAGCTATTCATTTTTCTTTTTTCTTCCGCTACCACACAAAAGTTGCACTTTTGGCACAATGAACTATTCTAGTCTGGCGTTCTTGCTCAGCAATCAGTGTTGATTACTCCTGGCCGTCATAGAAACCAAACAACTGACTCCTTGTCAGTCTATATTCATGCTTACCCATTTGCTGCTGAAATAAGTGCCTAACAAACCATGACAAAGTGTATCTCAATAATAACGGGAATATATTTTTTTCTTATAATAATTGAGCAGACTAGGTGAAATTGTCGGCTAGTTGCTCAAGATAAATTTTCTGGAGAAAACTCCTGCTTTACTATGATGAATGGCAGTTCATGTGGATTGGGCCCATTGTAGAGCAACCGTTACAAAACAGCTAAGAGTATATTTTATCTAGCTCATGGACAATATGCCTTTCTTTGTATTTTGCGGGCTTCAATACGTTCAATTTCATGGCCGCCATTTAATTGTAATTGCAACGGTTTGGTGGAAAAGAGTTTGATTGTTTTACGTGACTTTCTAGGTTGCTATTTTTGAGTTTAAAAAGAGGATGTATAGTCAAAGATGGACGGTTACATAAAGTACACTGCACTACTTGAAAAGCTGTGAAAGTATAACATCATAAAGACAATATATACAGAACCTTATAAGCTATACAGAAGAAGTGGAAAAAGAAAAAAATGTTCAAGCAACAAAAGCAGGTTAAAAAAAAAGAGGAGACTTTTCTTCCAGTAATGCTCTCATCATTGAGCATTGAGGAACAACAAGTTGAGGGCAAGTCCTTCCTGCCAATGGTATTTCATAGGGCATTATGTCTAAATATGAAAAGTTGTTACCAAGAAAGCACAGAAACAACAGGTTGACAGGAAACCTTTCAAGTCAATGGTCTGAGTTGGACAGGTTAAGCTGAACATACACCTTCAAAAATGGTACTTTAGGAGTCCATGGCAAATGTACAATACTGCCACTGAAGTTTGGAGATGGACCACCAATGGCAGCACTGCCAGACACTGTATGTTCTGATCTTGTTCTTCGGCTTTGTGCATGTTCCCAGGTCTCAACACCTTTCAGTCCTTAAGTGCACTCACAGCCACCAAGAAGATGTTAAGGATCTAATCTTTGTATTAATGAGGAACTAGTAGAAATTAAACTTTTGAGGTGTTGTTTTCCCCTCCACTCTGGATTTGCTTTGAGTGTCATTTGAATATTACTGCAAAATTTGCCAAGAGTATGAAAAGGGTTAAAGGCAAGTAAAAACATGAATCCCAAAATCTATTATGTTAGATATTTAGCTTGTGACAATAGGGCTGGGACAACACAGGAGCCTGAGATGCAATTGAAATGGGTATGGGAAAGTATACAGCATGATGGCTGTAATGTAAAGAACAGGAGAGTGCAGGAATAGAAAGCTAGATATGGCCAACTAATGCTCAAGTGGCCACTAAAGCCATGGAGACAAGGGACTACTGCTTTGGTCCACTAGATACACAGAAGTGTTACTTGAAGCTCCCGTGTACAGCGTAAAATCTAAGCCCGGTTGCAGCAGCTACTTCTGCATCCACTATAACTACTCCCCTGTTTGTCCATCATGCAGTAGAATTTTGACATAAGGATTCAAACCTTGCCAAGTTTTCCTTGACATCATGACATATTTGACAATTGTCAGTCCTTGACTGTTCCTTATTCAGATAAGTTCACATGTGGCAGATCTAGAAAGCTATGTCTGCCTGACCATGGGCTAATCTTCAAGCTCTTGTATCTCTCAAAAACTGCCGTGCTGCGTATCTATTAGTTTTCTAGTGGTGCACTCACTTATAGGTTTGTGTAGTTCACAAGGTAAACCCAACCTAAACTGGAGGCAACGTGACTCACTTATGAGCACTCCCTGGACAACTCTCAGGTGGGTCATTCAGCCACGCACATGCACATATGGTGGCGAGCTAGGATAGTGCACAAAAAGAAATATTAAATACCTCCAATTGCATAGGTGGCCCAACACTCCACCCTCTCAAAAACTCCACCACCGCTACAAACAGCAAACAACATTGCCACAAGGTGGCGATAACATCAATGATTTGGAAAGCCTTCCTCCAGACTCTGACAAAGCCTAAGAAGAAGCAGAAATATCTGGCTACAGAAAAGGACAAAACTCATCATCTTTATTAGGATCTTAATATTACAAAATTAATTGTCACGATATTTGCTTTACCTCACCTGTCTCTGAATGCAATGTCTAGAGAACTAGTCTTGATGCAAAATATAAAGGCTAAAACTAATTAGAGCTTTTAGCGTAGGTGCATTCACGGAGAAAAGTCTCAGACGTACTTGAACGGATTAGGGTGGATGTAAGACTGAATTCTGCTTGAAGGATTTTTAGTATATGAGGATTTCCTTGTTCCATTTTTTATTGCAGCCTTATGATTGCATATAAAATGCATGCCTGTAAGTGGAGCTTTATCATCAAGCGGACCACTGACCATTAGCATGTTATGCTTGTTATGATAGTGGCTATATATCCACATGGTTTCAGCACTAGACACCACCCAGTCTTCCATAATTTGCTTACATAAACGTAATTGGTGTCTACATAGAGCCAATACTGCATACATAACGTATCCAGTATATATACTTTAATTTTGGCTCTACACTACTGACATAGTTCCTGGTGCCCACAGTGATACAGATACCACTTACCATTCCCTTATTATTACACTTTGGATGGACTTGGCATGAGAGCTCTGCTAAAATAGTGCTAAATAACTGACAGATGTACAATAGAGAGGGTTTCTACAATCCATAGGTCTTCATGGAAGGCAAAAACCAGACAGCATCTTAGGACACTTCCACATGTGATTGAAACGTTGTGAATTTTCCCATGGTGGATTTTTGTGTGGTAGAAGGGCCACATTGTGCAGTGCAAGCAAAGAGATTCTCATCCACACTCGACAGATAAAATCTCAGGGTGTAGCTATTGACCAATATACTTTGCTGCCCTCTTCCTCCTCTTAGTGCCGGGGTAGTCATCACATAATGATTTGGCCCAGACCTACTTTTAAATTTATACAAATAAGCAGTATAGCTATATCTAGACATTGGAGAAGAAAATTGTGGGGGGGGGGGCTTTACATACTACAGTGTTGTTTATTAGTGAAATCACTGGTGCCGTGTGTGAGGGGCTATTTTTTCTGCAGGGGAGGTGAACAGAGGAAGAGGTTAACAAGAGTTGACTGCAATATACTCCTGGGTGATGAAGGTGCTTGACTATCGAGCAAGCTGCTGCCCGCCTCAAGAAAATGAAGATGCCAGAATCGCAGATAAGTGAGTATAAAAGCTAAAAAGGGTGAAAATTACACTTCACTGATATGGTTAAAACAATGGTGTATTTTACTCCAGATATTTTTTTCTTTTTTTTCCTCTTTTTTTTAATTTATAGAATAACACCTCTAATCAACGATAATCGAAATGAATCTCCTGGATAAACTCCTATATTAATGCAACCAAAGACAAATCATGAGTCACTTTGGTAGTATGAACAGCATCAGATTGTGAAGATTGTACAGAACTAAATCTTTTAACCCTTTCAGTACCGGAGGTTTTTTCAGTTATGCGTTTTCGTTTTGCGCTCCCTTCCTTCAAACAACCATAACTGTTTTATTTTTCTGTTCACATAGCTGTATGAGGGCTTGTTTTTTGCGGGACAAGTTTTAATTTCCTACGCCACCATTTAATATTGCATATGGTGTAGTGGGAAGCGGGAAAAAAATTCCAAATCGGGTGAAATTGCAAAAAAAAACGCTATTCCGCTACAGTTCTACGGGTTTTTTATTTACGGCGTTCGATGTTCATTAAAACTGACCAGTTACTTTCATTATACTGGTCAGTACGAATCCGGCGATACCTAACATGTATAGTTTTTTCTGCGTTTTGATAAAATATACATAAATAAAAATTATAAAGTTGGATTTTTTTTTTTTTTTGTCATATCTTGACCCCTATTTGGTATTTATGTGTACGGAGCTGTATGGGGGCTCATTTTTTGCGGGGTGATCTGAACTTTTTATTGATACCATTCTGGGGTGTGTATGACTTTTTGATCACTTTTTATTTAATTTGTTTTAGAAAAAAAAAAGCAACAAAAAACAGAGAATCTCCATTTTGACGCTTTTTTCCGCCACACAATTCGCCGTATTGGAATTTTTTTTTATATTTTAAAAGTACAGGCGTTTTCGGTCATGGTGATACCCATGATGTCTATATTTATTGTTATTTAGGTATTTATTTTTTAATTATACGGAAAGGGGGTGATTTAAACTTTTATATATTTTTATATATTTTTTAACATTTTTTTTTAAAAAATTTTGTGATTATTTTAAAGCTCAAATATGAGCAAATAGATTGTGTTTTTTATTTTTTCTTTATGAGCAATCAGGGGTTTTTAATATTGAATTAAAAACCTAATTTGCTCATTTCTTATCCTGGCCTGCCATCTAGTGGCCAGAATAAGAATTGCACTTTGAAAGCTGTAAACCTCATCAGCGAGGTTTACAGCTTTCAGATCGTGTACAGACACCCCATTTGACCACATGGCATCTAATTGCTGAAGAGGGAACCGCCGATGGCGGTAAGTACCCGCAAGTCTCTGCTGTTAGAAACAGCAGAGATTTGCCGACCATGACGCCCATCGCACGTGCGAGCGGGCACCATGTGTCCGCATCGCCTCACGGCGCTGGTATCCTAAGGGTTAAGGACCCATAATAATGAGTAAGGCTTGGACACTGAGCTACTTTCCACCAATCACAAATACAGGCTTGTATGCCAATGACTGTAATTAAAGGGGCTTTCTGCCAACACCCAGCATCTCTGCACAACGCCTGTTTAAAGAGGCTGTGGCGCTTCCGTGAGTGATGTGCCAGGCCTGTGACATCAGGAACATCAATCACATGGCCTAGACACAGCTCAGTCCTATTCAACTGAATGAGCCTTAGCTGCGATAAGCACACCTACTATGCAATTTACAGCATTATGCTTGGTATGCAGTGAGGAGCAGGGGCGGACACAGACAGCAGAGGGCCCCTGTGCAAACAATGTGCCTGGGCCCTTCACCGCCCCCCCCCCCCCCTTCCCCCTGCAAACCACACATCCACACATACAGAAACAAACCATGGCCTTAGCAAAGATTAATACATAGTGATGTATGGCAGCAGAAGGTACACCAAAGCTTGCCCCAATCCTGCAGGGGGAGTAAGGGGTGATGGTGGAGACCCTTTAGATGCTGTGGTCCTTGTTAATGCCCCCGCGTAGTAATTATCGCCCCATTGTACAGTGCACAGTAGTAATACCCACATTGTGCCCCCTTCACAGTAGCTATGGACAGATATGTGCCCCCTCACAGTAGTTATGCCAGATTATGTGCCCCCTCAGACAGACCCATTGAAATGAATGGTGTCAGGATTCAGTCTGGATGATAGTTATTTGCGACACACATCACATCCAGTAGGAAAATCTCGCTTGTGTGAAAGAGGATCTGACATCACACATGACATTTAACATTGCTAGGAAGCTCGCTTACTTTTAGAATTGGCGGTGGATGCGCCAAAGCTATGGAGAGGCATGTGCCTCTACATAACTTCGGCGGATCCACAACCAGTTTAACGGTTATTAAGACCAGCATCTAAAACGCCGGTCTTAATAAATGACCCTCTGAGCGTCTGGGCAACGCTTTTAACCCATTTACACAACACGGACCATACTGTATGTATTTTGTGATCTGCTAATAACAGATGACGCCCATGTGCCATCTGTATTCTTCTGCAGACCCATTAACTGGCCTGCACATTGCGGAGCAGTATAGGACAAGTCATATTTTCTATCCCTTGTGGAACAGACATACGGATATGGAAAGCAAATGACTTCTATGTGCTTTCTGCATCCGTATGTACGTTCTGCACAAGACAGAATATGTGACATGTCCTATGCTTCTCTACAAAATGTGGACTGTAGACCCCTTTAAGTCAAAGGGTCTGCAAAAATATGTGGATCGCACATGGACCGCATCCGTATATTGCCGATCCGCGGACCGCAAAATACATTACATCTTGAGAATGTGGCCTCACAGTGCATGGGTCAGAGCCTGGGGGACAGTCACAGGGGGGCCAGAGGAGGACAGGGGGTATTTGTGGTATACAAAAAGTAACATACCAAGTAAAGTTGAGTGCCTGGCTGAGACAGTAGGCACAGGGGCCGCCTCCAGTTTCAACTCATTTCCTCCTACGTTGCAGGCTTGCTGCAGGCCTCACACATTTAGCACCGACAGGATCGAAAGTGGGAGGAGCTACTTATGGGGCGGAGCTACTGTCATTGCTAGACGGGAGGTGGAGCTGTTCATGCTGCCAGCTGTAAGGAGGTGGGGAGGAGGCTGTAAGGAGGCGGGTTGATCGTAGCTCAGGACATACATCCCAGGCCCTGCTCCTCTAAGCTGTGGATGGCACCGCACGTCCTGAGGCTTATGTAAGACAGTGACAGGCACAGGTTGCCAGAGGGTCCCTTCTACAAGCAGGATGGAGTGGAGAAGTGAGCAACGTGTGGCTCTCTGATTCACCAGTACAGTCAGCTGTCTGTGCGTTCTGTGAATGCAGAGACAGCTGAGCTGGAGGGCCCCCTTCCACTCTGGGCCCCTGTGCAGCTGAACCGGCAGCACAGGCGGTATGTCCGCCCCTGGTGAGGAGGACTTTTCAAACAACTGATCGGCAGGGATACTGGGAGTCAAACCCCCACCAATCACATACTGATGATCCAGAAGATAGGCCATCAATAAAGGCCATCCTTTAAAGTGTAACTATTGTTTCAGTTTATTTCTAATATTGTGCAGGGACAGGGATGTTAAGCATCTTTGTAATATACTTTATTTGTGAAAGATGTTTCTTTGTTCTAGAAAATAGGGTATAAAGAGTCACCTTATCACTGCTCTAACTGAGCATTGCAAAGGAGAGCCCGTCTTCAACGTTCTCCTGAGCACTGAAGACGCCTGTGCTGTTTTTGACTTTGTATGCTACGTTTTATATCCAAAATTAATAAAAACTATTTGATCCAAAAAAATAAAGTATATTACAAAAATGTTTAACACCAGTGTCCCCACACTTTAAGTGCTTATGCTGAGTGCAAATGCAGTATTGTACTCCTCCGGTGTCCTGGACTGCTGTAAACCACTAACTCCAGCCTCAACTCATAGATCAGCATTCTGCCAACTTTGATTCCTCCTGACCTCCCCTTATACACAAGCATGCTTGTTTGATCAGCCAAATATGCAAGCTTTCTTGACAGAGAGAGTAGTCGCTGCCCAAACCCTCTAGTAATGGCTTATCTAAGAGAACAAAAGGATCTGGCATGCTGAAACCCATCTACCATCAAGCAAGAATGGGGATCCGCCCCAATACATATTAGATGGTGGGCCTGTTCTGATGAAATTGGTCTACAAATCTGCTAATTCCATGACTTGACTAAATATTATGATCATCATTTATACAGCATAATACTCAAGATCGCAGCAATTAATACAATTAATTAGGTATAATCAGCCACTGTACCATCATAACACATAAATATGCACAAAATCAACAGTAATTCGCCGTGCAGTCATCTATTACCAGAAGCTGGAGATACTACACAGTAAACCCTTCTTTAAAGCTGTAACGTGTCGTATATTTGGCGAGTCCAGATGCCCTGTGCAATGTGGTACTGGTTGCATCTACCGAGCACTCCATTATCTAAAATTTCACTGCAAATGGAGAAAAATCCCAGCTGGGATATTTTGAAACCTTTCACCTTAGCAGAGCTGGAGGCAGCAAATCTAATGGTATGATATACAATAGAACAAAGTTAAGAGCCCATACAACATAGCCTTTGTTGTGCGACTACAAGGGTTTCATAACATGTAGCTACATTTTTCACTCTCAATGGACATCAGAAGTATCTCTGCTAATGGAAGCAGACATGGGACAAAGTGCACTGAACAGATACAAGCAAGAAAGCAGCAAATGGATCATAAATATAAGACGCAAAACCGAAATTCTATTTTTAAGCACAAAAAAAAAGTGAGATGTGTCTTTTATTTCCCAGAAACAGTTCTATAGCTGACAGTCAATGGATCAGAAATTTTATCTTTTTGGATCGGTTATGGAGAATACAATTATAAGTTTCCTACATAAAAATTAGTTAAAAGCACCACAGACGGCACTTTTAATCTAATATGTTGCCTCTAAAAAATGCATATAAAAGCAAGGGTTTAGATAGAGAGCAAAGGAAGCAGGCACACCTGCCTCTTATGTCTGAAGGACCACAAACGTGCCTCTGACATATCAGAAGACACCATTTTATAAAAGACACATGCATTAGGGTCCAGACTCCACAAGCTGTGACTATGATCAATACTATTAAACCTTACATACTGCATTAGGTATGGTGAGTGCAACACTGCCTTACTTTCTTTAATCTGATGTTCCATTGCAGAGAAATCCTAACTTTTATTGGTATGCTAATGAAGTGCAAGGAGCACCAAGGGGCAGGCCTAGTGTTTCAGAGCACCACTTTACCATCTGCTCTTCCCATGTCACAACTCTCCCCCTCACTTATTTATTGCCAGGGCCAGAAATCCTCACTCCTCCAATGTCTGGCCCTGGAATCTTGCGCATGTGTCATCGAGATTACAATCGGCGTATGTGCAGTCCAGATCTTAAAGGGGTATTAAGGTCATAGACATTCATGGCATATGGACTGTGGCAGTGCGGCTGCCAGAGGGCCATTAAAAGGGTGTATCTCACCCAGAGAAAGGATAGTAATGAGGTAATTATCAGCCAGCTGAGGAGCTCAGGTAAAGGTGGGCTGGGCTCCTCAATCAGGGCTCCCAATCTTGGGAAGGAGCAGGCTGCGAGAAGGCCTGTGGGAGCCGGGATCCTCTTAACCCTGTGTGGGGTAAGCACTGTGGTGTGTTTTGGGGAGCTGGATGGTAGACCCAGATCCCAATAGAGAGGGACAATATTGTGTAGTCAGTGGCCAGACGGCCTAGGGTTTATGTTTATCCTTTGTTTGGACTGCTGTGAAAGTGACAATAAAGCTGGTTGGAGCCAGTTTGCACCCAAATCTACAGTGTTGGAGTGGATTCTTGAGGTGTGCCAACCGTCTAAGGTGAGAAGACGGTGATCCTGGAGAGTTAAGTGACCCAGAGTTGTCACAGCACCTTTGGGACCTACACCTATCATTAGAAAGGGGCCTAGTGACCCTTGTCCTGCCCAGTTGCTACATCCAAGCAGGGAATAAAAAAGGAGGTGGCCATATAAGACGCTGAAAACATCCCATTACCCTCTTACAAATAAGCACGTATGCTTTTAGTTACATTGTTGCGATGAGTTACTGTTGACCATGTTGTAGTGATAATGCTACCTACATTAAACTGTTGAATTGTTATGTGTGTTGCAGCTGAGGATACAACAGCTTCATACTTATGTTTATTACATGCTACCTCATTTTATCTACCCATATTTAAAGGCTATGGACACCTTCAGAGGCAATATTTGTTTTTGGCATTTTACTCATTTTTGGCTAAAAATTATATTTTCAATGGGCCTTTATGGAAAAAACAGTTTTTCTAACTGTGTGACTGGTAATTTCACTTTCACTTTGTGCCTAGTAAGAGGTCATACACACTTATTTAAGCTACATTCTTATCAATAAGAAAAGAACTGAGCTTTTGATGAGTGTTTATAATGTCAGAGAGCAAAGACAAGGAGCCTGTCAGCTCACCAAATGACTGAAAACACACAGCCTGGTACTACAGTATCTCAGCTCTGTACACAAAAAAGGATTCCATATTTTTAATAAAGACCAATTGAAAAAATGATTTTTAGATCAAAATAACTAAGATGCAATAATAAAAAGAAATTGCCCCCAAAGGTGTATATAGCCTTTAAGTGAGGTGTAAACAACTCAATGTATTATATGCCATGTGATGTGCCATGTTATGTGCCTCTTAACCTACAGTATGTGAGATGACACAGAGGATATGATAAAGGTGAATGCCCTACTGGGAGTGAAATACCTTGTATGCTGTGGTCAAGGAAAAGATGTGTATTTCTATGTGCTAAGGTCACGGGCTGTCGGTAAAGGTATTCTGTTATACTAGGAGTTATACACCCAGAGCAGAAAGTCAATGGTTGCTGCTTTGCTGAGAGGTGTATTGTATTGTGTATTGTTTGGGTGGGAAACTCCCAGGACATTAGTAGCAGTGAAGGATTAATTGGTTGTAAATTGGCATGAGCTGAGCGTAGTTAGAGGTCAGGATGAGGATCAGGCTGCCAACATCCACATATTTGAAGGCACCCACCCCAGCAACAATATAGGAAGGTGCCTGGAGAACCTCATGGTCAGATAGAGACCAGGAGTTTGCTGAACCAGAAAGCAATGTGCAGATGAAAACAGCTAGAGAGAGCTGGGACAAGCTTCTGCCGCGAGATTCGTGAGTTCCAGTCAGCTATCAAGTGTAGGTGAGTGCTACTGTCAAAGGGGTACATCACCTCAGTATCTAGATAGAGTCTCAGAAAAGCTGAGCAGTGGAGATGGAGAGCCAGAACATAAGGACAGCTAGATACCACCTTGTTTCCACCCTGAAGCAGCTAGAGACCTGTGGAAATGACAGGTCATGACTACAGTGACCAGCTAGCCTGCTGCCAATTAAACCACAATTGCTTGCATCACATAGAGATAAATACTGTAACTAGAGATGAGCGAGCATGCTCATCCGAGCTTGGTGCTCGTTCGAGCATTAGGGTACTCGTAAGTGCTCGCTGCTCGGACGAGTATCTCGCCATGCTCGAGGAAATGGCAACTTCCGCATCGTGGTTTTTTGGCCCCTAAAAACACAGCCAATCACAAGCCAGGAGACTCTGCGTACCACCCAGCATCACGTGGGGCCCTTACATGTTGATAGCAGGGGTTGGCTGGCCTGATCAGGTGACCCTGGAATATACTACAGACTGGCCGCGGTGCTCAGCTCAGATGCCGTCTGGATGTCGTTAGGGATAGAGCTGCTGCCTTTCAGGGACAGTGTTAGGGCCTGCATTTAGTTCTCTGTTAGGCAGGGATCACCCACAAAGAACCCAACAGCCCTTCTAAGGGCTAGAAGACATTTTATTTTATTTTTTTTTGTCACTTGGCTGGCTGGCACTAGTAGTGCAGCTATCGCCATATCTAACCCTGTTTTTTTTTTATTGTTCTATCTCAGTGATACAAATCCATTGCACACAGCACTGTGGAACCTTTCTGTGTGTCACAGTTCAGCACTGACTCACTCCAATCCGTATATACTGTCCAGGTGACACTTTCTGTACGTCACACAATACAACCAAGTCATTTGCTACCAATATCATCTACCGCTTGATCCAGAAAATTCTCTGTGTGACATTTGTCTGGGTCGCAGACTAAATAGCCACCGTTAACAGGGTGTCAGTGAGTTCTACCATAGTTCTTGCACGTCACGTTCCAAAAAAAAAAAAAATTTTTTTTAAATATAAAAAAAACAAATATAAAAAAAAAATTAGTTTTTCGATTGTTTTAGCTCAGTGATACAAATCCATTTTACTCAGCTGTGTGTAACCTTTCTGTGTGTCACAGTTCAGCACATTCGCTCCCATCCGTATATACTGTCCAGGTGACACTTTCTGTACGTCACAGAATACAACCAAGTCATTTGCTACCAATATCATCTACCGCTTGATCCAGAAAATTCTCTTTGCGACATTTGTCTGGGTCGCAGACTAAATAGCCACCGTTAACAGGGTGTCAGTCAGTTCTACCATAGTTCTTGCACGTCACGTTCCCAAAAAAACAAAATTAAAAAAAAAAATTATTTTTTCAGTTGTTTTAGCTCAGTGATACAAATCCATTTTACTCAGTTGTGTGTAACCTTTCTGTGTGTCACAGTTCAGCACACTCGCTCCCATCCGTATATACTGTCCAGGTGACACTTTCTGTACGTCACTTAATTCTACCAGACTGAACAAGTTTGTGGGTTTCAGTACACCAGGCCCGTTTAATTTTTTTTTTATATCATACACTTATATACAAACAATGTTGAACCCCAGGGCTAAGGGTCGAAGACGAGGGCGTGGGCGTGGGCATTCAATTACTGCAGGGGGCAGAGGCCGTGGTCCTGGGCAGGGTGAGACAGTATCTGCTGATGAGGTTGCTGTGGAACGCCACAGAGTTACACTCCCTAGCTTCATGTCTCAACTTACAGGGACACGTGGTAGAGGACTGTTGAAACCACAACAGTGCGAACAGCTGATCTCGTGGATTGCGGACAATGCTTCAAGTAATTTGTCCACCAGTCAGTCTTCCACGCAGTCCACCCACGTTACCCAAGGGAGCACTCCTCTGGCTCCTCCACCTCAACCTCCTTCCCCCCAGTCTGCCCCCTCCCAGGAAAGTTTGGAATGTGATCCGGCATACTCTCAGGAACTGTTTTCTGGACCCTTCCCAGAGTCACAAACCACTTCTCAGGTTGCTGCTGACCTCGTTCCCGATGCCCAAGTTTTCCAACTGTCGCAGTCTGTGGGTGATGATGATGATGACAATGTTGAATTAGTGGAAGAAGTTTGTAAAGAGGTGTCAGACGATGAGGAGACACGGTTGTCAGACAGTGGTGAAGTTGTTGTTAGGGGAGGAATTCCGAGGGGGGAGCAGACTGAGGAATCGGAGGATGATGAGGTGACTGACCCAAGCTGGGTTGATATGCCGAGTGAAGACAGTGCTTCTGAGGCGGAGGCGAGTGCTGCACCAGAACAGGTTGTAAGAGGCAGTGGTGTGGCCAGAGGAAGAAGCAGGGCCAGAGCTGGTGCATCAGCAGCAACTGTTTCACGTAGTGAAGCTCCCGTGGCGAGGCCTAGATGTTAGCAAGTCTGGAGGTTCTTTAAAGAAAGTGAGGATGACCGACGGACTGTGGTGTGCAACCTGTGCCACACCAGGATCAGCAGGGGTGCCACCACTACTAGCCTAACCACCACCAGCATGCGCAGGCATATGAGTGCTAAACACCCCACTCAATGGAACCCAGGACGTTCACCACCTCCTGCGGGTCACACCACTGCTCCTTCCCCTGTGTCACTCGCTGCCTCTGCTAGTCAACCCCCTGCTTCACTCGCTGCCTCTGCTAGTCAACCCCCTGCCCAGGACTCCGGCACGAGCGCCTCCCGCCGGAAAACCACACCTTCGCCTCAACGATCCTCCACAGAGTCCACCAACGTGTCCCAGCGCAGCGTTCAGCTGTCTTTACAGCAGACGCTGGAGCGCAAGAGGAAATACAGTTCCACCCACCCACATGCCCAAGCCCTCAACGTCCACATCTCCAAATTGCTTAGCCTGGAGATGCTGCCCTATAGGCTGGTAGAGACCGAGGCCTTTCGCAATCTCATGGCGGTGGCTGCCCCTCGGTATTCCGTCCCCAGCCGCCAATATTTTTCCCGATGTGCCGTCCCAGCCCTACACCAGCACGTGTCGGAGAACATCATCCGTGCCCTGACCAACGCTGTTTCTGAGAAGGTCCACCTAACCACGAACACGTGGACAAGTGCTGCCGGGCAGGGACACTATATCTCACTGACGGCACATTGGGTTAACTTGGTGGAGGCTGGGACCGAGAATGACCCTGGGGCCGCTCATGTACTGCCCACACCAAGGATTGCGGGGCTTACCTCGGTCACGGTCTCTCAGACCTACTATGCCTCCTCCTCCTCCTCCTCCACCGAAATACCATCCGTGGGCACGGCGCCTTCAGTCGGTAGCTCTAGGCGCAGCAGCAGTGCCGTGGGTAAGCGCCAGCAGGCGGTGCTCAAACTGCTGATCTTAGGTGACAAAAGGCACACCGCCCAAGAGCTGTTACAGGGCATCACGGCGCAGACCGATGTGTGGCTGGCACCGCTGAACCTCAAGCCAGGCATGGTTGTGTGTGACAACGGGCGTAACCTGGTGGCATCTCTGCAACTCGGCAGACTGACACATGTGCCATGCCTGGCCCACGTGTTCAATCTAATAGTTCAGCGGTTCCTCAAGACATACCCCAATCTGTCTGATTTGCTCACCAAGGTGCGCCGCATCTGTGCGCATTTCCGCAAGTCGACCACAGATGCTGCCGCTCTCAGGGCAGCGCAGCGACGCCTACAACTGCCCGCTCACCGACTGTTGTGCGACGTGCCCACGCGATGGAATTCCACATTAAACATGTTATCCAGAGTTTACCAGCAGCGCAGAGCGATTGTAGACTGCCAGATGTCATCTTCCACCAGAACTGGTAGTCAGGTCAGTCAGATTCCTCAAGTCTACAATGAGGAGTGGATGTGGATGTCTGATATCTGCCAGGTGTTGAGCAACTTTGAGGAGTCAACAATGATGGTCAGCGGCGATGCCGCCATTATCAGCCTCACCATCCCGCTGCTTTGCCTGTTGAAAAACTCACTGCTCAGCATCAAGTCGGATGCTTTGCGCTTGTCACAAGAGACGGTGGAGGAAGATACGTCGCTTGATAGCCAGAGCACCTTCCGTTCTGTTTCTCAGCACGTATCGGAGGAGGGGGATGAGGAGGAAGAGGAGGAGAATGTGGGCGAGACAGTAGAGGGTACCAGTGCTCAGTCCTTAACTCTTGAGCGTGTATGGGCTGAAGAGGAGGACTTGGAGGAGGAGGAGGAGGAAATGGAGAGTCAGGCCAGTGAGGAGAGGGAATTCTTACGTGTTGGGACTCTGTCGCACATGGCAGACTTCATGTTAGGCTGCCTATCCCGTGACCCTCGCGTTAGAAGAATTTTTTCAAACACTGATTACTGGGTGTTCACTCTCCTGGACCCACGGTACAAGCAGAACCTTTCCACTCTCATCCCTGCAGAGGAAAGGAGTATGAGAGTGAATAGATATCAACAGGCCCTGGTGCACAAGCTGAAACAATTCTTCCCATCTGATGCAGCTAGCGGCAGAGGGCATGGTTCTGTGAGCCAAGTAGCGGGGGAGAGGAGGCGAGCAGGCAGCTTGACCAGCACTGGCAGGGGAACGCTCTCCAAGGCCTTTGCCACTTTTATGTCAACCCAGCAAGACACTGTTACCTGTCCCCAGTCTAGGCAGAGTAGGGGGGAGCTGTACAGAAAGATGGTGAGGGAGTACCTAGCTGACCATACCAACGTCCGGACCGATCACTCTGCTCCATACAACAACTGGGTTTCAAAGCTGGACACGTGGCCTGAACTGGCGCTGTATGCCTTGGAGGTGCTGGCCTGCCCTGCCGCTAGCGTGCTGTCAGAGCGGGTATTCAGTGTAGCTGGTGGCGTCATCACCGATAAGCAATAACGCCTGTCAACTGACAGCGCTGACAGGCTGACGCTTATTAAAATGAACAAAGCCTGGATTTCACCGGAATTCAAATCTCCTCCGGGGGAAAGCAGCTAAAGATTTAAATAACTTATGTATCCGATTCCTCTTCTCTACTCCTCCTCCTACTCCTCCTACTCCTACATATCATCTTTGCCTAATGCTGACCCAAAAAACGCCATTTTTTAGAGGTCCAACTGGCACTCTTTTAGCACAGTTTTTCAGGAGGGCCCCCTTCAGGCCCTTTATTCAAACAATTTTTCCGGAGGTCCACCTACAGGCCCTCTCTCCAAACAATTTTTCCGGAGGTCCACCTACAGGCCCTCTCTCCAAACAATTTTTCCGGAGGTCCACCTACAGGCCTTCTCTCCAATTCCAGTTTCCAGTTTTATTTGCGCAAACTGCATACATTTTTATTTTTGGGATAGGTGTGAAAAATAATATTACTTGCGAATCTATATTGCCCAACATTGTATACTGTAGCAAGTAGAAGACCAAACACATGCTGCCCACAGGGTTCCGCAAATTCCTGGTCCACCCGCAAATTCCTTGTCCACAATGTCAAGGAGGTTGTGGTTCTGTTGATGAGCAACAAGTCCTTCTGTACTGAAATCGCCGACAAAGTCTCCATCTAAGAACCTACAGACCATTGTGGAGAGAGCGGAACAGCTCGCCATCAAAGTGACGAACCCCTAAGCCAGACTGCGCAGAGAAGATAACGAATAAATATCTCTGTGGTTATTTTTGCTAAATAAAAGTTAAATAAACCCCCCAAAAATTCATCTGTTCCTGTGCCTGATCCACCCAAGTTGAATCTGTCCCATCCTGAGAAATTCCCCTCCAAGGAGTACCCACTGTAACTTGCTTCCCATACAACTACCTCACCCCCCGACACCTGTGTCTTGCCATTGTCCACCACCTCCTCAGACAACACTGGTAAATCCCCACTGTCAGCACACGGAAACAGCAAAAGGTCTTGCGAATTGGGGCAGAGAATGTTCTGGGCTAGCACATCAGGGAAGGGGTGACTATGGGGTTCCAGGGAGTACGTGACCACATGCAATATCCATTTAAAAGTCATGCCACACTTGATGTAGCTCATAATTGACAATTGTACCGGTTGATGCTAAATTTTTAAGTTGGGGTCCTGCGTCGTCATTCTAACTACACCCGGCTGTTGTCACCACCACACACGCTAGCCCAGGGGGCACTCCTCTGGCTCTTCCAGTGAAACCTCCTTCCCCCCAGCCTGCCACCCCACCTACAGGCCCTCTCTCCAAACCATTTACTTCTTTGTCCTATCTTTCTCTCTCTCTCTCTACAAACTATTTTTCCGGATAGCTGCCATATACGGTATTAAACTGAGTAGTATACATAGAAGACATACCACACTTGATCAAGCTCATAATTTACGACTGTACCGGTTGATGCTAAATTTTTAAGTTGGGGTCCTGCGTCGTCATTCTAACTACACCCGGCTGTTGTCACCACCACACACGCTAGCCCAGGGGGCACTCCTCTGGCTCTTTCAGCGAAACCTCCTTGCCCCAGCCTGCCCCCCACCTACAGGCCCACTCTACAAACAATTTACCCGGATAGGGGATGTATTAGATGTTGTACTGATGTTTTTTTTTGTTCTTCTTTTAATTGCCTCCTGACCTGTGATAGGCAGAGCATGGACACGTCCCCTTAGCTGCAGTGGGAAAGACACTCCCCTGGCCAGAGCAAGCTCTTTTTCCGTTTTCCATGTTCGAAAAATCCATTTAATATAGGGTCCCAAGATAGGGGACGTATACGGTATTAAACGGAGAAGAATTGATACCATACGGGTTAAAGCAACAGTTTTCCCAAATCCATCCGGCTGTTGTCACCACCGCACACGCTAGCCCAGGGGGCACTCCTCTGGCTCTTCCAGCGAAACCTCCTTCCCCCCCACCTACATGCCCTCTCTCCAAACAATTTTGCCGGGTAGGGGGACGTATTAGATATTGTACTGATTCTGCATTGCCTCCTGCAATAGACGGGAATGGAACCCAGATCAACTGCTTGGGAAGTAGCTATGCTCACCACTATACCACCAGCAGGCATAGCAACTCATAAGAACAGATACTAAACTTGATTTCAGCTGCAGTGCCAGCATGAGCAGTGGTGTCACCTGCAGGCGGTGATGGACCTTCGTTGCACCTAGTTGGGTGCTTCCCTAACATGTGATGGGTATTTGCCTCGCCTTTCTTGGTCTGGGTGAGCACAATTGCCATGAGGGTAACCACCAGGCTGTTGCCTGAGGATTTGGGGTAATGGTGGGATTAAGCAGCCTCAGAGGCATCCATGCATGCTGCCCCTGCTGTTTCCTGTCCATTTCCGTGGTGTTTCCATCATTTTCTGAGGTTTCCAGGTTTTCACCCAGCCTTCCCTAGGCAGAGCCTTGGTCCCCCGCAAAAATGCTCGAGTCTCCCATTGACTTCAATGGGGTTCGTTATTCAAAACGAGCACTCGAGCATCGGGAAAAGTTTGACTCGAATAACGAGCACCCGAGCATTTTAGTGCTCGCTCATCTCTAACTATAACCTGTGTGTACAATGAGTTGTGAGTGTAGACCACAACCTGGGAGCACCTGTTCAAATTGTGCAGTGTTGGTCCATGAGGAGAAAATGCTGTTGCCTCCAAACTTACAGCCACCTTCTCTGTTGACAGGTCAGAGGGGACTCCAGTCCAAGTTTCAACGCTCAGAAAATTTGTGTGCAATACATACTGAGGCTAAGCAATCTGTTGTCACTTAAAGAGACAGTATCCGTACAGTATTAGAATGTATTGGCTCAGATGAGCCGAAGTTATTACTTTGCGAAGTCTTGCGAGACTTTGCGTAATAACTTCATAAATTAATTAATTAGCCAGCATTGTATTAATAAAAAAAATAAGTCTCAATGGCAATATGCATGAAAGAAACGTTTACAGACTCCTCAGATTTTTTTCTTAACCGCAATTTCATTGATTTCAATTGTCTAAATAATACTTCCATCCAATGCATAAATAATACCACCAAAAACTCCTTAATAACAGTTGTATAGACATACAAAGAATAATACAACTATACAGTACATATATAACAACTGTCAAACAATGAACAGAAGCCTATGTATGAAAATTCCAGAGAGTACAGGTAAAGAGTTAAATATCTGAACAATTAAAAAAGTCTAGTTGTCTTGTTTTTGGGAAGTCACTTGGTCATGCAGCAGCAGAGCAAATAGAGAATTGACAAGGAACAAGAAGCCATTATTATTATTATTATTATTATTATTATTATTATTATATTGGTAGAATTGAAGGACATGTATCTACAAGAGAGACAGGTTCAAATCAACTGTATAAATACAGTAATAAATCCCCCTAATTCAACTGCTTTCCTTCACACAGTATATTAAAAAACTGGTCACCAGAGGAATTTATCGTTATCAGTACCCATTAGATTTATCTAAAGATTGTCTATCTTTTCATGTGGTATTGGGTTCTCCTAGGACACAGAAGAGGAGTACTATTGTCACGAACGTGCCTGCATCAGGTTGCAGGCGTTCGGCTAGGCTTTCAAAAGTGACATAATTTGACATGTTTTCCTCTTGGTTTGGTTGCTGTTTACCACACCCCTTCCCCTCAGCTGTTGCGGGTGTGGTGATTATCTTTCCCCTATTTATCCCTTCCTCTCCAAGTATCCCTTGCGGTTTATACTTTCTGCTGACTTTGTTGTGCGTGGTGTAGATCTCGGCTGAGATCCGGTTGCTGCAATATCTGCATTAAGATAAGTGTCATTTTCCCTATTGTGTTTATCCTACTTTTCCCTGTTGTGGTTTTGCCTTCTGGAGTCTCCTGTTTGTCCGTCCTCTTAGAGGAACGAGTTGACTCTTTCCTCTGTCACTAGCTCCAGGGTTCTATAGGGTGAGTTTGTTATTAGGTTCCTGTGTATGAACTCTCCTACCACTAAGGCCTCTTCATACAGGTAGTCAGTCAGGGCCTAGTTTCAGGGTTCCCTGCAGGAGGTGACTGTTTCCCTTGTGTGGTCTTTTCCCTTCCCTCTTACGCTTGGTGTGGCAATTCCCTCCACACTAGAGCGTGACAGTATAAACCGCCGAACAAAAATTAATGTTATTTTTGTGCTGACATGGATGCTATTGCTGCGCTTGCTGAACAGCTTCAGGGACTCTGCTTGGAGGTGGGTGACATCCACAACCAGATTCAGAGACCACAGGCTAGTGGTGCTGGGGGTGCTGGGTGTCAGGCCTGTTTGGAGCCTAAGGTCGCCCTCCCGAATAGATTTTCTGGGGGAAGTGATAATTTTATTCTATTTAGAGAGGCGTGCAAATTGTATTTCAGACTGGGTCCACATTCTTCTGGTAATGAGGAGCAGAAGGTTGGTGTGGTCATCTCACTGCTTAAAGGGGATGCACAGTCATGAGCCTTTTCTCTGCCGACCGGATCGCAGTCTCTCCGGTCGGTAGATTAATTTTTCAAAGCTTTAGGGATTATCTATGATAACCCAGATCGTATCTCCCTGGCCGAGACCCAGATATGTGACTTTCGTCAGGGTGAGAGCTCGGTTGAGATCTATTGTTCTGAGTTCCGGAGGTGGGCGACCAATACTGAATGCAACGATCCGGCTCTACGTAGCCAATTCTGTCAAGGATTATCAGAAAGGATGCTTTGGCCTTTCATGAAACCCCTGTGTCTTTGGAAGCCGCTATGTCTCTTGCTGTACGCATGGATAGGCGCCTTAGAGAGCGATCTAGGGGCCCCTGCTCTCAGGACGTGCTATCACGTAGTGTACTGTCTTCCTATGACACTTTGGATGAAAATTCTCCTAGGTTGATGTCAGGGGACGAACCCATGCAGTTAGGGGGAGCTACTCCTGTTTCCACTCTTAATCATTTTGGTAATAAAAAGGGTGTGTGTTTTTTCTGTGGTCAGAAAGGACATGTTATCAATGTATGTCCATGCATTCAATCTCTAAAAGAGAGAAAAGAAAAGGGGGCGTTGAATTCTCGTCTCACTCTTGGTGGGGTGGGTGGAGAGACTGAAAATGTGCATTTGTCTTCATCCTGTAGTACCTGGTTTCTCCTGACTGCCGAGGTGGTGCTAGAGTCAAAGGTTGTGAGAATTGAGGTGTTTATTGACAGCGGGGCAGGGGTGAACTTGATTGATGCTCAGTTTGTACGTATGCATGGATTGTCTCCGAGTACATTTGAAAAGAAGATTTCTGTGTTTGCCATTGATTCTGCACTTCTATCTCAGAAGCGTTTGTCTCAGATGGTGCATGATATCAAATTAAGAGTGGGTGAATTTCATCAGGAACTTATTTCATGTTTTGTGTTGGAAGGTCTTCCTGCTCCTGTGGTTCTGGGTTTACCGTGATTAAGCAAACATAATCCGACCATTGACTGGCAAACTAGACAAATTGTGGATTGGGGTGATTATTGTGTTGACAATTGTCTTAATACATCTTTTTCTGCTTTAACTACTAAAACACTTCCCTCTTTTATATCGGATTTCTGTGATGTATTTTCTGAAGGTGGATGTCGGGATTTGCCCCCTCACCGGGAATACGGTTGTCCCATCAATCTTATCCCTGGAGCAAAATTGCCCAAATCTAGGCTGTATAACCTTTCTGGACCTGAGAGAATGGCCATGAAGGAATATATTGCTGAGAGTTTGGCTAAAGGTCATATTAGACCTTCCAAATCTCCTGTGGCCGCTGGGTTTTACTTTAAGAAAAAGAACGGAACCCTTAGGCCATGTCTGGATTTCCGTGAACTAAATCGGATTACTGTCCGTGATCCGTACCCCCTTCCTTTGATTCCTGACTTGTTTAACCAGATTGTGGATGCCAAGCTGTTCTCCAAATTGGACTTAAGGGGGGCATATAATCTGGTCAGGTTTAAGGAAGGGGATGAATGGAAGACGGCTTTTAATACTCCGGAGGGTCACTTTGAGATCCTGGTCATGCCTTTTGGGTTGACCAATGCTCCTGCTGTCTTCCAGCATTTTGTTAATGACATTTTTCATCACCTGGTGGGGAGGTATGTAGTCGTGTATTTGGATGACATAATAATCTATTCTCCAGATATGGTGACACATCAGGATCACGTTAGACAGGTGTTGCAGATCTTAAGAGATAACAAGTTGTATGCAAAAGTAGAGAAATGTGTTTTTGCTGTACATGAGGTGCAATTCTTAGGATACCTGCTTTCATCTTTAGGTTTTCGTATGGATCAGGAGAACGTCCGTGCTGTTCTGGACTGGGACCGACCTGAAAATCTGAAGGCTCATATGCGATTTTTGGGGTTCACCAACTATTACCGAAAATTTATTAAGAACTACTCGACAATAGTTAAACCCTTAACTGACATGACTAGGAAAGGGACGGATGTCTCAGTGTGGTCTGATGCAGCGTTGCAAGCCTTCTCCACTGTGAAGGAGTGCTTCTCTTCTGCCCCTATATTGTTGCAGCCAGATGTGTCACAACCTTTCATTGTGGAGGTTGACGCATCCGAGGTGGGGGTAGGAGCAGTTTTATCACAGGGCCTGTCACCTGGTAAATGGCGCCCATGTGCTTTTTTTTGAAAAAACTCTCTGCTGCAGAGACAAATTATGATGTGGGTAACAGATAGTTACTGGCCATTAAGTTGGCTTTTGAGGAATGGCGTCATTGGTTGGAAGGGCGATTCACCCTATCACTGTATTCACTGATCAAAATCTGTCTTACCTGGAGTCAGCTAAATGACTTAATCCGAGGCAGGCCAGATGGTCTTTGTTCTTCAGCAGATTCAATTTCATTGTCACATATCGTCCTGGGGTTAAGAATGTGAAGGCGGATGCCTTGTCACGTAGTTTTCCCGAAGGTGGTGACTTTGACAATCCGAGTTCTATACTGTCCTAAGGAGTGGTGATATCCGCTCTTCACCCTGATCTTGAGGCTAAGGTGTTTGAGGCCCAGGGAGTCTTGCCCCCCTGGGAAGTTGTTTGTTCCTTCTGATTTGTGTCATAAGGTGTTTGAGGAACATCATTCTTCGGTGCTTGCGGGACACCCTGGGAGTAAATCCACTGTCGACCTCATCTCTCGTAGATTCTGGTGGCCGGGGCTGCGTAAGTGTGTAGAGGGCTATGTGTCGGCCTGTAGTGTCTGTGCACGCTGAGGTGACACATACTTGACCTTCTGGACCCCTACTTTCATTACCCATCCCGTCCAGACCATGGACTCACTTATCCATGGACTTCATCACTGATCTGCCTGATTCGTCTGGTAAGACAGTTATTCTGGTGGTTGTAGATCGTTTTAGTAAAATGGCACACTTTATTGCATTACCCGGACTCCCCAATACTAAAACTCTTGCACAAGTGTTTGTTGAGAACATTGTGAAACTTCATGGCATTCCCACTGACGTGGTCACTGATCGTAGGACTCAGTTTGTGTCCAGATTCTGGAAGGCATTCTGTACTCGGCTCGGGGTACAACTGTCTTTTTCCTCTGCCTTTCACCCCCAGACGAATGGACAGACTGAGCGTACCAATCAGAGTCTGGAGTCTTACTTGAGATGTTTTGTCTCTGAGAATCAGGAGGAGTGGTCCTCGTTTTTGTCTCTGGCAGAGTTTGCTATAAATAATCGCAGACAGGACTCCACTGGTAAGTCACCATTTTTTGGTGCATATGGCTTTCACCCACAGTTTGGCACATTTTCTGGTTCTGATACTTCTGGTATTCCTGAGGAAGAACGTTTTTCGTCATCATTGTCATCTATATGGCGGAAAACTCAAAATAACTTGATAAATATGGGTAACAAGTACAAACGTGTGACTGACAGGAAACGTATGAATGGTCCGGATCAAGGCCATTATTAATCCTGTAGCATTTCATCTTGAACTTCCTCAGGCTCTGAAAATCCATAATGTGTTTCACAGATCTTTGTTGAAGAGATATGTTGAACCTCTGGAGCCATCTCCCTTGCCACCCACGCCTGTCTTGGTGGATGGCAATTTGGAATTCCAGATCGTCAAGATCATTGATTCTCGAGTTCTCTGTGGGACTCTTCAAAATCTTGTTCACTGGAAGGGTTATGGACCTGAGGAGAGGACATGGGTACCAGCATCTGACGTGAATGCCAGTCGTTTGGTGAAAGCCTTTCACAGGTCTCATCCTGATAGAGTTGGTCCTGGGTGCCCGGAGGTCACCCATAAAAGGGGGGTTAATGTCACGAACAGGCCTGCATCAGGTTGCAGGCGTTCGGCTAGGCTTTCAAAAGTGACATAATTTGACATGTTTTCCTTTTGGTTTGGTTGCTGTTTACCGCACCCTTCCCCTCAGCTGTTGCGGGTGTGGTGATTATCTTTCCCCTATTTATCCCTTCCTCTCCCAGTATCCCTTGCGGTTTATACTTTCTGCTGACTTTGTTGTGTGTGGTGTAGATCTCGGCTGAGATCCGGTTGCTGCAATATCTGCATTAAGATAAGTGTCATTTTCCCTATTGTGTTCATCCTACTTTTCCCTGTTGTGGTTTTGCCTTCTGGAGTCTCCTGTCCGTCCGTCCTCTTGGAAGAACAGGTTGACTCTTTCCTCTGTCACTAGCTGCAGGGTTCTATAGGGTGAGTTTGTTATTAGGTTCCTGTGTATGAACTCTCCTACCACTAAGGCCTCTTCATACTGGTAGTCAGTCAGGGCCTAGTTTCAGGGTTCCCTGCAGGAGGTGACCGTTTCCCTTGTTTGGTCTTTTCCCTTCCCTCTTACGCTTGGTGTGGCAATTCCCTCCACATTAGAGCGTGACAACTATGCCTATGGGCTATTGTAGGTTTACCAAAATCCTAAGGGAAACACAAGACCCAAAACCAGCCTTTGGACCACCAATATCAAGGATCGAATTAGAAATGAAACTATTTAATTTTAATTTTACACAGGGTTGATATCACGCCGATTTGGTTGAATAAACAGGGTTTAAGGGAGTCCTCTAATTGCCCACGGTGTGATGTATCTGAGGCCATTTTTTGCACATGTTTTGGGCCGGTTTAGAGTGGAAAGATTATTGGACATCCATTCATAATTGTATTTTCCAAAAATTGAGGATTCTGATCCCATTTTCAGTAGAATGTTGGATATTAGGTGATTTGTCTAATGTAAATTTTCTTAAGTATAGAAAGATGCTTTTGATTAAAATAATGTTCTTGGCCAGACTTATTATCTCTTGAGTCTGGTTTTCACGGGAGATCCCAAAGTTCAAGGTGTGGTTATATTTGGTCAATAAAGTGAACAGATACGAAAATATTCTATATTCCCAAAGGAATATTGGGGAAAATGGATCAGGGTTTGGGGAGAGTGAAAGGATTAGTTTCTTGGTCTATTTATTTTTCCTCCCTCTACATATATGTATGTACATGAGTTAATGGTTGACTACATTTTCATGGAAAATAATTGTGTTTTTTTTTTTTCTTAAAATAATACAATTTATTTAAAAAAAAGAAATGACACAAGCATCAGGCCAGCAACAGATCAACCACCAGCATTAGGAGTTGCAGCAAATTGAGGCTCTATAGATTTGTGAATGATCAGAAGCTCTAGTGGCTTGTCAACAGACAAAAGTTCTTGAGTCTTGGCAATAGGCTGATGGTCTACAGCTTGTAAATGGATAGAGGCTCAGGAAAAAGGAGATCAGTCACAGGGGTGCGGGGACAGAGAACAAGGTGAATGCACTAAACACAAAGAAAGAAAGAAGTACAGATTTTTTAGATAAGGACTTGGTCAGAATAACGTGAAAAGGAAATTTAGGAAAGCTGCAAGACCAAGAGTATGAATTTGTGATACTATGGACTGGGAAGCAAGAAGTTGGGGTACTTCGAACAGGAAAGCATACATGTGCCTGAAAAAAGGATGCTTCATTGAGTCTACAAACAATATCTTATCACTAGGCGCTTGTGCAATCATGGCAACAGTAAGGCAAACATAAAAATGACAAAGGTCAGCAGGTCCAATTCAAAGAGGGGTTCACATCAGAGAAAGGCAGTCATCCAGTGATTCACTGTTAAAGGGTTAAAGAGCATCTGTCAGCATGGTCAACCCTACTAAATCATGCATATTGCTTGGTAGGGTCAATTTCAAGCATCAAAGGTCTGGCCAAAGACTGAGTACCAATAACACAACGCCCCTGTGATCTCTGCACTCCTCACTCTCCTTTCATCGATGAGGGCTACATATCTCATCTAGCCCTGTGTTCTTGCACCTGTGTCGAGTCAACTGAATGACTCTGTGCTTGTGCAGTGGATCTGATGAGCTCGGAATGCAGCATAAGATCCACTGCAGAAGTGTTAAGTCACTGAGCTGACTTGGCAAAGCGCCCTGCCATTCAAAGGAGCACAGGGGCTTTGTGTTAGTGGTGCTGCAATGGCTCCAGCCAAGGAAGATATCTCTAAGACCTCTTTCACACAACCGAGTTTTTCCCACTCGGTTGCGATGGCTGAAGTGAATGCATAGCACCCGCACTGAATCCTGACCCATTCATTTCAAAGGGTCTGTGTACATCAGTTCTGCGTTGCGTGAATATTGAAGCATGTTCTATATTCTGAGTTTTTCATGTAGCCCTGGCCCCATAGAAGTGAATGGGGCTTCAGTGAAAATACCCATTGCATCTGGATGTAACCCGGATGCAGTCTGGGTGCAATGCGTTTTTCACTGATGGTTGCTAGGAAATGTTATTTGTAAACCTTCAGTTTTCCTCAGCATGATCAAACCTGCAACATGCCTATTTAATAAGGTTGAAAGATTAACCCCTTCAGTACCAAGCCATTTTCACCTTAAAGGGAACCTGTCAGCTCTAAAACACCCTCCAAACTAGAGTAAGAGGTGTATAGTGTAAGTGACATCAAGTCCGGTTATGTAATTTTTATCTTCATACTCACTTCCATTCTGACTCTGTGCTCCCACAAACCAGCAGTAAAATGCACTCAGTGGACTCCAGTGCTCACTCACATAATGGAGAGGACTCAAAGAAGAGTCCTGTTAATGTATTTTACTGCTGGTTTGTGGGAGCACAGCGTCAGAATGGAAGTGAGTATGAAAATAAAACTTACATAATCAGATTCAGCACCTCTTATACTATACATCTCTTACTCTACTTCAGGGGGTGTTTCGGAGCTGGCAGGTTCCCTTTAAGGACCAGGCCAAATTTTGGAAATCTGAAATGTGTCACTTTATGTGGTAATAACTTTGGAACACTTTTACTTATCCAAGCCATTCTGAGAGTGTTTTCTTGTGACTTGTCTCTATATTTCACCTTTATTAATTTTAAAAAAATCCTAAATTTGCTGAAAATTTGGAAAAATTTGCAAATTTTCTAAACTTGAATTTCTCAGCTTTTAATACAGATAGTGATACCTCACAAAATATTTATTACTTAAAGGGGTTGTCCAGGTTCAGAGCTGAACCTGGACATACTCAGTTATTTCACCCAGGCAGCCTGCCTGAAAAGAGCATCGCAGCATGTCATGCATTTTGTGCAGTTACGGTGATGAAGCGGGTTCTGCCAGGCGGAGGCTTCCACCCAGCAGTAAGCCCTGTGACGTCACCAGAACTGATGGGCGGGCTTTAGCGCTGCCCTAGCCTGTAAAATGGCTAGGGCAGCACTAAAACCAGCCCATCAGAGGCGATGAGGTCACCAAACACACTGCTGGGTGGAAGCCTCCACCCAGCAGTGTGTTGTTTGTAAATAAGAAAGCCCTTGCCCTGTGTGATCCAGCGCATGGCAAGGGAGCACATCACAGCTTGACATGCTCCGATGCTCTTGTCAGGCAGGCTGCCTGGGTGAAAACGTGGGTATGTCCGGGTTCAAAGCTGACCCCTAACCCCTTTACTGTTCCTCATATGTCTACTTGTTGGCATCATTTTGTAAATGTAATTTTATTTTGTTAAAACGTTAGAAGGCTTAGAATTTTAGAAGCAATTCTTCAAATTTTTAAGAAAACTTCCAAAACCCGCTTTTTAAGGACCAGTTCAGTTATGAAGTCACTTTGTGGGTCTTGCATAGTAGAAAAAAACCCATAAATCACTCAATTTTAGAAACTACACCCCTCGAGTTATTCAAAACTGATTTTACTAACTTTGTTAACCCTTTAGGTGTTCCACAAGAATTAAAGGAAAATGGAGATGAAATTTAAAAATTTCACTTTTTGGGCAGATTTTCCATTTTAATCCATCATTTCCTGTAACACATTAAAGGGTTATAGGACAAACTAAACTCAATATCTATTACCCTGATTCTGCAGTTTACAGAAACACCCCACATGTCATGGTAAACTGCTGTTAGGGCACACGGCAGGGCGCAGAACAAAAGGATTGTCATATGGTTTAGCGCAGAGTTTGCTGGACTGGTTTTTAGACACTATGTCCCATTTGAAGCCCCCCTGATGCACCCTACAGTAGAAACTCCCAAAGAGTGACCTCCTTTTGGAAACCATGTACATATCATTTTTGAATGCTCAATATTATGCTTTTTGTGAAGCAAGGTAACCAAGTAATGGCTGTTCTGGCACAGTTTTTATTTTTGTTTTTTTACAATGCTCACCTGACAGGTTAGATCATGTAATATTTTTATAGCGCAAGTTGTTACGGAAAACATTTTTGAAAAAAATCATGTTTTTTGTTTTTCCATTTTCTGAAAGCCATATTTTTTATTTTTTTGGCGATTGTCTCATATAGAGGCTTATTTTTTGCAGGATGAGGTGGCGATTTGATTATTATTATTTTGATCTATACAGGACTTTTTGATCGCTTGGCATTACACATTTTTGATATAAGGTGACAAAAAATGGATTTTTTGGCACAGTTTTTATTTTATTTTTTACGGCATTCATCTTAGGGCGTAGATCATATGATATTTTTATAGAGCAGGTTGTTACGGATGCCGTAAAACCTAATATGTCTTATCTTTTTATTTTATTTTGGTTTTACACAATAAGAGCTTTTTGAAAAAAATTCATGTTTTTGTGCCTCCATTTTCTGAAAGCCATATTTTCTGGGCAATTGTCTCATGTAGGGGCTCATTTTTTGTGAGATGAGGTGACGGTTTGATTGGTACTATTTTGGTCTATATTGATTTTTTAGATAGTTTGACATTATGCTTTTTTGATGTAAGATGGCACCGGTTTTATTCAAAAAATTTTACGGCATTCACCTTAGGGGGTAGATCATGTGATATTTTTATAGAGCAGGTTGTTACAGATTGGTCTCTCAGCTAATCCAAGAAACAGGTGACTATAGGAAAGGATACAACTACAGTCCATATGCTGCTAAAGTTCATCCTTATCATAGTGTCTATGACAAAACTAATGATTAGAAATGAGTCAAACACAAAAAATTTGACTCGGGTTCGATTCGGACAAATCCGTCAGCTGACCATCAGGTCCAAAATCGATTCTAGTCTACCCGAAATGAAAGTGCACCAAATGGCCTGAGAAGTTGTGTATGATACTCTGAGATCTTCTAATTGCATCTATCTCCTAAATTTACCCAAATTTAAATGAAAATTCAGATTCGAGGCCACCTTCCATTTTTACAAAACTTGGCTCAAATCTGATTATTGTGAATCTATTCACTTATCTCTACTAATGATAAGTTGGAGTGTTATGATGCCCAAAACTGCAGGAAGTGGACTGTCACTGATATAGGCGTCCCGTGTCCAGGAGAGAGACTAGATAATAGACTAGAATAAAGTAATAAAATGAAAGCAAGTGAAATATATAATAATTGTATTATTATTATTATTATTATTATCTAACACCTTAACGACTGCCCACTGTCTTTTGATGGCGGGTGGTGCAGGTCCTCAGTCTGCAGCAACATCTTTTGGGGTTAGGTGCTGCTGGAGCGCTCCAGCTCTAGGAACCAGATGTTAGTAAAAGCCTGTGTTCCTAGCACAGGCTCCACTTCACAGCCAAGCTGGAGGAAACTCTGAACCAGGTTGTTAACCCATTAATCATGCCGTGGTCCATACTGTATAGATGGATCTGGTCAGCACACGATCCTCATGTGCGCTGCAGCGAGACAGGAGAAAACTCCAGTAACACACTGTAGAGAAGCCCCAGCACACGCAAGGTGTTTCAAGGTTTATGCTTCTCATTGCATCATAAAGTATACACTCTTAGGACGCGTTTCGGCCTGTCCAGCCTTTATCAACCAGGACAAAGATATGGTTCACACGGTCTCAAATCCAAGTTGCAATAGCCACGTGATGAGAAGTCAGACGCCCAAAGTGGGCAGTATTTACAAAACAGACGCAAAAACTGTTGTAATCAGAGCCATGTTTGTGAACAATTACGTTGAATCACATAAGACCTTAAAGAGAAGGAAAAAGTATCTTACAATAATCAAAAAGGAAACTGCAATCATGCAATGAGTCCATTCATCCAAAGTACATTATCTCGAGGATGCAGTCTGTAAAAAGAATATACAATAACTAAGTAGATATCCTCAATTCATCAGGTGTACAATCTCATTCCCTGTTGAGTCTCTTGGGTTGTAATATATTTAGTGTATGTATCCAATAGGCCTCCCTCCACAACATATGCTTTTTCATGTCACCACCTCTTCTTGGTCTTTTTACCTGTTCCAAAACCTGGAATTTTAACTGAGAGATGAAGTGATGGTGATGATGTAAATGAGATGGTGATAGCAGTAGTACATTTCCCGTTCGAATGGTCGACTTGTTTGAAAAAGTGATCCCTGATTGGTTGTACTGTTTCCCCAATATATTAAGGTATATAACATTTGTAGAATCACAAGTAAAATATCCTTTACTTTAAAAGCTTTCCCTGTGTGAGGATGATAAGAAAATACTCCCTGAATTATATGGGAACATTAAGCGCGATGCAAACACGGAAATGTTCCATTCCACTAAATAGGGGTCGTTTAGGCGGCCGTGTTGTTGCAAATCCCCAAAAATGAGGATCCGCACAAACGCGGATGCCGGCCAGGGTGTGTTCCGGAACACACTTGGCCAGCACCCCATACAAAATGCCTATTCTTGTCCGCAATTGCGGACAAGAATAGGACATGTTCTATCTTTTTTGCGGAGCTGCTGCTCTCCGCGATCTAATGCCGCCCATTGAAAATAATGGGGCCACATCTATTCCGCAAAATTGCGGAATAGATGCGGCCCCATTCACATGGTCGTGTGAACGGGCCCTTAATGTACTTTGTTGTGAAATGGTTTTTATGCCTTCTATATCTGCCTGGACTAACTGATCACGATAACTAGGATTACGCCAAAGGAGGTTTTTTTTTAAATCTTCAACCTGTGGATAACGTTTACCATTTACATTTAGGAGAGGCCAGTGTCTACGGATAATCTGACCAAAAAGTGTATTAATGGGGTGAAATTTATAAAAACTATACGTGGATTTTCTGTTCTATTCGGGGTACGTGTTGTTTGCATGGAATCTATCTGAGCTTTAATACAACCTGTGGTGGATAACCTGTTCTTATCCGTCTCTTCTAAATAAATCATTTGAAAGCTGACCTTCCTCATCCTTTGTTACTACTGTATCTACCAAACTCACAGATTGTTGGTCATTTGGTCATGAGTTATAGTAAATCTCAGGTCTTCACAAGTTCCATTTAGTTGTTCAAAGAAGGTCTGAAGGGACTCGAGTGGCCCTGACCATATGCAAAAAATGTTGCCGGTAAATCTTTTCCACATCATGCATGTTTCTGAAAATGTGTATTAGTGTAAACATGGGTTTCTTCAAAGGATGACATGAATGCATTTGCGCAGGGCAAGGCCACATTCGAGCCCATCGCAGTTCCCCGTTGATGAAAATAGAAAACGTCCCCAAGCAAAAAGTAGTTCTCAAACAGTACTAAATGTAATAATTTCCTCAGATCCATCTATACTCTGAAACTTGTGATATGTGCACTGAGCATCTACTGTATTTTTCGCCCTATAAGACGCACCTAGGTTTTAGAGGAGGACAACAAGAAAAAAAATATTTTTCATTGGACCTCTGGTCAGACCAGCAATCAGACCTTCAGTGTTAATCAGACCTCAGCTAACAGCCCTAATAAGACCCTCAATGTTGATAAGAACCCAATAAGACCTCAGATCAGACCCCAATGTGAATAACCCCCAATCAGACCTCAGAGAAGAGCCCCATGCCTCTCATCAGCCCTATATGCCTCCTATCAGCCCCCCCAGCAGCCTCATATCAACCCCCAGAGGCCTCATATCAGCCCCCAGCAGCCTCATATCAACCCCCAGAGGCCTCATATCAGCCCCCAGCAGCCTGAAATCAGCCCCCAGCAGACTCATATCAGCCCCCAGCAGACTCATATCAGCCCCCCTAGCAGCCTCATGTCAGCCCCCCTAGCAGCCTCATGTCAGCCCCCAGCAACCTCATATCAGCCCCCCAGCAGCCTCATGTCAGCCCCCCAGCAGCCTCATGTCAGCCCCCCAGCAGCCTCATGTCAGCCCCCCAGCAGCCTCATGTCAGCCCCCCAGCAGACTGATATCAGCCCCCAGCAGACTCATATCAGCCCCCAGCAGCCTATCAGCCCCCAGCAGCCTCATAGCCCCCAGCCATATGTCAGCTCCACTTCATCAGCCTAATGTCAGCCCCCAGCCCCATGGTCAGCCCCATGTCAGCCCCCATGCCTCATGTCAGCCCCATGTCAGCCCCCAGTCTCATGCCAGCCCTATGTCAGCCCCCAGCTTCATGCCAGCCCTAATGCCTCAGATCTAATAAAATAAAAAAATCCACTTACCTCTCCTGCTTCTGGACGCCGCTGCTCCTCCGCCCCGCGCTCTTTCTTCTCCCTGCCGCCGGCTGTGCTGTGACCTGGCGTGCACTGCGTGAGGTCACAGAGCCCCGTAAGACGCAGGGGCATTTTCTCCCCTTTTTTGGGGAAAAAAGTGTGTCTTATGGGGCGAAAAATACGGTAGATGTCCACAACAAAATCTACATTAAAGGGGGTCCTCTGGATAGATCATCTGCATCTGCATCTGATCGGCTGGGGTCCGACACCCGGGACTCCCACCGATCACCTGTTTGAGAAGGCAGCGGCACTCCAGGAACTGAACAGAATCCCAAGGGGCTTTAGAATCCATTTGCACCCTACTTTCTTTCCTGAAGATACCACATACTGCAGTAATTTTGAAAAGATCATTAATAAGTGTTTCTTGGACTTAATGCCGCTAACAGTGGACCTCCTGCAAAAAGCAATCACTGATATCAAGGAACAACTGGATGGTACCGAATGTCAGTTGCGGGACTCACTGAACTCGGAATAATTCAACAAATTAAGAGACTGTGGACAACTACATCACTAGTTATAAGAAAGAAACTGAAGAAAAGAAGAGATATACTGTAAATTCCTGCGGGATAACAAGGATTATCTTCTTAACAAGCTTAGAAATGGCAGCTGTTTATAAATGGCAGGATACCTTGATGCGCTCAAGTCCGGGCTACAAAAAATAGGATATTATTCCTCAAGCTCCGGGAGCGACTCAGCAGAATCAGAATCAGCAGAATCACAAGACTCACTCCCTTTTTTCAGGAGGCAACAGCCGGCACCCACCAGGAGGTATAGCCTCATGTTTAATCATTAATCTTTCTTCCAGAATTTTGAGCCCCATACAAACTAGTGCTCATGAAAAAGGCCTTTCATTTTGCCCCATAACCTAATTTGACAGTTTTTAGATGGATGTTGATCTGCAGCAATTCTTTAGAAAAATTAGACTTAAAATTCATTTTGCAGAATCAGAAACAGTGCCTTCCCCTGGAAACAGTGAGACTGATAAGGATGATTCTGGGAGGCTCAAATTGACTGATCTGGACTTGAGAGCAAAGAGTAAATATATGCTTCCTAAAAGTTAGCATCCAGTTGAGGCCTATATACATTTATTTACTAAGGATACCCAGATCCTAATGGATACTATCAGAGAAGGGGAACAGCAAATGACTCAGAACGTTACCCCACAGGAGAGGTTAGCAATATGAATTTTGATGGAAGATAAGAACCTGGTTATAAAACCTGCAGACAAGGGGAGATCCTTGGTTATTATGGATAAGAGCAAATATATACATGAAGTTGCATGTGGTGGTCCAGTAGACCTCCATAGACCATAATGGAGGGTATAGCAGCTTTATCCACACTATTACAAGCCATTGATTATACCACTGTACAAACTTCTGATGAAATGACTATATTTAGTACTGTTTTAGAACTACAGTAATTTCTGTTTGGGGACATTTTCTATTTGCAGCAATAGGGGACTGCGATGGGCTCGAATTTGGCCTCACCCTACGCAAATGCATCCATGTCATCCTTTGAAGAAACCCATGTTTACACTAATACACATTTTCAAAAACATTCCCTGATGTGGAAAATATTTATCGATCATATTTTTGCATATGGTCAGGGCCACTCGAGTCCCTTCAGACCTTCTTTGAACAACTAAATGGAACTTGTGAAGACCTGACATTCAGTATAACTCATGACCAAAAATCTAGTTTTCTAGATACGGCAGTAACAAAGGATGAGGAAGGTCAGTGATTTATTTAGAAAAGAGACGAATAAGAACAGCATCCTACATTTTACGAGTGCCCATTCCGCATCTTTGAGGAGAGCAATCCCGAAATCTCAACTTCAGAGAGTGATACATATAGTTTCTGATCATTAGACACAGGAAAAAAGGATAGAAGAAATGATAAACAGGTTTAAATAGAGGGGTTATCCACCATAGGTTCTATTAAAAACTAAGAGATTCCATGCAAACATGTACCTCGAATAGACCAGAAAATCCACATATAGCTTCACCCCTTTATTACACGTTTTGGTCAGATTATCCGTAGACACTGGCCTCTCCTGGGTAAATCTTATCCACAGGTTGAAGAATTTAAAAACCCTCCTTTGATCTGTAATAAGCAAAATCCTAGTTATAGTGATCAGTTAGTCCACACAGGAAGTACAGGCTAGTCAGAGGAATGGAATATTTCCGTGTTTGCATCGCGCTCAATGTTGCCATATAATTAAGAGAGAATTTTCTTATCATCCTCACACAGGGAACACTTTTAAAGTGAAAGGATATTTCACTTGTGATTCTACAAATGTTATATACCTTAATATATTATGGAAACAGTACAACCAATCAGGGATCGCAATTGCAAATAAGTCGACCAGTCGAACGGGAAATGTATTACTGCCATCACCATCTCATTAACATCATCACCATCATTCCATCTCAGTTAAAATTCCAGGTTTTGGAACAGGTAAAAAGACCAAGAAGAGGTGGTGACATGAAAAAGCATTTGTTGTTTGGATAGATACACTAAATATATTACAACCCAGGGAACTCATCAGGGAATATGAGATTGTACATCTGATGAATTGAGGATATCTACTTAGTTATTGTACATCCTTTATACAGACTGCACCCTCAAGATAATGAACTTTGGATGAAAGTACCCTTTTTGATTATTGTAAGATACTTTTTCCTTCCCTTTTAGGTCTTATGTGATTCAATGTATTTATTCACAAACATGGCTCTGATTATAAGTTTTTTTGTCTGTTTTGTAAATATCGTCCAGTTTGGGCGTCTGACGTCTCATTACGTGGCTATTGCAACTTGGATTTGAGACCGTGTGAACCATATTTTTGTTTTGGTTGATAAAGGCTGGACAGGCCGAAATGCATCCTAATCTCCTAGTGTGTACTTTATGATGCAATAAGAAACATAAACCTTAAAACGCCGTGCATGTGTTGGGACTTCAGCCATGTAGAGTAAAGAAAAAATGACGGCACTGCTCATGAGCATATGCTAGAACTTGCCATGATAAGCACACAAATAACCAGTGCAGAGCAACAGCATCAAAAATGGGTACGGGTGTATACAGCTTCAACAGGTGCTCTATCCACTTAGTGAAAAGTCCATGGTAAATTCAGCAAAAAGGTGAAAACAAATTGTGATGGATGGCACTCACCAGCTTCTTTGTTTGCTCAAAGTTTCTTTATTGGCAATACTCACATACAGGGTGAGGGGGCAGACGCCAAATACACCAAACGAGGAGCGGCGGTGACGGCCGTTTCGCGCTACTGCGCTTTCTCAAACCGCTACGTCATGACGCTGCTGCATCGGTCCTCCTCATATAGTAACATACGTTGTCATGGAAACCAACCACGCAACTTACAGGTAATTAAAACAAATGTGTATCAAACATAATTACATATCACAATAAATAACATCCTTAATCCCCTATAAAAACACTTAAATCATTATGGTCGTTAAGGCCTAGAGCACCCATGGCTTCTGTCCATATTATCCACCTTGCCTCCTTCTATAGAAGGGCTCGGTGTCTATCTCCTCCCTTATCTGGTGTTTTAACCACTTCAATTCCTGAAAACTTTAAACAGCTCACATCGCCACCATTAACGTGCTCTATCAGGCATGGGAACCCTTTTCCTGAAGAGATAGAACCAATATGTTCCCTGACACGTTCATATAGTCAACTAATTGTTTTTCCTATATAGAAGCGGCCGCACCGGGTAAACCACGTATTTTATACCTTATATTGTATACCTCCAAAATTCAAATACTTAGATTGAGCATTGTATTTGCAATAAGCACAATTTCCACATTTGAAAATTCCTACAGGTAATTGGTCACTTAACCAAGTTTTAGTCTTCTTATCTACCGTGCCTAGTGAAAGTATTCGGCCCCCTGAAACTTTTCAACCTTTTGCCACATTTCAGGCTTCAAACAAAAAGATATAACATTTTACATTTTTGGTGAAGAATCAACAACAAGCGGGTCACAATTGTGAAGTGGAACGAAATTTATTGGATCATCTAAACTTTTTGTGGAATAATAAAACTGAAAAGTTGGGCGTGCAAAATTATTTGGCCCCCTTGCATTAATACTTTTTTGTGCCACCTTTTGCTGCGATTACAGCTGCAAGTCGCTTGGGGTATGTCTCTATCAGTTTTGCACATCTAGAGACTGAAATTCTTGCCCATTCTTCCTTGCAAAACAGCTCAAGCTCTTTGAGGTTGGATGGAGAGCGTTTGTGAACAGCAGTTTTCAGCTCTTTCCACATATTTTCAATTGGATTCAGGTCTGGACTTTGACTTGGCCATTCTAAGACCTGGATACGTTTATTTTTGAACCATTCCATTGTAGATTTTGCTTTATGTTTGGGATCATTGTCTTGTTGGAAGATAAATTTCCGTCCTAGTCTCAGGTCTTTTGCAGACTCCAACAGGTTTTCATCCAGAATGGTCCTGTATTTGGCTCCATCCATCTTCCCATCAATTTTAACCATCTTCCCTGTCCCTGCTGATGAAAAGCAGGCCCAAACCATGATGCTGCCACCACCATGTTTGACAGTGGGGATGGTGTGTTCAGGGTGATGAGCTGTGTTGCTTTTACGCCAAACATATCGTTTTGCATTGTTTCCAAAAAGTTGGATTTTGGTTTCATCTGACCAGAGCACCTTCTTCTACATGTTTGGTGTGTCTCCCAGGTGGCTTGTGGCAAACTGTAAATGAGACTTTTTATGGATATCTTTGAGAAATGGCTTTCTTCTTGCCACTCTTCCATAAAGGCCAGATTTGTGAAGTGTTCGACTGATTGTTGTCCTATGGACAGACTCTCCCACCTCAGCTGTAGATCTCTGCAGTTCATCCAGAGTGATCATGGGCCTCTTGGCTGCATCTCTGATCAGTCTTCTCCTTGTTTGAGATGAAAGTTTAGAGGGACAGCCGGGTCTTGGTAGATTTGCAGTGGTCTGATACTCCTTCCATTTCCATATAATCGCTTGCACAGTGCTCCTTGGGATGTTTAAAGCTTGGGAAATCTTTTGGTATCCAAATCCGGCTTTAAACTTCTTCACAACAGTATCACGGACCTGCCTGGTGTGTTTCTTGGTCTTCATGATGCAGAACCCTGAGACTATCACAGAGCAGGTGCATTTATACGGAGACTTGATTACACACAGGTGGATTCTATTTATCTTCATCAGTCATTTAGGACAACATTGGATCATTCAGAGATCCTCAATGAACTTCTGGAGTGAGTTTTCTGAACTGAAAGTAAATGGGCCGAATAATTTCACGCCCCACTTTTCAGTTTTATTATTACAAAAAAAGATTCAATGATCCAATAAATTTTGTTCCTCTTCACAATTGTGACCCACTTGTTGTTGATTCTTCACCAAAAAATTTAAAATGTTATATCTTTTTGTTTGAAGCCTGAAATGTGGCAAAAGGTTGAAAAGTTCCAGGGGCCAAATACTTTCGCAAGGCACTGTATAAACTTGCTTCTTACTATTTTATCTTTGATAGTGTGACATCTCTCGGTCTCTTCTGAACCAAGTTGCCCAAACTTTTATCCTTCTCCAAAATAGACCAGTTATTTAAAATAGCCTTCCGTATAATATCAGACATAGAGCTGTATTTAAAGGAGAAAGTAAAACAGTCATCCCCTGTTCTTCTAGAACTTCTATATTTCTTCTTAATTCCTCTCAACAAATCATCTTGAGAGAAAGTGGCAGCTTTTTCCATAGCCTTCTCCAAAATATCAATTGGATAACCCCTCCTAATTAGTCTATTTTTAAGATCCATAGCCTGGGACCAAAATCCCTCGTCCGTGCTGTTGATCCTTCTTAGGCGTATAAATTGTCCATACGGAACCGATCTTTTCACACTGTGGGGGTGAAAGCTGTCGTAGTGCAGCAAGGAATTGGTCACGGTAGGCTTTCTATAACCAGCCGTGACCAAGTCGTCGCAGCGAACCACGACAGCCACATCTAGAAATTCCAGTTCACTCCCCCCATACTTATATGTAAAATTCATGTTCATATTATTAACCCTATTCAGGTACTCCACAAAATCCTGGGCCTGGGCCTCAGATCCTGACCACACTACAAAGATGTTGTCAATGAATCGTAAAAATAAAACAATAAACTTAAGAAAGGGGTTAGTCACCGAATACACATACTTATCCTCAAGCCTGGCTAGATATAAATTGGCAAACGTGCATGAGACAGGAGTCCCCATTGCCGTACCGTGCCGTTGCCTATACCATTTGTTGCTAAACATGAAAGTGTTATTGGATAGAATAAACTCCAAAGAACCACCTACAACCTTGCACTTTTACCTGCACTCTCCAAAATCTCCAAAACTGCCTCAATTCTCTTCCCATGTGGAATCGTAGTATAGAGACTCTCAACGTCTAAAGACAACAAACTAAATCCTTCCTGCCATTGAAAATCTCTCAAGGCAAGCAGGAAATCGTTCGTGTCACGAAGAAAAGAGGATATACCTTTTAACAGGGGCCTGAGAAGAAAATCAATATATTTAGATAAAGGTTCAGTCACTGAGCCGATCCCCGCCACAATGGGACGTTCAGGGGGTCGGTTCAGTGACTTATGGACCTTAGGCAGAAAGTACCATGAAGGTCTCGTAGGGGAAGATGGCACTAGTTTTTCCGCCAACCTGCTAGGAATAAAATCCAAATCTACATATTTTTCCAAAAAAAACACATAATTCCTTCTGAATAGCAACAATAGGGTCTGCTGGAAGTTTTTCATACACCTCAACATCTTCTAACTGTCTGGTAGCCTCTAAAATATAATATTCCTTTGTCATTATTACTACATTACCCCCCCTTGTCCGACGGTTTCACAATTATATCATCACAGGACTACCGCGACAGGGATAAATAATAGCTTTAACTTCTTTGATGACTTGATGACAGAAAATGTCAATGCTACTACCGGCGGGCAAGGGGGGACAGAAATTAGAGCGTGTACCTCCAGTAAACACTTCCTCTGTGATAATTTCGATCTCAATAGGCTTTGGGTCAATATTGGCTAGAAATTCTAGGCATTCTCTCTCTACATCATCATATTTAGTTTCAATACTTAGGCCCAGGGGTTCAGGTCTGGTAGGTACTTCTTCTTTTCTTACTCCGTTACTATTAGGTTCTGTATTACTATACATCTTATGTAAGTTTAGTTTACGTGAGGCTTTAAACATGTCAATTTCGAATGACACCGGATCAAAGTGTTCAACTAAACTAAATCCTAGACCCTTGTTGTTCAATACAGATATACAATCAGATGAAAATACATGATCAGTCAAATTTACTACTACGTTATCAGGTGCACATTCAGTAAATGGAACATTGTATGTGTCATTTAATAAGTGGGGGTCAGTTACTTCCTCGAGGACACTTGTTTCTTTCTCCGAACTGATCTCCTTGTCGGTTGACTCTTTCCTCCGTCTCCTACCTCTCCCCTTCTGATGTTACCTCTAAAGGGGTACGGCTATTCTCTACAGAAGATAGTCCATTATTTCCTGACTCCAACTCATCAGAGACACTAGAATCAGAGTCAGTTGTCCAATACTCAGATCTCCCCCGACGAGGCTGTCTCTTTTTGTACTGTTTTCTTCTACTAATCATTAGTCAAAAATTCTTCCTGTGTCAAAGTCCTGCTTATCACGGAGAAATTTATCTCTCTTCTTTTCTTTAATCTCAACTTGTATGACAGTTAATTTTTTATCTTTTTTTTTTTTGCAAAATCCCTGAAATTGATTTTCCGACAGGCGCCCCTGCAGTTGTAGCTTGGCATTTATGAGTTCCTCTTTGATTTTCTTATACTCCTCCTCATTTCTCTTGAGGACTAAACCCAATATCTGATTGGAAAAATCTAGATGTAAACAAAACTGCTTTCTTCCTGATACTGATACATCTCTTTGTATATTCGTAATCCTCTTGGGACGCGTTCGCTCTCCTTATTTCAGGGAACTCACTGTCCAGAATAATCGGACTAATCAGCCAATTGCATTATCTTAAATTCTAAGGCTAGTGCTTCAGAGTTGGAAAAGGATCTTCTATGTTACATTGTGTAAAATAGGCGTCAGCCCCCTCTCTCCCTTCACTCACTTCACTCACACCCGACCTGTTGTCTTCAGATATGTGGTCCATTATATCAAATCTTCATTAAATATGCTCAATAATAGCGTGCTGACATCTGACGTCTCATTACGTGGCTATTGCAACTTGGATTTGAGACCGTGTGAACCATATCTTTGACCTGGTTGATAAAGGCTGGACAGGCCAAAACACATCCTAATAGTGTGTACTTTATGATGCAATAAGAAGCATAAACCTTAAAACGCTGTGCATGTGTTGGGACTTCTCTACAAAGTGATACATACTGTGGTGTAATCAAAGGAGACTCCCCCTGCAATCAAGTAACTGGTAAAGCGTAGCTAGGAGAGCGATGCACAGTCAGCACTGAAGTCCTATGAAGGACCCCAGGGCTGTCTGTGGAGTACGCCTGCTGACAGGTCACATTGGGGTTGCCCCAGCAGCATCCTGTATCATAGAGACAAAGAGTATAATGTACAGTATTGGCATATATTATAAGTGTAAAATAAAGTTATAAAATAGTAATCCCATAATGTAGTTTAAAAATATTATAAATAATACCAATAATCAAAAAATCTTTATTCAGTGTAAAACGCATTTTATTTAAAAAAAAAAACACTTATTAGGTATCCACACATCCGTAATAACCTGAAGAATTTAATTATCAGGTTATTTCCTTTGAAACATGAATGGCGTTAAATCCACAGCAAAGAAAAAAATATAGAAATTATTCTGTAAATTATATGTACTCCCAAACAACGCCAAACATTAATAACATTTCTCCAGCATAAAAGAAGACTTCAGCCAGACATGTCAGTAAAAAAATTTTAAAAAAAGTTATGGCTGCTGATGCCTTCTTGGATTAACACTCCCATCTAGTGGCAGACAGCAAATATGGCAAACATGGCAAAGTACAGATTATTAGTTTTGAGGTTTAGTTGGGAATTTCTCCCATGAACACATTATTCTGTTTTAATTGAAGAGATTAGAAATGACAAATAAAATTGAAGCACTGGACTTCATGTTCTACATCTACACCATCTAAGGCTACTTTCACACTAGCGTTTGTGCTGGATCTGGCAGGGTTCAGCCAAAATGCTTCTGTTATTCATAATACAACAGTCACGAGACACTTTCGTAAGTACCATGCAGGTGATTCGAAGGTTATGAAAGTTAGAGGGATTGATAGGATTAGACTGGGCTCTAGGGGTGGTGATATCAAACGTGCTGTATTACGAAGAGAGACAAAATTGATTGTATTATTGAATACAATGGTTCCCGAAGGTCTGAACGAATCAAATAGCTTTAAACCCTTTCTATAAATTGCGCAAATTTTAATGCAGAGTGTATGAGTTTTTGTTTTTAATAATTTTTATTTTATTTTTTGAGTTTTGTAACCATCTGTTATGTTTGGACCAGTTTGTTATGGATGTCTTGGAGGAGCTTTCAAAAAGAATGAGGATGGAGTAGAAGATTAATATAAAGAAGAACAATTATGAGAAGCAAAGAAATATTTATATATATATTGTTTTTTCTCACAATTATATACTTTGCATGAATTAATTTATATATTTTTATGTATTTATTGCCACTATATTATTGGATCTTAAATCTTTATTACACATTTTTTCATATATAGTTTTTTACTAAATATATATATATATATATATATATATATATATTTAGTTTTTTATCACTATGTATTATTACACCTAATGTATTTTGGGCCTGTATTCTGATGGCCATTTGAATGGTTTTTGATTGCTGTGACATTTTGTTTTGGCTGATCTGAGGTCTGATGGGGGCACAGTGGGCTGATCTGAGGTCTGATGGGGGCACAGTGGGCTGATCTGAGGTCTGATGGGGGCACACTGGGCTGATCTGAGGTCTGATGGAGGCACAATACGCTGATCTGAGGTCTGATGGGGGCACACTGGGCTGCTCTGAGGTCTGATGGAGGCACATTCTGCTGATCTGAGGTCTGATGGAGGCACAGTGGGCTGATCTGAGGTCTGATGGGGGCACAATACGCTGATCTGAGGTCTGATGGGGGCACAGTGGGCTGATCTGAGGTCTGATGGGGGCACAGTGGGCTGATCTGAGGTCTGATGGGGGCACAGTGGGCTGATCTGAGGTCTGATGGGGCACAGTGGGCTGATCTGAGGTCTGATGGGGGCACACTGGGCTGATCTGAGGTCTGATGGAGGCACACTGGGCTGATCTGAGGTCTGATGGGGGCACACTGGGCTGCTCTGAGGTCTGATGGGGGCACACTGGGCTGATCTGAGGTCTGATGGGGGCACACTGGGCTGTTCTGAGGTCTGATGGGGGCACACTGGGCTGTTCTGAGGTTTGATGGGGGCACACTGGGCTGTTCTGAGGTCTGATGGGGACACACTGGGCTGTTCTGAGGTCTGATGGGGACACACTGGGCTGTTCTGAGGTCTGATCGAGACACACTGGGCTGATCTGAGGTCTGACACACTGGGCTGTTCTGAGGTCTGATCGAGACACACTGGGCTGATCTGAGGTCTGATGGGGGCACACTGGGCTGATCTGAGGTCTGATGGGGGCACACTGGGCTGATCTGAGGTCTGATGGGGGTCTGATGTGATGCCCTGAAATTTATGGGGGGGTCTGATATGAGGTCTGATGAAAAATATTTTTTTAATCTGGGGTGCATGTTATCTTCGGGTGCGTCTTATAAAGCGAAAAATACAGTATGTATATATACTCTGCCACATTATACTGGTATGCCTCCTGACGAAGCTTGAGTGGCGAAACGCGCATCGAGGTACCGGTGCATGGAGAGAGACTGTTCCCTTTCCCTTGTGCGTCTATCATGTCTCAGGGTATGTGATTCGATTTCAGGGCTGTTTTACATCTTCTGTACAGTTATGTTATAACTCCATTTGGATTACTGTGGGATTTATTTATAACCTCTATGGCTGTGGATTATCAAGTGATCACCATATAGTGTTTTAGGATATTCTATTTGTTGATATAGGCTTCTATCCATGGTGATCGCTTTTCCTTTTTGACATAGGTCACCATTTACTACCACAGTGTTCCTTAATAATGTGAGCATTAGGCCATTCATATTGATTACTCAGGCATAGAGCCATTCACATTGATGGCCTTGTGTGCTATATAGATATCATATATTTTTTTTGTGGCTTTGCCTGGTGGTTGCATCACTTTATAGAGTACTGTAAGTGGTAGCTTACCATGATAATTTTTATGACGGACTATGACGGATCTCAATACCGGAAAATAGAAACGCTAGTGTGAAAGTAGCCTCAAACACGACTACAAACTTTCTCCACCAGGCCACCAGGTAATAGGATTAAAATACATTGGATTTGACTCCTCACATATAGGGCTACATTTGGTGGATCTGCAATGGAATTCTCCCAGTAATAGGCTATATACAAGTGCATCTCAATAAATTAGAATATCATCAAAAAGTTGTTTTTTTTCAGTAATTCAGTTCAAAAAGTGAAACACATATATGATATAGAGTCATTACAAACAGAGTGAACTTTTTCAAGTGTTTATTTATGTTAATGTTGATGGTTATGGCTTATAGCCAAAGAAAACCTAGAATTCATTATCTCAGAAAATTAGAATAATAAACCCAAAACTCCTGCAAAGGCTTCCTAAGTATGGTAGGCGACACAATCATAGGGAAGACTGCTGACTTGACAGATGTCCAGAAGGCTGTCATTGACACACTCCACAAGGAGGGAAAGCCACAAAAGGTCATTGCTAAAGAAGCTGGCTGTTCACAGAGTGCTGTATCAAAGCATATTAATGGAAAGTTGAGTGGAAGGAAAAAGGGTGGTAGAAAAAGGTGCACAAGCAACAGGGAGAACCGCAGCCTTGATAGGATTGTTAAGAAAAGGCCTTTCCTAAATTTGGGGCAGATTCACAAGCAGTGGACTGCTGCTGGAGTCAGTGCTTCAAGAGCCACCACACACAGACATATCCAGAACATGGGCTACAAGTGTCGCATTCCATGTGTCAAGCCACTCATGACCAATAGACAATGCCAGAAGTGTGTTACCTGGGCTAAGGAGAAAAAGAACTGGACTGTTGCTCAGTGGTCAAAGGTGTTGTTCTCAGATGAAAGTAAATTTTGCATTTCATTTGGAAATCAAGGTCCTAGAGTCTGGAGGAAGAGTGGAGCGACACTCAATCCAAGCTGCTTGAGGTGTAGTGTGAAGTGTCCACAATCAGTGATGGTTTGGGGAGCCATGTCATCTGCTGGTGTAGGTTCACTGTGTTTTATCAAGACCAAAGTCACTGCAGCCGTCTACCAGGAAATTTTAGAGCACTTCATGCTTCCCTCTGCCGACAAGCTTTTTGGAGATGGAATTTTTATTTTCCAGCAGGACTTGGCACCTGTCCACACTGCCAAAAGTACCAATACCTGGTTTAATAACCACAGTATCACTGTGCTTGATTGGCCAGCAAACTCGCCTGACCTTAACCTCATAGAGAATCTATGGGGTATTGTCAAGAGGAAGATGAGAGACACCAGACCCAACAATGCAGACGAGCTGAAGGCTGCCATCAAAGCAACCTGGGCTCCCGTAACACCTCTGCAGTGCCACAGGATGATCGCCTCCATGACACACCACATTGATGCAGTCATTCATGCAAAAGGGTCCCCAACCAAGTCTTGAGTGCATTTACTGTACATATTTTTCATTTGGCCAACATTTCTGTGTTAATTGTAAAAAAATTTACAGTTGGTCTAATATAATATTCTAATTTTCTGAGATAATGACGTTTGGGTTTTCCTTGGCTGTAAGCCATAATCATAAACATTAACAGAAATAAACACTTGAAAAAGTTCACTCTGTATGTAATGACTCTATATAATATATGTGTTTCACTTTTTGAATTGAATTAATGAAAAAAAAAACTTTTGGATGATATTCTAATTTATTGACATGCACTTGTAATACAGAAATGGACACCAACATATATAGGTGCATCTCAATAAATTAGAATATCAGTGGATAGTTAATTTATTTCAGTAATTTCAATTCAAAAAGTAAATCTAATATATTCTATAGATTCATTACAGAGTGATCTATTTCAAGTGTTTATTTCTTTTAATGTTGATGATTATGGCTTAGAGCTAAAGAAAACCCAAAAGTCAATATCTCAAAAAATTTGATTATTATATAAGGCTAATTTAAAAAAAATTAACACAGAAATGTTGGTGTACAGTATATGTGCTCAATACTTGGTTGGGGCTCCTTTTCCATGAATTACTGCATCAATGCGGCGTGGCATGGAGGCGATAAGCCTGTGGCACTGCAGAGGTGTTATGGAAGCCCAGTTTGCTTTGATAGTGGCCTTCAGCTCATCTGCATTGTTGGGTCTGGTGTCTCATCTTTTTCTTGACAATACCTCATAGATTCTCTGGAGTTTAGGTCAGGCAAGTATGTTGGCCAATCAAGCAAAATGATACCGTATATTAAACCAGGTATTGGTACTTTTGGCAGTGTGGGCCAGTGTCAAGTCCTGTCGGGATATGAAAACACTATCTCCATAAAGCTTGTCAGCAGAGGGAAGCATGCTCTTAAATTTCCAAGTAGATGGCTGAACACCAGCAGATGACATGGCTCTCCAAAACATCACTGACTGTGGAAAATTCACACTAGACCTCAAGGAACTTGGATTATGTACCTCTCCACACTTCCTCCAGACTCTGGGAACTTGATTTCCAAATGAAATTCAAAATCTATTTTCATTTGAAATCATGACTTTGGACCACTGAGCAACAGTCCAGTCCTTTTCCTCCTTAGCCCAGGTAAGACGCTTCTGACGTTGTCTCTGGGTCATGAATGGCTTGACACAAGTAATGCACAGGTATAACCCATGTCCTGGAGACATATGTGTGCGCGGTGGTTCCTGAAGCACTGACTCCAGTCTCAGTCCACTCCTTGTGAATCTCCCCCAAATTCTTGATTGGTCTTTTTGACAATCCTTTCAAGGCTGTGGTTCTCCCTGTTGCTTGTGCACCTTTTTTAACCACTTTTTCCTCCATTCAACTTTCCATTAAAATGCTTAGATACACCAGTCTGTGAACAGTCAGCTAAACATCAATGACCTTTTGTGGCTTACCCTCCTTGTGAAGGGCATCAATGACTGTCTTATGGACAACTCTCAAGTCAGGAGTCTTCCCCATGATTGTGTAGCCTATTGAACCAGACCAAGGGACCATTTAAATGCTTAGGAAACCTTTGCAGGTGTTTGATGTTGATTAGCTGATTAGAGTGTGACACCAAGAGTATACATTGAACTTTTTCACAATATACGTTCTGTCCTCTTCATCTGCCAGAACAACCTGCTGGATTTAAAAACTCAGATGTGAAACTAGCCTTACAGGGACCTATAGACACATTCAACATATCTGGTGGTGCATATTCTGTACATGCACACTGACTGTGGTGTGAACATAGCTTTATTCATATAATCATAGCTAGGTTAGACAGGACTTAATGGAGCATTTGCCCCATTTATCACAATGGCGCACAATGTGTGATCATTTTTGCAAAGCTCACTAGACTGAAAGTATACACTTTAATGAAATGTTTCTTAGAACTATTAAAAAGCAAGCAATTCTCATGCTTCTTGTTCTATTTGATACATTTTGTCCACTTTTTATTAATGTTAGATGGGATCAACAAAACTAACAAATCTGGCACATGGGAACATGGGATAAATAATATTAAAGGGGTTATTCTACCCCTGAAATGCCCCCCATATGCCCTAGCCCCTCACACACAATGTACTGTACTTACCTTACTCCCCGGCACCCGCGATGCTTCTGAAGCTCGCAAGGCCGGTGCTGCATCTCTTTATTGCCACATATTCATTTGTGACGCGTTTCGACACAAGCAGTGTCTTTATCAAAAAATAAAGACACTGCTTGTGTCGAAACGCGTCACAAATGAATGAGTGCCGGTCCTTTCTCTACTACTATTACATGGGACGCCATCCTTAGGACACGTGCACCACACAGAATCCCGTAGTGCCGACTGATTCTAATCACGGTATCCTTAAGATAAGTCATTTATATTAGATTGGCCAGGGGATAGGGGGGGCAGTGTAAGAGCTGCTTCCATTTGAAGATTACCTGCATGTTATCTATAGGGTTGCCACCTTTCCCATCTAAAAATACTGGCCAAGTTAAGCCACACCCCAAAAGGGGTGCAGTTGTGGGTCCATGGCTTAACACGGGGTGCTAACTCACTATGTCATTATGTGACTCCCAGTATTAATAATGTCCCCATTAGTGCTCCTAAGTAATATTAATGCCCCCATTAGTGCCCCCCAAAATTGATAATGCCCCCATTAGCACCCCTCAGTAATATTAATGCCCCCATTAGTGCCCCCCAATAATATTAATGCCTCCATTAGTGCCCCCCAGAATTAAAAATTCCCTTCATTAGCCCCTCAGAATTAATAATGCACCCATAAGTGCCCCCAGTAATAGCAATGCCACCATAAGTGCCCCCAGATTTAATAATGCCCCCATTAGTGCCCCTTATTAATATTAATGTCCCAATTAGCACCCCCCAAAATTAATAATGCCCCCATTAGCGCCCCCAGAATTAATAATGCCCCCATAATTGCCCCCAGTAATAGTAATGCCCCCATTAGTTGTCTCATTCACCTGAACGCTTGAGCTTTAGATTTAATGGGGAACCATTCATAGCACAGAACTAATGAATTGATTTTAAAGCAACCTAATAAAAGTTAAATCTTGCAGCATTAATGTCTTTGGCAAGTAGTGTATAACAAAGCCAGGATGGTACTGATGAATTAAATTACTATAGTAATACCAATCCCTAGACAGGATTAGTTTTGATTCAGTACATTTAGAGCCATGCTACACACTCTTCACACACTGTGCTCTCCCACTCCAGGACCTGCCTCATCAAACAGGGCTTTCTTTACTCAGTGTGTAAAAGCGATTGCATGGTTTTGCCACCAGATGGCAGCAGAGCAACAATAATTACATTAGGATGCACAAAAAAAAAATACAGTGTATCCAGCTTCAGCGACATTATAAGGTTGAGTTCAGTATAAGGTTGAGTTCACATTAGCGTTCAGCCTTTCCGTTCTCCTGCCCCGTTAAAGGAGCAGGAGAAGGGAAAGGACAGATTTGGCACATAACTGAGCCGAACTGAGCCTATGTGCCCCATAGACTATAATGGGGTCCATTAGGTTTCCACTCAAAGGAAGATTTTTGAAGCAGAGACAAAAGTCGTGCATGAAGGACTTTTGTCCCCGCTTCAAAAATCTTCCTCTGAGCGGAAACCTAATGGACCCCATTATAGTTTATGTAGGCTCCGTTATGTGCCAAATCTGTCCTTTCTGTTCTCCTGCTCCTATTACTGAGCAGGAGAATGGAAGGGCTGAGCTGTTGTGAACTCAACCTTATACTGCTCATGCCGCCGAAGCTGGATAAACTGTATTTTTTTTTGTGCATCCTAATGTAATTATATATTAATGGAGCAGGAGAACGGAATGGCTGAATGCTGATGTGAACTCAGCCTTAGGTCTCATTCACTGTTGGTTGGCCATTCCGTGCATTGGGGACCGCAATTTGCAGTCTCAAATGCACGGGCAACATCCACGGAGCTGCTGCAGATGGATGTAGACCTATTCAACTTGAATGGGTCCGTGATCTATCTGCACCACAAAAAAATAGAACATGTTCTATTTTTTTTTGCGGTGCAGAGGAACAGAAGCACTGACCCCATGGAAGCACTACGGAATGGGTGAATGGATTTGCATCCGTTACGCGGGGTGCACACTGGCTGTTTTCGGGACGCAATATGGGAACGGCCGGGCAACGGCTGTGTGCATGAACCTTTAGAAGGAAGGTTGGGCAGTTGTTTTGTAGGGTGTTTGTCCTATTCAACTTATACCCCTTTCAGGCTGCAGTGGTCACATGCTTTATTCGGGCACATCACCGGACGAGCACCGCAGAGAATAGCGCTGCAGTATGGATGATATGATGTTTTTTATTTTAACACATTGTAGGGGTTTTCTGACATTTTTTAATTATCTCAGACAACCCCTTGAAAGGCTTAAACACACACTTTTTCTGGCCTATGGGAATAACTGGCCTAGAAATAAAAAGCTTTGTACACCCTGTCATGATGCACTATAGACTTTGAAGTAACATCTGGTCGCATAAAAACAATAGTATAAAAGAAAAACTGCGAAAAACTGTAAAAACTCCTGTGGCGACCATCATGCTGCGCATTGTCAGCATGGTGCAGTAAGGGTTTTACATTTTACCTGCAAATACAAAGCCTTTAACCAATGCTGCAATGACTATACCATTAAACAATCCTATCACACTTCAGCAGCAGTTACGCCTCCACACATCCCACTCCTTCCTCCATAATGAAACCTCCATTCAACTTTGGTTTCTCCTCAAGTTTCATTTCTAGCTTGGCTCACAGCAGTGTTTGCCAATGAGTCATTTGAGCTTATGCAGCATGTGCTTACATCTCACTAGGAACTCTAAATGCTTTACACTATATTGTAAAATATTACAAACTGCAATACAGAAATCTACCACCAGGTGGTGATCAAGGTCTCTTGTATAACAAAAGCATGCTGTCTTTTCCAAAGTCTAGGGGATGTTTACTGAAGAACTAGTGGTTTTCCTTTATAATATCAAGAACTCCCTCAATTTCGTCAGCAGGTGTGGTCATATCCCTGGCGTTAATTTCGGCCCTCCATGGCATAGCTGGAATCTCTTCTAGGATGTATCTGAGAAGACTGTTGGGTGGTGACAGTTGAGATGTCCACAATGTCCTAGAAGGTAACCTGTGATGGCCAGGCAACAAAGTAGTACTTCTTTAATTCCATGCTGACATCACTGAGGTTCTGGAGGTGGATAGGTACTTTCCCAAACTCCTTGCAACCAGCACCATAGTATGCCCTTCTAGATGAATGTACAGGCCTCCCAGAGCGCTTCGCTTGGGGGACACATGGGGGCAATGACACCTTTTTAAGAAAAATTGTAGTATTCTTTTCCCTCTTTCCCCCTTTTTTTTATGGCTATGTTTTCCCTGTCGTTTTTTCCCGCCTTTATTTTTCAGAGAATTACCTCAGGTGAAGTTAACTTACAGTTTGGTCCGGTTTAAGCAGGTTCTGAGGCGATGTACAGCGAGGATCCTGATTGGTTGCTGCCCGTTGCTGGGGGAGATTTCCAGTGATGTGATTTGTTGGGGCTCCCGCAGCGGGAAGCTTCTACCCTTTATATTGCAGGTGCCCACCCTCCCTCCCCCTTTTTTAAATTTTGTCGCTTTGCTTTATTAGAGGGGCTGTATCACTCAGCTGATGCTGAGTGGATCTTGGTTATATGAATGGTTAATATTAGTATTGATTTATTTGGTTTATGGTTTAATTATTTAATTAATTTATGAAAATTATTTCATGTTAATTATTATGTGACCCTTAATAAAGCACTGCGGCCATTTCTATTCCAGCAAGTTGTCAGTGTGGTTTATTTATATATATTGTTTATGCCATAAGGTATGGTGTCATTTGCCTCCATGGGTTCCACCAGGGCTTGACTATCTTGGCATTTGATGCCTGGACAGGCTCAGCCCAAAGCTTGTTACCAGGTTGCAGGACCATGGATAGGCATCTCTAATTCTGGCATGGCAGATCTTGCCTCTTGTTATTGACAAACTTCTCCTGAACACACATGGATGGTCTATTGGATTACTTTCTGTGCACTGTGCTGTCGGCAAGGACCTGTGCAGGGCATTAAAGGGGTATTCCCATCTCACAAATGTAGTTTGTATAGTTAGATATAGCCATACCGATATTATTAACCCCTTCAACCGACAGCCAGTTTGGACCAAATGCCGGAGCCCCATTTTTCAAATCTGACATGTCTCACTTTATGTGGTGATAACTTTAGAACGCTTTTACTTATCCGGGCCATTCTGAGATTGTTTTCTCGTCACATATTGTACTTCATGACAGTGGTAAATTTGAGTCAAAATATTTCATTCTTATTTATAAAAAAATACCAAATTTACCAAAAATTTAGAAAAATTTCCAAATTTCCAAATGTCAATTTCTCTACTTTTAAAATACATAGTAATACTTCCAAAAATAGTTATTACTTTACATTCCCTATGTGTCTTCTTCAGGTTTGGATCATTTTGAAAATTACATTTTATTTTTTTGGGACGTTAGAAGGCTTAGAAATTTAGAAGCAAATCTTGACATTTTTCACAAAATTTCCAAAACCCACTTTTTAAGGACCAGTTCAGGTCTGAAGTCACTTTGTGAGACTTTCATCATAGAAACCACCCAAAAATGACCCCATTTTAGAAACTACACCCCTCAAGGTATTCAAAACTGATTTTACAAACGTTATTAACCCTTTAGGTGTTCCACAAGAATTAAAGAAAAATGTAGCCAAAATTTCCAAATTTCACTTTTTTGGCAGATTTTCCATTTAAATCATTTTAGTCCGAGAATAAAGCAAGGGTTAACTGCCAAACAAAACTCAATAATTATTACCCTGATTCTGTAGTTTACAGAAATGCCCCATTTGTCATCGTAAACTGCTGTACAGGCACACGGCACGGCGCAGAAGGAAAGGAACGCCAGGGCAGATTTCACTGGAAAAAGTTTAAGTTTCCATGTCAGATTTGATGCACCCCTAGAGTAGGAAACTCCAAAAAACTGACCCCATTTTGGAAACTACGGGATAAGTTGGCAGTTTTGTTAGTACTATTCTAGGGTACATGCGATTTTTGGTACCTTTATATTACACTTTTTGTGAGGCAAGGTAACAAAAACTAGCAGTTTTGGCATAGTTTTTATTTTTTGTTATTTACAACATTCATCTGACAGGTTATATCGTGTGATATTTTTATAGAGCAGGTCGTTACGGACGCGGCAATATCAATTATGTATACTTTTTTTTATTTATTTAAGTTTTACACAATATTTTTGAAGCACAAAAAAAAATCATGTTTTAATGTCTCCATAGTCAGAGAGCTGTAGTTTTTTTATTTTTTGGACGATTGTCTCAGGTAGGGGCTCATTTTTTGCAGGACGAGATGACGGTTAGATTAGTACTATTTTTTGGGGCATATGCTTTTTTGATCGTTTGGTATTACATTTTTTGTGAAGAAATGTGACAAAAAATGGCTTTTTTTAGACAGTTTTTATTTTTTATTTTTTACGGTGTTCACCTAAGGGGAGAGATCATGTGATATTTTTGTAGAGCAGGTTGTTACGGACGTGTCGATACCTAACATGTATACTTATTTTTATTTATTTAAGTTTTACACAATAATATCATTTTTGAAACAAAAAAATCATGTTTTAGTATCTCCATAGTCAGAGAGCTGTAGTTTTTTTATTTGTTGGGCGATTGTCTCAGGTAGGGGCTCATTTTTTGCGGGACGAGATGACGGTTAGATTGGTACTATTTTTGGGGGCATACGCTTTTTTGATCGCTTGGTATTAAATTTTTTGTGATGAAATGTGATAAAAAATGGCTTTTTTTAGACAGTTTTTATTTTTTATTTTTTACGGTGTTCACCTGAGGGGAGAGATCATGTGATATTTTTGTAGAGCAGGTTGTTACGGACGTGTCGATACCTAACATGTATACTTATTTTTATTTATTTAAGTTTTACACAATAATATCATTTTTGAAACAAAAAAAATCATGTTTTAGTATCTCCATAGTCAGAGAGCTGTAGTTTTTTTATTTTTTGGGCGATTGTCTCAGGTAGGGGCTCATTTTTTGCGGGACGAGATGACGGTTTGATTGGTACCATTTTGGGGTAAATACGCCTTTTTGATCGCCTGCTAATACACTTTTTGTGTGGCAAGGTGACAGAAAATGGCTGTTTTGGTATAGTTTTTTTTTTTAAAAAATTTTTGCGTACAGCTGGCGGGGTGGACCATGTGACGCTTTTATAGAGCCCGTCGATACGGACGCGGCGATACCTAATATGTGTACTTTTTCTTTTTTTTTACTTTATTTGGGGAAAAAGGGCGCTTTTTTAACTTTTTTTAAACTTTATTTTTTTTACTTTTTTACACTTTTTTTTACTTTCTTTTCACACTTTTCTTTTTTTACTTTTTACATTTTTTTTAAACTTTATCAAGACCCATTTGGATCTTGAAGATCCAGTGGGCTTGATGGCTATACAGTGCATTGCAATAGCCATCTATTGCAATGCACTGTATCAGTGCTACACTAAGGCTGATCAGACCCTGAGGGTCTAATCAGCCTTAGCTACATGGCAACCAGGACGCTTTTTGTAAAGCGTCTGGTTGCCATGGTAACCATCGGGCCGTTGCCATTGCAGCAGCGGCCGCCCGATGGTATAGAGAGGGAGCTCCCTCCCTCTTAACCCCATGGATGCTGCGGGCGGCTACTGACCGCAGCATCTATGGGGTTAAACAGCTGAAATCGGTGCCAGCACCGATTTCAGCTGTTAGCAGCAGAGTGTGAGCTGTAATTACAGCTCACACTCTCTGCTGATGGCAGCGGCTCCGATCCTGAGCCGCTGCCATCATACAATACAAAGCAGGAGGGGGGCAACGGAGGCACCAGGGGGGCACTACAAGGAGGGGGCACTACAAGGGGGGGCACTACAAGAAGGGGGCTATGTGGGGGCACAGAGGACTTACCTGGTTTCAGGCTGCGATCTCTCTCCAGAGTGGAGATCGCAGCCTGAAACCGGCATTTTAATACTGAAGCGCTCCGATTGGTTAGTCTGCAGAGACTAACCAATCGGAGCGCTTGCTGGCAAGGGACCACTCTGATTGGTCCCTTGCCGGCTTCCCCGACGTCTCTGCTCTCCGGGAGAGCGGAGACTCCGGGGCTGTGACACTTTATAGTGTCACAGTCCCGGTAAGCAGTTTGGACGTAACTGTGCGTCCAAATGCAGCAACTTACTTGCACTTTGGACGTACAGTTACGTCCAAATGCGCCAAAGGTTTAATAATAGAATGTATTTATATAAAATGTACCGTTTAGAAGATTTGCCTATTTGTATATCCATTATCCCACACACATCAGTCAGGCCGTTGCCCCTAGTTACGGCCACTGCGGCCATGTAGTAGTGGTGGTCAGCTTATTCTTGTTCAAACCCGCTCTGAGGTAACTGCTGTATTGTGAACGCACATTGCATGAACATCTTAGGGTACTTTCACATCTTTCTTTTGGACGCTACCAGTCCAAAACACCATGGTCAGGATCCGTCCAAAACGCAGACTTTATAAACGGATCCTGCTCCATAGAGATGAATTGATCTTGGAACAGGATCCGTTTCTCTGCGTTTTGAAAGCGCAGACAAAAATGCTACAACCCTAAGATGTGTCTCCGCATGCTCATGGAACGTGCGTTCACAATAAATCAGTTACCTCAGAGTGGGTTAGAACAAGAGCAAGCCAACCACCACTACTATATGGCTGCGGTGGTCATAACTAGAGGCAACAGCCTAACTGATGTGTGTGGGACAATTGAAATACAAAATAGACAAATTTTCTAAACGGTACATTCTATATAAATACATTCTATTAGTAATAATATTGGTATGGCTATATCTAACTATACAAACTACATTTGTGAGATGGAAATACCCCTTTAAGCATGTCCTGCTAACAAGTTCTTGGAATGCTCATCCTGAGCACTACAGGTCGGGTGTTGTCATTATGGACATTTACCACAATCCCACCTGCTACATCTGTAAATGGCTGAATTGTCAGAGGTCGATCTAACTACTGCATTCTTTTTTTAATATATCATATAAGGTCTAATTGTAGATAAGAAAAAGGCGGCACTCACCACTTGCAGCTTTATTCGCATATATAAAAACAGTAGATGCGGGTACAGCACAGCAAAAAAGGCAACAGCCGTTTCGCGCCTCCTGCGCTTCCTCAGGCCTCAACGTGACGACGCCGGCGTGCTCATGTGATATAACCCCACATCAGCGTGGTAACCATGACTACATCATTTAAAAACAATCAAATGAACACTGCCAAGTTTTTTTTTGTCATTCAAAGCTAAAGGGCCCATTGCATTCGTTTTGATAATCCATTCAGCTTCCTTTTGAAGAAGTAAGCGATTCCTGTCCCCTCCACACTCTGGGGTTTGTACTACTTCTATACCTGCACATCTCAGTACATCATTCCTCCCTTCATGTGCTTCATACATATGTTCAATCAACCTAGTAGCTCCTATATGGGTCTCAGTAGATCTCCTATGTTCCCTAAACCTAACACACAGGCAAATGGTTTTGCCTATATAAAACCTATTGCAGGGGCAAAAAATTACATACAGTGCCTTGCGAAAGTATTCGGCCCCCTGGAACTTTTCAACCTTTTGCCACATTTCAGGCTTCAAACAAAAAGATATAACATTTTACATTTTTGGTAAAGAATCAACAACAAGTGGGTCACAATTGTGAAGTGGAACGAAATTTATTGGATCATTTAAACTTTTTTTGTAATAATAAAACTGAAAAGTGGGGCGTGCAAAATTATTCGGCCCCCTTGCATTAATACTTTGTTGCGCCACCTTTTGCTGTGATTACAGCTGCAAGTCGCTTGGGGTATGTCTCCATCAATTTTGCACATCTACTGAAATTCTTGCCCATTCTTCCTTGCAAAACAGCTGGAGCTCTTTGAGGTTGGATGGGGAGCGTTTGTGAACAGCAGTTTTCAGCTCTTTCCACATATTCTCAATTGGATTCAGGTCTGGACTCTGACTGGCCATTCTAAGACCTGGATATATTTATTTTTGAACCATTCCATTGTAGATTTTGCTTTATGTTTGGGATCATTGTCTTGTTGGAAGATAAATCTCTGTCCTAGTCTCAGGTCTTTTGCAGACTCCAACAGGTTTTCATCCAGAATGGTCCTGTATTTGGCTCCATCCATCTTCCCATCAATTTTAACCATCTTCTCTGTCCCTGCTGATGAAAAGCAGGCCCAAACCATGATGCTGCCACCACCATGTTTGACAGTGGGGATGGTGTGTTCAGAGTGATGAGCTGTGTTGCTTTTATGCCAAACATATCGTTTTGCATTGTTTCCAAAAAGTTGGATTTTGGTTTCATCTGACCAGAGCACCTTCTTCCACATGTTTGGTGTGTCTCCCAGGTGGCTTGTGGCAAACTGTAAATGAGACTTTTTATGGATATCTTTGAGAAATGGCTTTCTTCTTGCCACTCTTCCATAAAGGCCAGATTTGTGAAGTGTTCGACTGATTGTTGTCCTATGGACAGACTCTCCCACCTCAGCTGTAGATCTCTGCAGTTCATCCAGAGTGATCATGGGCCTCTTGGCTGCATCTCTGATCAGTCTTCTCCTTGTTTGAGATGAAAGTTTAGAGGGATGGCCGGGTCTTGGTAGATTTGCAGTGATCTGATACTCCTTCCATTTCCATATAATCGCTTGCACAGTGCTCCTTGGGATGTTTAAAGCTTGGGAAATCTTTTGGTATCCAAATCCGGCTTTAAACTTCTCCACAACAGTATCAGGGACCTGCCTGGTGTGTTCCTTGGTCTTCATGATGCAGAACCCTGAGACTATCACAGAGCAGGTGCATTTATACGGAGACTTGATTACACATAGGTGGATTCTATTTATCTTCATCAGTCATTTAGGACAACATTGGATCATTCAGAGATCCTCAATGAACTTGTGGAGTGAGTTTTCTGAACTGAAAGTAAATGGGCCGGATAATTTTGCATGCCCAACTTTTCAGTTTTATTATTACAAAAAAAGTTTAAATGATCCAATAAATTTTGTTCCACTTCCCGAATGTGACCCACTTGTTGATTCTTCACCAAAAATTTAAAATGTTATATTTTTGTTTGAAACCTGAAATGTGGCAAAAGGTTGAAAAGTTCCAGGGGGCCGAATACTTTCGCAAGGCACTGTATACTACATATTGGGTCTTACAAAAAATTAAATGCCTAATCACATGATCTACATTCCCCATTTTCAGGTATTTGGATTTATGAACAAATCTACACAGTGAACACTGTCCACAACTATAGTTGCCCACAGGTACACCTTTCCTAGACAATTCAGATCCTCCTCCTTAAACTGATTCTTCACCAGATAATCCCTAATAGTCTTACTTCTCCTAAAACGGATAATCGGTGTAACGGGGAGCAGCCGGCACGCTCCCTCCCTACAGCGCCGCCAGTCTCTTGATTCTGTTCAGGAGTGAGGACACGGCCTGTGTCTTCATCTCCATGGCGATAAGGAGGGAGGAGGAGTCGGACACACCCGGCATCCTCATATCCCTAGCAATCCAGGGGAGGGAAGGACCCGGCGACGTATGCTTCACAAGCGCGCCCGGCGTCCTCCATCCCCTGGACCACAAGCAGCAGGGGAGCTGAGCATGAGTCAGCGCTCAGGTGTATTGAGGTTTTTGATTTGGGTCACGTGACACTGCCCACGTCACGTGACCCATCTGCTGGGCCTATTTAAACAGGCAGCCTGCTGGCCACAGGTTGCCTGTGATTGGTCTTAATACCTAAACTTGCGATTGAACTGCTGTGACTTTGTGTTTCGACTTCAGCTTGTATATTTGACCTCCTCCCCCTCTCTTCTTTCTGTACCTCGTTACCTCTCGGCTTTGACCTCGGATCGTGTGTTTGACCTCGCTTCCGTTTGTTCCTCTGGTGTTTAACGTTACTTCCTGGTATTGATCTCGGCTCGGCGACCTCATATTTGTGGGTTCTGTCTTTGTCTATTGCTTTCTCCTGTTTGTTCCCCCTCCCTGTACTCCCCAGCACATACTTTGGCTAGGGACTGTTGTACACCGTTGCATAGGATGGGCAGTGCAAGTAGGCAGGGTCAGAGGTGAAGTTCAGGGCTACACATACCCCTGTAACGTGACAATCGGTTTATATTGGGTTCTTTCTTTTAAAAACTCATCCTGAGCCAAAACATGCCAGTTGTTCATTATGGCCTTCTTGATAAACAGAGCCATGGGGGTGTAATAAAAGGTAAATACTGGCCTTACATTACCTTTATTATTATTCTTTTTTACCGTATTCACGGAGCTACAACATTCTTGTTTAAGAGCTCTCAAAAATGCTGAGTCTATCAATTTTTCTGGGTACCCTCTTTGTAATAAGCATCTCTTAAGATCTCTAGATTGTTCAATAAACTCATCTTCATCTGACACTATTCTTTTTATTCGCATAAATTGACCATGTGGCTCGGCCACTTTGACATGTGGAGGGTGGAAGTTATCATAATGCAAAAGAGAGTTTGTGGAAGTCGGTTTCCTAAAAACTGAAGTAAATAGATTACCATCTTGTATACTAACCTTTACATCTAGGAACTCAAGTTCCCTTGCAACTATTTTACTGGCGAATTGCATATTCATCTGATTGGTCTCATTTAAATATTCCTTGACCTCTCCAAATTGCTTCATAGTACCTGTCCACACTATAAAAACATTGTTGATAAATCTTAAAAAAATACTCGTATATAGGAAATAAACAGATTATAAACAGAAAATACATATCAGTCTTCAAATACAGCTAGAAACATATTGGCAACGGTGCATTTCCTTAAAATATAAATAAAAATACTTAACCAATAAAGAAAAATAAACATCATGGGCATCGTCACATGCAAAAATGCCCATAGAATTAAAATATAACAATATTAATGGCATGTAACAAATGGCGTAACGGGAAAAAAAAATAAAAACACCCAATTCGCCATTTTTTGTCACTTCAACTCACCAATATTTTTTTTATAACATGTGATCAAAAAGTCGCACACACTTCAAATTGGTATCACCGAAAAGTACAGATCGTCCCCCCACAAAAGTGAGCCCTCACACGGTCCTGTACACATAACTACATAACTAAAGGTTTTATTTTTTTTTCAGTATTAAAACGCAAGAAAAAATATACAAGTTTGGTATCGTTGTAACCGTACTGACCTGGAGAATGTAGATAGCAGGTCAATTTTACCACGTAGTGTACAGCGTAAAAAATAAATAAATAAATAAAAACCTTTGTCAGAATTTCTTTTTTTCTGAATTCTACTCCATTTTGAATTTTTTTTCCGCTTCCCACTACATGGCATGTAAATGTAAATGGTGCCTTTAGAAAGTACAACTTGTCCCGCAAAAAATAAGCCCTCATAAGGCTATGTGAACAGAAAAATAAAAAAGTTAGGACTATGGGAAGGCGAGGAGTGAAAAACGAAAATGCAAAAATGGAAAATCCCAGGGTCCTGAAGGGGTTAATAAAGGAACGAAGTAGCCAATCTACATATTGTGACAGGGGTTCAGAAACTGAACCAATCCCTGTCACAATCGGTCGTCCCGATGGATCAATCAATGACTTATGCACTTTAGGCAAAAAATACCAAACTGGCTTAATAGGGAACTGGGGGTACAGCCTCTCCGCAGTTCTTTTAGACAACATACCCAATTCAATATATTTCCACAAAAAAAATCTCAACTGGCTTTGGTACTTAATCATAGGACTAGTTTCTAGGGGAGTATACACCTCTGCATTTTTAGCTGTCTCTCTGCTTCTCTTATATACAGTAGTAATCCCTCTGCATAATCACTAAATTGCCACCCTTGTCAGCCGGTTTTACAACAAGATGTCTCTGTCTACTCAACCACTTAAGAGCCATATATTCACCTGCACTCATGTTATCATCCCCTCCAGGATATATTAAAGCTCTTATATTCTTCAAACTTGTCTCTGAAAAATATCCAAGTTGCTGCCGGCCGGCAAGGGTGGGGAAAAGTTGGAACGAATCCCTTTATCAAAGGGCACCTCACTTTGTGTCTCTCGCTGTAGTATCTCAATAGGGAAACCCTGTAATTCCATTAACAAATCAATCATCTGTTCATCCTGTAAATCAGCTTCTTCACTAAGGGAAAAACCTAACCTCCCCACTGATCTAGGCTTCTCCCCCTCTTTTCTCTCGACTTTCTATGTGTTCCAGCCAAGGGCAGACACAGACAGGAGAGGGCCCCTGTGCAAGCTCAGCAAAGAGGCCCCTTGCTCACAAACCTCTCACTATAAAGCCCCTAAGTGCCTCTATAGCCATCCACCGATTCCTGAGAATGAAATGCCTTAGCTCTGTCCATTACATACAGACTAATAAGCACCAGATAGCAACTTTTAAGATGACAATGGGCCCCCTACCTCCTGGGCCCCTGTGCACCTGCACAGGTTGCACATATGGTATGTCCGCCCCCTGGTTCCAGCCATGAAAATTTCTAAACAAATTGAGCTTCCTAATCGACTTAAATAAATCTACCTCAAATCAGACTTCATCAAAACCTTGTACCAGACTATAATTTAGCCCTTTAGATAACATGGATAAACACTCATCACTTAAAGGGACCTCCATCAAGTTGATGACATTATATCCCAATGGTAATTCCTGAACATGTCCAGGATCTAATATTACTGTCTCTACTATACTTGTTTCCTCTTCTAGCCTCCTCTGCGATTTCTTTCTCCTGGTTCTCCCCCTTCTTGTACTCCTCCTCAGGGGCGGACATACCGCGGTGCAGCCGGTTCGGCTGCACCGGGGCCCGGGACCGGAGGGGGGCCCTTTCTTCCCGGCGGCAGGTAGAGATGAGCGCTTCCATTTTGGAAGCGCTCATCTCTATATTCATCTGTATCGCCGTCCTTAGGACGGCGATACAGATGGATAATGCGGGGCAAGGGAGGGAGAGGCGTGTCCCTTCCCCGTTCCTCTGATAGGCTGCAGGCACTAGGCCTGTAGCCTATCAGAGGCCGGCACAGGCGGCGCGATGACGTCATCGCGCCGCCTGAGCCGTACAGCGCGGGACACAGGCCGGAAGAGGCCTGCATCGCGTCGCTGACAGAGGCAAGGAGGTAAGTATAACTGTTAATTTTTTTTAATTTAAGTTGGCACTCAGTGGGGGCACTATGGGGGAGGAGCACTATGGAGGAGAGGCACTATGGGGGCCACTTTGGAGGGGGAGCACAATGGAGAAGGAACACTATGGGGGCCACTATGGAGGAGGAGCACTATGGGGGGCCACTATGGAGGAGCACTATGGGGGGCCACTATGGAGGAGGAGCACTATGGGGGGCCACTATGGAGAAGGAAAACTATGGGGGCTACTATGGAGGAGGAGCACTATGGGGGGCCACTATGGAGGAGGAGCACTATGGGGGGCCACTATGGAGAAGGAACACTATGGGGGCTACTATGGAGGAGGAGCACTATGGGGGGCCACTATGGAGGGGGAGCACTATGGGGGGCCACTATGGAGGGGGAGCACTATGGGGGGCCACTATGGAGAAGGAACACTATGGGGGCTACTATGGAGGAGGAGCACTATGGGGGGCCACTATGGAGGAGGAGCACTATGGAGGGGGAGCACTATGGGGGGCCACTATGGGGGCCACTATGGAGGGGGAGCACTATGGGGGGCCACTATGGAGAAGGAACACTATGGGGGCTACTATGGAGGAGGAGCACTATGGGGGGCCACTATGGAGGGGGAGCACTAGGGGGGGCCACTATGGAGGGGAGCACTATGGGGGGCCACTATGGAGGGGGAGCACTATGGGGGAGGAGCACTATGGGGGGCCACTATGGAGGAGGAGCACTATGGGGGGCCACTATGGAGGAGGAGCATTATGGGGGGCTACTATGGAGGAGGAGCACTATGGGGGGCCACTATGGAGGAGGAGCACTATGGGGGGCCACTATGGAGGGGGAGCATTATGGGGGGCACTCTGGAGGAGGAGGACGACTATGGGGGGCCCTATATATATACTGGCACTATGGAGGGCGAGGATCACTATGGGGGCCCTATCTTATATTCTGGCAGACATGGGGGCACTATGGAGAAGGGGGGGAGAGGAGCACTATTGGGGTCATTGTATAGGGGCACTAAGAGGGTTTTTTGGGTACATAGTAGGGGGCATTGGCACATTATGAGGGCACTATGGGGACATTGGCTGGCCGGGGGCACTAATTATTTCTATTGTTGGGACTATTACTATCAGCTTAGCACAGTTATTTTTGGGGAACATTTTGGTTATAATTTAGTGTCAGGGACACTTTCCTGGGTGCAGTTATTTTAATTACTGAAGGCGGTAGTATTTGAGGGGGACTGTTTCTGCAGTATAGTTTTGGGGAGCACAGCGGGCACAGTATTGGGGAGTGGCAGGATGAGGAGTTCAAGAAGGTGGAAGAATGATAGAAAAGTAGGAATCTAAGATGTCTATTTGTCAAACTCCACAGAGAGAAGAGATGGCTGGAAGAAATCATCATGGCAGTCTGGTCTGAAAGGAAAAGATGAGGAAAGAGAACATCTACATCTAAGAAGACGTCACTGGATGTAGGAGGTATGTGGACCTGTATTAGGCTACTTTCACATCTGAGTTGGTGATTCTGGCAGGCTGGTCCAGCAGAGAACAGCCTTCTGGAATTCACCGGCTCTGGCACTGCTGGATGCAGACAGAATGCCCGCCGGCCCCATTAACTATAATAGGGTCAGGCAGAGATCCGGCCACAATCTGGCAAAAATGCAGAGAATCAGCAGGACACAAACCTCTGCATTTCTTGCATTCTCTGCCAAATCAAGTGGCCGGAGCGTAGTGCTGCAGGTGTGAAAGTAGCCTTACCCTGTATGTTTTGTATTGCTGTATGTAATGTTAGGACACCATAGGTTAGGTTGAGAATTTGGTTTGGGAACGGCGGAGGGGGGGGGGGGCCCAAACACATTCCTTGCACAAGGGCCCTCTGCTGTCTGTGTCCGCCCCTGCTCCTCCTAAAGGGGGTCTGGAGCTATCTTAAATTCTCTGCTCCTTTTTAGAACCCTGTAAAGCTCCAGTAGATTCATCGAGGCACTAGAGTCTGATTCTGTGGTCCAGTATTCATTATTACGCCATCTCCCTTGGCGATTTCTCTTCTGCGGACATTTTTTAGGCATTCAATCAAATATTTTTCCGTTATCATAATCTTGTTTGTCCCTCAGGAACTTATCTTTCTTTCTTTCCTTAATATCAGCTTGTACTGGGATCAAATGCTTCTCCAGGCTTTTCATAAATGACTGTATTTGGTTATCTGTGAGTCTCTTTTTTAATTCACATTTGGCCAGATTTAACTCAGTCACCACATTATCATATTCTTTGCCATTTCTGGACAAAATCAGTTGCATCAATGTGAAAGAGTGTTCAAGATGTACCATCCTCCATTGAGGCCTGAGGAAGCACAGGAGGCGTGAAACGCTGTTGCCTTTTTTTTGCTGTGCTGTACCCGCATCTACCGTTTTTATATATGCGAATAAAGCTGCAAAGTAAAGTGGTGAATGCCGCCTTTTTCTTATCTAGGATTTTCGTATGATACTGTATGTGGGCTGTGCACCACTGATGTGATCACACTCCAGATGCATGTTTGGTTTTTGAAAGTGAAGATATACACTCAGAGCAGTGCAGACAGCACCCTCTATTATTTTGGGTTTCCATTATATAAGGTCTATTTCACCAGCCAAGGGTTTGATCACCTGAAGTAGCAGCAACATACTATACGTCTTTATGACGCTGTTGGTTCATGCAATCAGACCCTTGATTGGTCCAGGGTTTTTGGCTGTAATAACTAGAAGAAGGTTTTCAATTTCTGTGCAGCACTACCACAGGGAAAATGAATCTCACCTTGTTCATCTGATAATCACATTCATCCTGCAATCCCCAGCAGCAGCAGATAGGATACTGTTACACATCAGGCTGATACCCGGCCTTTACCGCTCCTCTTATACAGCCTAGCGGTGTGGAGCACTGGTAGCGGACTCTGCGTCCTGTGAATGCAAAGACAGCTGAGAGCGGGACATACCTCAGCCGCTCCGGAACCGTGGGACAGCCACCGAAATCTGGGACTGTCCTGCTGGAGCTGGGACGGTTGGGAGGTATGCATAGGTTGGTTCTGCTTCTAGTAAACATTTAAAGAATATCCTGTGGATACACCACATATGTCCGAGGTGAGAATACCCCATTAATAGATCCTTCCCACAATGCTATTTTCCAGGGTTGAAAAAATGCCACTGTTCTCTTTATAATGTGTTTTTGTGGTATTTTAGTGGATGAGGTGGCGGAATTTTTATTTGTATCATTTTATCATTTTGTACAAGCATTTTTCCTGATATTTTTCAAGTCTTGGGGAAGTATTCTTCAGGGCATTGACTGGGATCAGCTACTAACACAAGATAATAAAGTGTATAAAAGGGAGAGCTTTAAAGGGGTTATCCAACCCCAAAATACATAATACTTACCTTCTCCTCGGCACCTGCGTCGCTCCGGATCCCTGCACGGCCTCCGCTGCATCTCTCCATCGCGCGGATCAAAACATTCGGCGACAGAGGGAGCAGCCAATAGCAGGCCACGATGGGGAAGCTCTTCCCCATCGCGGCCTGCTATTGGCTGCTCCCTCTGTCGCCGAATGTTTTGATCCGCGCGATGGAGAGATGCAGCGGAGGCCGTGCAGGGATCCGGAGCGACGCTAGTGTTACCAGTGATGCTAGGGAGACCGTGCAGGTACCTCAGAGGCCGTTCGAAAGCAATATGGTGCCTGTTAACTAATCCATCGAAATATGCACTGTAAATGCTAAAGGGTGGTCTTTCCCTTCAGAATCCTGCAGGGTACCTAAACAGGAGTTTACATTCACATTTATGGGATTTCAGTACCTAGTAAAACCCACCTAACAAGTTTAGTGGCATGGTGTGTCTCTGATGGCACAAGCTGGGCATAAAATACTGGACACTGAAATGAAGTATCTGTGAAGAACTTGCAATTTTCAATGTGCACTGTCCACTGCGCATTAATTTCTGCAGAATACCTGTCACTCCAAAATTTGGTCACTTATTGGGGGTTTTCAGTATACGGGTACCTCCAGGTCTCTGCAAGTGTGAGGTAGTACTCATAAACCTTTCCAGAGTAAAAGGTGCTCCAAAAGCCAAATTATACTCCTTCCCTTCTGAGCCCTATCATGTGCCCATACAGGAGCTTATGTCCACGTTTATGGCTTTTCTGTACCCGGTAGAGCCTGCCTATGAATTCAAGAAGTGTTGTGTAAGTCTCAGATAACATGAGCTGGGAACAACATATTGGGCACTGAAATGTCATATCTGTGGAAAAATTGCAATTTTCATGTTGCTTTTAATTTCTGCAAAATACCTGTGTCGGCAAAATGCTCACTGCACCCCATAATACCTTAAGGGGGCTGAGTTTCCAAGAGTTGGTCACTTCTCAGGGGTTCCATTTATTATTTTATTACAGAGCATCTCCAGTTGTCAGCACAAGTGGTGTAAATCACCTCAAAATGTGCATAGTGCTTTTTGGTTGGTTCGGGTTTTCAAAAAAGTTTGGTTTGGACCTGAATCGGTTCAAGCAGAAACAGACAGGCTCCGTTTGCCCTGGAAATTGGTATATAAAACATTCTAGTCTCCTAGCAATTTTTACAAAAATAATTAAATAATTTTAAAAAAAATGGCGTGGGGTCCCCCCCTTTTTTCCTTCGCCAGCCAGATACAACCAGCAGCGGCAGCCTGGCACTACCAGGGTGGGAAGGGACACGGTTATTGGCCCTTCCCAGCCTAATGGTACCAGCCTGCAGCCGCCCCAGAGCCAGACCCTCAATTTAGAAGGTCCAGTCCTGCGGGTACCCGGCTCTTCCCGGCACCCCTGGTGGCGTTGGGTGCCGAGGTAATAGATGTTGGGGTTAGTGCTGGCCTGCCATACCGGCAAGCACTAAGCCCAGTATTAGTAATCAGGGCCGTCTGTAGATAGCCCTAATTACTAAAACTGTAGTATTGTAAAAAAAAATACATACACACAAGTATAAAACATTTTATTGAAATAAACACTCCCCCAGACCCCTGTTTGACCATTTTATTAAAAAAAAAAAAAAAAGCTGGTCCGACGTAGTCCACCGAATCCGACGTAGTCCTCTGCATTCACGACCCTGAAAAATAGAAAACAAACACACAAACACAGACCACTTACCTCTTCCTGCACTGGGATAATACACACAGCGATGTCACTGTAAAGGTATAATAAACACAGTGATGTCACTGTACAGGGATAATAAACACTGTGATGTCACAGTACAGAGATAATAAACACAGTGATGTCACAGTACAGAGATAATAAACACAGTGATGTCACTGTACAGGGATAATAAACACAGTGATGTCACAGTACAGAGATAATAAACACAGTGATGTCACCGACCGTACAGGGATAATAAACACAGTGATGTCACAGTACAGGGATCGGCGTCTCGTGCCCCCATCAGACCTCAGGTCGGCGTCTCGTGCCCCCATCAGACCTCAGGTCGGCGTCTCGTGCCCCCATCAGACCTCAGGTCGGCGTCTCGTGCCCCCATCAGACCTCAGGTTGGTGTCTTGTGCCCCCATCAGACCTCAGGTCGGCGTCTTGTGCCCCATCAGACCTCAGGTCGGTGTCTTGTGCCCCCATCAGACCTCAGGTCGGCGTCTTGTGCCCCATCAGACCTCAGGTCGGTGTCTTGTGCCCCCATCAGACCTCAGGTCGGCGTCTTGTGCCCCCATCAGACCTCAGGTCGGCGTCTCGTGCCCCCATCAGACCTCAGGTCGGCGTCTCGTGCCCCCATCAGACCTCAGGTCAGCGTCTTGTGCCCCATCAGACCTCAGATCAGGGTCTCCCCCCCCTTAGACCTCAGATCAGCCCACCCAGCCACTTAAAAAAAGCATACTTACCTGCCCTTCCGCGCTGCCGCTGCGTCAGGTCATAGTGCGCGCCGGAAGGGAAGACAGTGGAGCGTGGGAGCCGAGGACAGCGGCAGCGAGGCAGGACAGGTAAGTATGCTTTTTTTAAGTGGCTGGGTGGCTTGGGGCCTACCGGAGGATCCTCCGGTCCTCTGGTGGGCCAGTCCGACACTGTATAGCAGGCTGATTAAATTTTTTTCCCAACTCACTGCACCGTGTATTACAGATCAGTGAAATTCCACAGACAATATAGATACGCAGGTAATATTATTTTTCACACCTATCCCAAAAAAAATGTACGCAGTTTGCGCAAATAAAACTGGAATCTACAGATCAATACGGTATCTATAGACTGTGAGGTATATAGCAGGCTGATGAAATTTTTTTCCCAACTCACTGCACCGTGTATTACAGATCAGTGAAATTCAACGGACAATATAGATACGCAGGTAATATTATTTTTCACACCTATCCCAAAAAAAAAATGTACGCAGTTTGCGCAAATAAAACTGGAATCTACAGATCAATACGGTATCTATAGACTGTGAGGTATATAGCAGGCTGATGAAATTTTTTTCCCAACTCACTGCACCATGTATAACAGAGCAGTAAAATTCAACGGACAATATACAGTAGATAGATATGCAGGTAAAATTATTTTCAGACCTATCCAAAAAAAAATGTACGCAGTTTGCGCAAATAAAACTAGAATCTACAGATCAATACGGTATCTATAGACTGTGAAGTATATAGCAGGCTGATGAAATGTATACCCTAGTCACTGCACAGTCATTCACAGGAATATATCTGTTTACAGATGTATAGTTTGAGCTATGTGGCTGGACAAGGTGTACCAGGCACAGCTCTGCACAGAATACAGGCTTACAGCATATACTGAATTTTTCTCACAGAATCAATTAGTTTTTAAAAGACTGTTGGGGCTTCCTATCCTACACAGGATACAGGCTTACAGCATATATTGTATAGTTTTCTTCACAGAATCAATTAGTCTTTAAAAAGACTGTTGGGGCTTCCTATCCTACACAGAATACAGGCTTACAGTATATACTGTATACTGTTCTTCAGAGTATAGTCTTTAAAAGGACTGTTGGGGTTTCCTAACCTAACTCCTAACTAACTGCTTGCTGCACACACTACACTAGCTAACACTGTCTGTCTCTTCTCCTTCCCAAAGCACAATGAGGCTGATGCTGCAGGTCCCTACCTCATGTAAATTTAGGTCACATGTCACTGCCAGCCAATCACTGCTGGGGAGGTATAGGGGCTGTTACATCACAGCAGGCGTTCCCACAGGCTTCCCTTTGATGCTGATTGGCTGAAAAAACCGGGCATTTCAAACTTGCAGTGACGCACGAATAATCACGAGTCCTCGCTGCCTCAGGATGCCAAGCCAAAGCGGGCAATATTCGTGCGAATCACGAATATTGCCGCTTCGATTCGCTCATCACTACTCCCTACACAAAACTAGCCATTATAACTAATGTAAGGTAGTTATATTTATGATACAGTAATATTTACGTATTTTTATTTTCTTAATTCCTGGAGAACCCCTTTAAGTGACTTCTTAAAGGGGTTGTCCCACGAAAAATATTCTACAGTTTTCACACCAGCACCTGGATCTGAATACTTTTGTAATTGCATGTAATTAAATATTTTGTATAGCTACTGCGTTATTCAATAAAATGTATCTGTATAGCGCCACCTGCTGTTTGTTATTTGTTTTATTTCTTTGTCCTGCTCACTAAGATGGCCGCACATGCTCATTTTCATCCTTCAACTGCCTCCTGAGCTGTGATAGGCAGAGCTGAGACACACCCCCTGAGCTGCAGCAGATAAGACACTCCCCTTGAGCTGTCAGCTTGATATAAATCTAGCAGAGCAATGAATGTGGAGATCTCTGGATCCATGTGAGGTACAGGGCTGGTTCTAGCTTTGTTAGAAAGAGATTGTCATGTACTGTATGATGTATGATATTAATGCTTTACATTATTCATGGGATAACCCCCTTTAACACAGACCTATGGCTTTAGACTTTACTGCTCATGGTTTGGATTTAATGCTTCTGGTGCCCTCCACACCACCAAAACAAACTGGCCATCTGATCTAGGACTGCACCCTGCAGTTGGGCATTGGAGAGAAATATTGAGGAATTGCACGACTTTGGTCATTTTTGAAGATTGCTAGTGACTATAGAGAGAGAGAGACTCAGTGTGGATTACCATCATAATAGCCACCTCCTATACACATCCTTTTGGGAAAACCTACTCTGTGAAATACTTCAGGACTGTGCCTGCTACATGTGTTTGTACTGTGAACCCCATCAACAACTCAGTAAAGCACAGACTTCATTTTGCTGCAATCAAGCCCGCCTGGTCTGTGGTCTCTATACCCCATCATCATCATCTATCTCTGTTCTCCTGCCTTGCACCCCACTGCTTGTTCTTCTTTAACATCAAGGGCAACTGAGCCACCAACAGGCAGTAGATCCCAAAAGTCCAGGGTGTACCCAAAGGGGAAGAAGGGTTGTGCCCTTCCATTCACTGCTCGGATGGCCCAGGAGAGCGCTGGAGCAGGGATTAGCCACCGTGAGAACTACAACCACCCTGAATGCTGCAGTCACCACTCCAATCCTCTCCACCTCAAGTCTTCCTTGCGAGCAGAATTGAACTGTTTAAAGGGGTTGTCCCACCTCATTCATTGGGGGCGTATCACTCTATACGGAGCCCGCAAAGAGAAGGAGGGCGCACCTGCCCTCCATTCATTTCTATTGGAATGCCCAATATAGTTGAGCAGTATTGAAATAAATGGGAAGCGCACTGGAGAATCGTGGCCACCACTCCAGTCACTTCTATGAGGCTGAAGGAAGTAGCCGGTCCAGCACTATTTTCGGCAGTCCCATAGAAATTAATGGAGGGCAGCCGCAAATGCGCAGTCTGCTCTCTTTCTCCTTGCAGGGTCCTTTTAGAGAGAGGTTGGACCCAGGGGCTTAACTACCATAAAAGCAGACCATGCGCCTGCTATGGGGCCCAGGACAAGAGGGAGCCTAGCCTTAGTTGGGATCATCTCCTCTTCTACTGGAGGTGAAAACTTGGGCAGGACTCAACCTTCTAAAGGGACAACTTTTAGCAAATGAAGCAGTGGAAAAATGGCCCAAGGATCATTGAAAAGGGGCTTAGGCAGAAATCCTTCTGTCCTGTGTGGGGGCCTGGTTTGATCCTTGCTATGGGGCCCTTACTTCTCTATGTACGCCAATGGTGGGACCCAAGCCTATCAGACACTAGGGGAGATATGCCTTCAATGTATGAGATGACAGAACCCCTTTAACGACTTGATGGAAGAATAAAAATCAAGGACCAGAATATTAATTAATTAATTTACTTAGAGGAAAAAGCTGGACCTAGTAATTAATATTTCTCGGGCCGAGGTAGCTAGGAGTGATGATACACAAGGCACAAGTATTTGGTGGAGCGTGACCGTACTTCATTATTATCAACAGATCATTAAACAGAAGTAACGTAACCTAGAAATCACTATAAATATAATAATCCAAACTGTCGGCGAGCTATGTAGCGTGCCAGCTCCCGCGATCCTGGAAGCGGTAAGCTGAATCTAACTGTATCATTTATAACATCCAGTGCAGATGTTCTCCGGAGTTTATCCTTTCCACAGACCTACTGTAAACAGCGCAGTCTGAGGGATCTTACTATATTTGTACATGAGGCCGTGTGATGTGACCACTTGTTACTTCACAAAGGTTAATAAACTTCTTGGCAATTTTATTTTTTTGCTTGCCAGAATAGGGGCAGATAGCTGGAACTTTGTCTACTCCCCTAGCTGCAAACAGGAAACATCTTCTGGGTTGTGCAGTGAGGACCACGGATTGTTTGATCTGTTCTGACAGGCTTCAGATCTACTTGTTGTTTCTAACATTTCCTCTTTTACTTCTTTTATTTATTTTTTTCTTCTTTTTTGGTAAAACCAGGAAATAATATAGAAGAAGAAAATACTTCTAACCTTTTGTATATTCCTTTGGAACCACTGCATACTTCTGCTAGTGACCAGCTTAAGTATTGGTTCCTGGTGGGACTGTAAACCTCAAGCACATTTTCTCACAGGGATGTCTTCAGATCCATGTCTTTGGGAACTTTTACAGATGCCTGTGTATGATCCATCTTGCTGCCTTCTTGCTCAGGAACACTGAATAATTGCTTTAGGAAGTTGTAGTGAAGAGTCATATATACACAGTCTTTGAGAGTGTTGGTGCCTACAGGAACCTCAGCTGCTGGACACTCGAGCGTGACAATGTGCTGCAGTCCAGCTGTGCACTTCTGGCTACTGACAGGTAAGAGCTAAGGAGGCTTTTATTAAGCATGTATCAGACTGTATGTATTATATATTGCAGAGCTGCATATTGACCTTTTCAAGGCTAAGATAAAGTTTTCAGTGGATGTATAGCACCTACACTGAACATACTGTATCCATAGACTTATATAGACCCTACTACACTGAGCATACTGTATACATAGACTTATATAGACCCTACTACACTGAGCATACTGTATACATAGACTTATATAGACCCTACTACACTGAGCATACTGTATACATAGACTTATATAGACCCTACTACACTGAACATACTGTATACATAGACTTATATAGACCCTACTACACTGAGCATACTGTATACATAGACTTATATAGACCCTACTACACTGAACATACTGTATACATAGACTTATATAGACCCTACTTCACAGAACATACTGTATCCATAGACTTATATAGACCCTACTTCACAGAACATACTGTATCCATAGACTTATATAGACCCTACTACACAGAACATACTGTATCCATATAGACCCTACTACACAGAACATACTGTATCCATAGACTTATATAGACCCTACTACACAGAACATACTGTATCCATAGACTTATATAGACCCTACTACACAGAACATACTGTATCCATAGACTTATATAGACCCTACTACACAGAACATACTGTATCCATAGACTTATATAGACTATACTACACTGAACATACTGTATCCATAGCCTTATATAGACCCTACTACACAGAACATACTGTATCCATAGACTTATATAGACCCTACTACACAGAACATACTGTATCCATAGCCTTATATAGACCCTACTACACAGAACATACTGTATCCATAGACTTATATAGACCCTACTACACTGAACATACTGTATCCATAGCCTTATATAGACCCTACTTCACAGAACATACTGTATCCATAGACTTATATAGACCCTACTGCACTGAACATACTGTATCCATAGACTTATATATACTCTACTGCACTAAACATACTGTATCCATAGCCTTATATAGACTATACTACACTGAACATACTGTATCCATAGACTTATATAGAATCTACTACACTTAACATACTGTATCCATTGACTTCTATAGACCCTACAACACAGAATATACTGTATCCATAGCCTTATATAGACCCTACTACACTGAACATACTGTATCCATAGGCTTATTATAGACCCTACAACACTGAACATACTGTATCCATAGACTTATATAGACCCTACTACCCTGAACATACTGTATCCATAGCCTTATATAGACCCTACAACACAGAACATACTGTATCTATAGAAGTATATAGACTCTACTACACAGAACATACTGTATCCATAGACTTCTATAGACCCTACAAGACAGAATATGCTGTATCCATAGACTTATATAGACCCTACAACACAGAACATACTGTATCTATAGAAGTATACAGACTCTACTACACTGAACATACTGTATCCATAGACGTATATAGACTCTACTACACTTAACATACTGTATCCATAGACTTATATAGACCCTACTTCACAGAACATACTGTATCCATAGACTTCTATTGACCCTGCCACACAGAATACACTGTATCCATAGACATATATACTATACTACACAGAACATACTGTATCCATAGACTTTTTTTTTGTGATGAACAGTATATAGGTGCTTACATCCAGCCCATGCGTTCGGTGTATACCGTATGTGGAATGGACAGCGTGATATCACAATATATTGTAACAATCTCAGCTCTACTACATTTTTAGATGTCTAAATCCTGAAGGTAACAATTATTTATTGCAGCATGATAGAATCCATTCGGACAGATTTCCAAGGACCTTGGTGAGGTTAGAATGGCACATTTGCTATTTATTCATGAATCATTTCCATTTATTTTCTCCATAATTCTTTGACCTTCATTTCTGGCCTCGGGAACATTTTGATGCCCAGCAGATTAGCATGAATGGTTGAATTCATTTCACTTTATTTTGCCAGCATATAGAATTCCAGCCCTGCCAGGGTATGTATTTGCCAACTAGCTTCTGGGATGCTTGAATAAGTTTTGGATTAATACCATAGTAATCTGAGGCACACTAGTTGGGGTGATCTGCTGTACAACATCATTAAAAATGCTATGGGCATCTGGCAATAGATGCCTAGTAACAAGACTACCACAAATGACTCATGTTCCATTCTAGATTGGCACTGTGCTGACAAGGAGAAGCACCTGTCCAGTTATGTCATGTCATTGTTCGGCCCATATTGTATAAATCATGGGGACTATTTAAAGAATATTTTCACTTTTTAACACCCAACAAATTCCCTTCACTTGCACCGAATGTTCAAGATAGTGGACACCCCATTTTGGAGACCGAGAACATGATGGCCAGTGTTGCCATAACTGTGACCTAGCAGGAATATGAAGTGAACAGGATGGTAGAGACCACTAAGAAGCCCCAAAGAAACTGGCCATTTTACTCATGCTATACTTTCTAATTCATTGGATACTGCAGCCCACATGCAGCAAGTGCAGGAAGTGGAGTGGAGGGTAGGAGGAGTGGTAGTGGCAATGATGGGTGCACTCACAGTTCACAGTGACAACCTCCACCCTGGCATTCTTTAGAGCCATGCAGTGCTAGAAGAGTGCACCCTGTCTTCTCTCACATCCTGGTATTGGAGCTCTTTCCTGGTAGTAGCTGGGGTGCTTTTGATGGATGATGTTTGGATGGGTGCAAGGCAGAAGTGTGGATGAAGTGGCAGTCGAATGGTGGCGTTAATAACCAGGCTGCAGGTTGTTCAGTACCCCATACATGGGAGTATCTGCAATTTTTTTATTATTTTGTATAGTTATTGTAATGTATTTCAGATTTTGGACATATTTTCCAGCAGAGGGATTAGGTATGGCAAAAGGTTGGCAGGATCACGGGTAACTGTTCTCTCATCTTGGTAGGAGAGGTCTGGTCCTGGTTCCTGCCAGGAGGGGGAGTTCCTATCTAGCTAGAGAGAGGAAGAACATGCTAGAGCTCCTGCTCCTAAAACAATAATTTATTTTCCACAGAGACCAAGGTCTTTCAAAGCACTCGAGAGACAAGAAAGCAGAGTGAACAGCAAAATACTGCATTACAGACATTGCTGCAAGGTGAGGGGCTATGGCTCAGACCCCCATCACCCAAACCACCACTACCAGATAAAGTTCAAGTCTGAACCTTACAGTGGACACCTATATCCACAAGTGCCTGCAACTGATAATCCATTGCCAGCCAACCTACCAAAATACCTCCTCAGCTGGTGCCAAAAACTGAACTTTGAATTTGCTGCTACTGGATGTATCGCAAGCTATATTTTTCACTCAGTAAAAAGAGACTGTTATATGTTCACTTCTGGTCTCATTCTTCAAACTACATTTTCACTGCACCGATCCCCAGGGAACAAAGGCCTGAGGGAGTACACCGTGACACAACATCTCATCATGCCACTACCACTCCTATCCTCTGCACCGGCTCCTCCGGGGCTCACTGCAGTTGCAATAAATAACAGGCTTTTTACTGAGTGGATGGTAGTAGTACATATAGCAGCAAAATCATAGTTCCAAAGTATATCACAGTGCAATCTTCTCTCAATACAATGTAGAGGCAACAACAATAATGGTGGTTGTAGTACTCCTTGAGTCTTTCTCTAAACACTTTGCTGTTTCGCCAACAGGGCTGTGGAGTCGGAGTTGTGGAGTCGGAGTCGGTGTCCATTTTGTTTGTCGTTATAAAATGGACCAACTCAGACTCCAAAAATATATAATAAATTGGTACAGTTAGTTCAATGCAATATGTGCTGAATATATTTTCATAAGAATTTGGGAAAATGATGAAATGTCCTTTAAATGTCTGTTCTATTCCTGATCTAAGGATCTAGGCTTTCAGTTGACATGACTGTGTGCTGCCCTTTATGTAGATGCTCAGAAGTGAAGCTCCTCCTCTACAGATCAGAGGAAAAAGGCACTGGGAAGGAATGGCTAACACACATGGGACGGACACAGGAAAGACAACCAGATAACGCCAGCCGCCTCTGATGGTGAGATGGCGGCGGCGCTCATATGGCCGTATGAGCGCGGTGTAAACCATAGGGCTGGCCAGAACTGTCATTGTACAGTCTCATTATTGTAGCGCTTGGTCGTCATATCTACAAGAAGACTTTGGAGAATATGATCGTTTGGGGCTTTTGTAGGAGCGCTACTGCTCCCTGCCTCTTATCCCACTGACCCTCTTATCTGATATTGGTGCTCACTATCACACATTTCACAGCGCCCAGGCACATGCAGCTTGATGTTGGGCTGCCAGGACCTCTAACAGGTATGCCCAAGGCATTGTGACGTGTGGTACTGGATTACAATAGACAGGGACTGGCAGTGGATCACGGAACATATATATGCTCCTAGCTCCGAGATTTATATTAGTGCAGTCTCTGCTTCCAGTGGTCTTCATGCCTGATTACCCCACTACAGGGGTTTGAGTCTTCTCCTTTTATATTTTAATTGACATTACATAATAAAACATTTTTTGTTTTCCTTTTTAAGCGTCCTTTCAGGCAATGGTTATATGTTCAAATCGCAGTGGTGCAAATCATTTATATCGTTCTGAGTGACTTGCATTATAAACAAACTGAATTTTATACTCTCGGATAACCCCTTTAAGGATTTATCCCGTATGTTGTAACAGACAAAAATGGCAACACAAGAAAAACTATATATCAATGTGGTATCACTGTAATTGCATTTATTTTTCTAATTTCACAAATTTAGAAATTTCTTCCAGCCTCCCACTACATTATATGCAATAATAAATGGTGCCATTGTAAAGCACAATTTATCCTGCAAAAAATAAGCCTTAGGCCCCATTCAGATGACCGTGTTTCACTGTACGGCGGCGGCCTCAGGAAGCGCACGGCGTCATAGGCACCAATGACGCCATGCGCTCCCGTCCTCTGGGGCAGCACAGGCCGAGCTTTCACAGCCCGTATCGGGCCGTCTGAATGGGGCCTTAGGCCATGTTCACACGTCAGTTATTTGATCAGTTATTTCCATCAGTTTTTGTGAGCCAAAACTGAGCCAGGAGTGGAGGCTAAATAGACATTAGGTATAATGAAAAGATCTTCACCTGTTCTGTCTTTTTGACCCACACCTGGTCTTTGCTCACAATAAGGCCCCTTTCACATGAGCAGGAGACTCGAACGTCTCCCGCATCGTGTGCCGTGTACTGACCTCCCGGCACTGAACGGGGGTTACAAAGCATTATACTGATTTATGATGCTATGTAACCCTTACAGTTCTGGAATGTGTTGGATAACACTGTCAGCATTATCCAACACATTCCAGAACTGTAAGGGTTACATAGCATCATAAATCAGTATAATGCTTTGTAACCCCCGTTCAGTGCCGGAAGTTCAGTACACGGCACACGATGGCTAAGGCTCCATTCACACATCCGTATTTTTCTTTTCCAGATTTTTGGTCAGTTTTTTGCGGATCAATGTTTCCGCAAAAACCTTCCGTTTTTACCAATTGTACATCCGCATCCATTCCGTTTTTCCGGAAAAAAAAAAGGAAGGAGGAATATATGTTGGTAGGGTATTTCTTTCTCTTTCCTGGAAACGGATCCGCAATTGCGGATAATATGCGGATGACATATTGATGCATTCCGCGTATCAGCCGCATTTTTTGGGGACCCATTGACTATAATGGGACCACGGACCGCATATGCGGACAAAAGTAGGACAAGCTCTATCTTGTTTGCACATCCGCATAACAGAACAGAACGGAACAACGGATGCGGACAGTATACGGAGTGCTGTCCGCATTTTTTCAGGACCCATTGAAATGAAAGGATCCGCATCCTATCTGCATGATTTGTGGATCGGATGCAGATCGGATCAGGAAAGAAAAACAGGACATGTGAATGGACCCTAACTGATGGAAATAACTGATCAAATAACTGACGTGTGAACAAGGCCTTATATGTGTATGCGAACAGAAAAATTAAAAAAATTATGGCTCAGGGAAGGCAGCGGGTGAAAAACAAAAATGCAAAAACAGTAAATCCAGGGCTGGAAGGGTTAATTAAGAAACATAGAAGAAATGTAGCAATGTGAATAAACATCAGAAAACCTCAATTTTGCTGACAGATGCTCTTCAATGCCTGGCTCCAGATAATTAATATTACCAAACACTTGAGGAATGTTAACGTTAAGAGATGCATCTGGTGCGACATCTCTAGAGAGCTTGTGTGCAAACTTTCACAGATGATCAGCCAGTTAACCGCATTGTCAGATAAGAGTGATACATGTTTCTGTGTTCACTTCCTCCCTGCTATCAGCTTTGTGCTCTGAAGATTTCTGGAAGACTCTCAGAAACCATACGCACAGTCAAGAGGAAGAATTTCCCAGCTAGCTGATGCACTGCAAAGAGCAGAATACAGACGATGGGTGACACAGGCTAAGGGCTCATGCACACGACAGTGAAAAATGGCCGTGTGACGGCCATCTAAGTAGCGGCCGTCACACGGCCATTTTTAGCACCAATGAAAGCCTATGGCGTTATTCACATGGCCGTTTTTTTAACGGCCAGTGAATAGCGTCCGTCCAGAAATAGGACATGTCCTATTTCTGGGCCGTTTCAACGCGCCGACTGCCCCATTGAAATGAATGGGGCCATTTTTAACGGCCGATTGACAGGAGTGCTTCCGTCTAACGGCCGTTAAAAACGGGTACACTATGGCCACTCACCCTATCCACTTGCTCGCGCTGTGCAGTCTCTGGTTTTTTCATTGAGCAGGCCCTGCCGATGGACCTGGGTTATGCACGGTGACGTCACCACGTTGGCGCGCGCAGTGATGTCATCGCGCACATCGCAGGTCCTTTGGCAGGTCCTGTTCAGTAAAGAGAGAAGAGACTGCTGCAGCGCGAGCAATTGGATAAGGTGAGTTTTTTTTTTGTTTTTTGTTTTTTTTTAATCTTAAAAAAGCAGCTGTGAGGGCATTTATTTAAACCATGGGAGAAATTATTTAAGATGGGGGCCTACATGGGGGACATTATTAAAGTTGGGAACAATAAAAAAAAATTCCTACACTATGGGGGACATTATTTTACCAGGGGGCCTCCATGGGGACATTATTTTAGCTGGGGCACTATAAAAAATTATTTACACCGTGGGGGACATTATTTTAGTTAGGGGCACTATGGAGGACATTATGGACATCATGGGGGTCATGATTATAGTTGGGGGCAAGAAATAACTGCCAATCCAATTCATCAATTTTTCATGTCCGTTTTTAACGGACATGAAAAACTGATGCAAAACGGACATTAAAAATGGACAAACGACCAGAAAATGGATGCACACACTGATGCAAAATGGCCATGAAAAACTGACAGTGTCGTGTGCATGAGCCCTAAGTCCACAAGTGGCAGATATTTTCCGCTCTGGATTGTGGCAGGTTGCATGCAGACTTTGAGGTGGCTTTTACCCTATGCATTGGAAAGGGTTAAATCTGCAGTGAAAAATCTATGATTTTCCTACCAGAAAATAAGCATTATGGAGGACATTTCTTACCCGCTTATGCCACTTTTGAAGCATAAATAGCGTAGTAAATAATAATAGTAAAACGCACGTCAGCACATTTCTCCCTTCTCTGAAGAACATGCTCATCTATGCCAGATCTATACAGGTCCCATATCACATTTTGTGAAATAAAAATGAACCCCTCCTCCCCACCCAAAAAAAAAAGAAACAAAAAGAGAATACTTTTCTGCTCATCTGCAACTATATCCTTTATCAGATTACCGGGAGCTATATACTTCATTGGAAACTATATAAACTTTGGGGGTCTTTTATTTAACAGAAATATGTGTAAATTAGGCATATTTCTGGTGCTGTTCTTTGCGCCGCAATCTGCGACTTCTCCCTGCTCCCACCAGGTCTAAAAAAGTGGGCATGGCATGGGCGAGGAAGGGGCAGGCCTATCTCATTTACCATTTTCTATGCCTGTTTTAGGCTACTTTCACACTTGCGGTAGCAGGCGGAACAGCCTGCCGAATCCTTGCTAACGCTAGCCCACCGTGCCGCCGGAAGTCCGCTCTGGCCCCATTCTCTAATGGGGGCGGGCCGGAGGTCCGGCCGCAGCACAGCAACCATGCCGAGAAGCAAGCGGACATAAACTACAGCATGCTGTGGTTTTAGCACGGCTAGCGTTAGCACTGATCAGGCAGGCTGTTCCCCTGCTGGAACAGCCTGCCAGACCCTGCTACCGCAAGTGTGAAAGTAGCCTAAGGCCTCATGCACACGAACGTGTGCCGGCCGTGCCCGTGCTGCAGGCCGCATACGGCGGGTCCGCAATAAACGGGCACCGGCCGTGTGCAGCCCGCATCACGGATCGCGGACCCATTCACTTCAATGGGTCCGCGATCTGGGAGATGCGGAGCGGAGGCACGGATCGGAACACCACGGAAGCACTACGGTGTGCTTCCGTGGTGTTTCTAGCCGTGCCTCCGCACCGCAAAAAAGTAGCGCAAGCACTACTTTTTTGCGGTGCGGACCCTCGGATGGGGATCGCGGACCCCGTTCAAGTGAATGGGTCCGCGATCCGCATGCGGTGGCCTCACGGTCAGTGCCCGTGCATTGTGGACCGCAGTTTGCGGCCCACAGCACGGGCACGGCCGGCACACGTTCGTGTGCATGAGGCCTAAAACAGATATTGAAAATGTAAGATAGCTAGGAAGCTGTTTTACATTTCGACACAGTGGTGGATCTGCTGAAGTTATGGAGAGGCTGGAGCCTCTTCATAACTCCGGCAGATCCACCGCCAGATAAAGGGCTTATTAAGATCGACATCTAAAACACGGCTCTTAATAAATGTGCCCCTTTATCCTTTATCAGAAACTATATACTTTATCGGATTCAACAGCATTCACAGGTGGCCCCCAGGCCTCACAATATTCATGCAGTATGTGCTCTGCTGTGACACAGGCCCCTTATTGAAGTCCAGGATATGAACAAAATGGTTAAAAATGATTTTACTTTCAGAGTAATTTGCAGCATTTCCTATTTCCTTGAAGCAGTGTATTTACTCACTGCTTACTGTCAATGATCAGTTCGGTAACATATGTGGTGTGGGTACAACCTAACAGCCCCGAGAACAGAGGAATGGACTCAGTGACATCAGTGACATAAATGACCATTTAAAGGCAAGAGAATACCCTGTTGTAGAAAAAAAACTGCAGGACTGCCATAAAATCACAGGATCTGTGTAATAACAATCCCAAATCCTCCCTGAGATACGGCCGAGCTGTTGCACTGCTCCATATCCTGCCATTGAGCAGCTGAACAGTTAAAGGGTTCAGTGTTTTATCTGAAATTCTCCAGGAATGACACTGAACATCCTGCTCTGCTCCACCAAAAGATTAACAGGATTCTTATTCCGTTTGGAAATATTTGGATAAAAATAGTGAAAAAAAATGGGTTCATTTCATTTTCAAAGATTTTGTTTTGTTTTATTTTGTTAGAATGGCTCTTCGCTGATAGCTGTGAATATATATATATATAGTACAGACCAAAAGTTTGGACATACCTTCTCATTCAAAGAGTTTTCTGTATTTTCATGACTATGAAAATTGTAGATTCACACTGAAGGCATCAAAACTATGAATTAACACATGTGGAATTATATACTTAACAAAAAAGTGTGAAACAACTGAAAATATGTCTTATATTCTAGGTTCTTCAAAGCAGCCACTTTTTGCTTTGATTACTGCTTTGCACACTCTTGGCATTCTCTTGATGAGCTTCAAGAGGTAGTCACCTGAAATGGTATTCCAACAGTCTTGAAGGAGTTCCCAGAGATGCTTAGCACTGGTTGGCCCTTTTGCCTTCACTCTGCGGTCCAGCTCACCCCAAACCATCTCGATTGGGTTCAGGTCTGGTGACTGTGGAGGCCAGGTCATCTGGCGTAGCACCCCATCACTTTCCTTCCTGGTCAAATAGCCCTTACACAGCCTGGAGGTGTGTTTGGGGTCATTGTCCTGTTGATAAATAAATGATGGTCCAACTAAACGCAAACCGGATGGAATAGCATGCCGCTGCAAGATGCTGTGGTAGCCATGCTGGTTCAGTATGCCTTCAATTTTTTCATAAATCCCCAACAGTATCACCAGCAAAGCACCCCCACTACTTTTTTCTTGCCATAATAAAAATTCTAACAGTCTATTCAGTAGAACTATCAGCTGTGTATCCACCTGACTTCTGCCCAACACAACTCATGGTCCCAACCCCATTTATAAGGCAAGAAATCCCACTTATTAAACCTGACAGGGCACACCTGTGAAGTGAAAACCATTTCAGGTGACTACCTCTTGAAGCTCATCAAGAGAATGCCAAGAGTGTGCAAAGCAGTTATCAAAGCAAAAGGTGGCTACTTTGAAGAACCTAGAATATAAGACATATTTTCAGTTGTTTCACACTTTTTTGTTAAGTATATAATTCCACATGTGTTAATTCATAGTTTTGATGCCTTCAGTGTGAATCTACAATTTTCATAGTCATGAAAATACAGAAAACTCTTTGAATGAGAAGGTGTGTCCAAACTTTTGGTCTGTACTGTATATATAATGTATATAACCCTAAGGCAACACTTTGTCACTGAAGATGAGCCATACTTCTCAAGAATCAATTTCAAGACTTGAGATGCTTCCGATATGAATCATGGCCATGAGGACACACCACGTCTGCCTCCTTTAACAGTTCTGTCAGAATGACCGCAAAAACAGTGCTAGCAGAATCTCCCCATAAACTTAAACCATGGGACATGGACACAATGGACAGGAAACGACCTCATTGACTTCTACGGGAGAGGTTTCAAGGCACGCTCTGTCAGGGCTAATTCTAGCTTTTCTGCTGCCTGAGGCTTTCTGAACACCCCATCCTGCCACCCCCAGTACTGTGCCCTCTGTGCTCCCCAATACTATACTGCAGAAACAGTTCCCCTAAAAATACTGGTATCACACAGTACAAAAAATACCCCCTTATCTTTCAGATCAAACCCCCATATCAAACCATCATACCTCCAAACCCCCATATCAGACTTCTTTAGACGTCTATGTCAGACCCCATCACCGACCAAACTCCCCATGTACAGTATCAGACCTCAGACCAGACTCCCATCAGACCTCTTAGACCCCCATATCAGACCTCAGACCAGATCTCCAGACTCCCATATCAGGCTCCATTAGACTCCCAGACCTGCATATTAGACTTCCGACCAGACCTCAAGACCCCTATATCACACCCCCATTAGACCTCCAGAGTTCCAAATCAAACATCAGACCAGACCCCCATACCCCTATATCAGACACCCATTAGACTTGCAGACCCCCAAATCAGACCTCAGACCAGACCTCCAGACCCATTAGAACTCCAGTGCCCCATATCAGAACCCCATTAGATCTCCATGTCCCCATATCAGAACCCCATTAGACCTCCAGGCCCCAATTAGACTTACAGACCCCTATATCAGACCTCAGACTCCTAGTAGACCTCAGATCCCCCATATCAGACTCCCATTGAGCCTCCAAGCCCTCATATCAGACCCCCATTAGACTTACAGGCCCTGAATCAGACCCCATTTCAGACCTCAGACCCCCCATATTAGACATAGCAGACTTCAGATCCCCAATCATACTTCCAGATCCCCCATATCAGACCTCCATACCCTCCATATAAGAGCTCAAACCCCCATATCAGACCTCAGACCCCCCCATATCAGGCCTCCAGACCCCCCATATCAGACCTCAGACACTCAGTCAGACCTCCAGACCCCCCACATCAGGCCTCAGGTCCCCAATCAGACATCCAGACCCCCCATATCAGACCTCAGACCCCCAGTCAGACCTCCAGAACCCCCATATCAGACCTTAGATCCCCAATCAGACCTCCATATCAGGCCTCCAGACCCCCCATATCAGACCTTCAGACCAAAATCAGACCTCTGGACCCCACCCATATCAGGCCTCAGACCTCTAATCAGACCTCCAGACCCCCGATATCAGACATCAGACCTTCAGACCCCGCATATCAGGCCTCAGACTCCCAATCGGATCTCCTGACCCCCCATATCAGGTCACAGACCCCCAATCAGACCTCCAGGCCCCCCATAGGAGGCCTCAGACCCCCAATCAGACCTCCAGACCCCCCATATCAGACCTCAAACCCCCAATCAGACCTCCAGACCCCCCATATCAGGCCTTAGGCTTCCAATCTGACCTCAGACTTAAAAATAAAGTAACCTACCTCTCCTGCTCCGCCGCTCCTCTCCAAGTCCGACGGTCTCCCGGCTCGCTTCTCAGGGCACGTGCTGCAGTCACCTGACTTCCTGCAGCGTCAGGTCAGAGTGTGCTCTGTACGTCCTGCCACTGCAGGCAGCCAGGACACAGTGGCGCGGGACCTAAGAAGAGCAAGCAGGAGGAGAGGTAAGTACAGCGCTAACATCGTTTACCTGCACACCTCCTGCATACTAGTGAGCGCTTCCATAATGGAAGCGCACACTAGTATTCCCTTTATAAGATGAACTGTGAAGGAGCGCTGTTATAGCTCTGCTTGCTTTCTATGTAAAAAGTTTGTTTTACAGTAAGTGAACTTTGTCTCGCTTCCACTTCAGGGTATAAAAGTTAATGCAGTACATTTACAGATGTGTAATAACCTCTGTCACACTCATGTCTGTTATTGCTCAGAGTTTCTCTGTTTTTTTGGGTGAGAGTTTACTAGTCTGGTTACAAAACCGACAAGCTTCCTGTGCGGAGGAATAATGATGAAATAATATTGATAAAGAAGCTGCAATCAGATAAAATCAGAATAAACTTTATCTAAGGATTTTCTAGTTAAAGGGCAAGTCTCATATGGACATTTATGCATACCCCCCAACTTTTGAAAAGAAGGAAGAGGGAGCTTATGTGCGGTGCACAAAGAGCGGCGCGGCAAACTTTTTCCGCACTAGACCATGCGTCTAACTCCGCCCAAAACATAACTATACACCTAATCCCACTCAGTCCCCTAAATGCCCCCACATAGTAATTATTCCCCCTTTATGCCACCACACAGTAGTCACATATGCCTACACTGTGCTCCCTTCAGAGATTATGCCCAGATATGTGCCCTTTTCACAGTATTATGCCCATATATTTTCCCCCTCACAGTAATATGCCCAGATATGTGTCCCCTCACAGTAATATGCCCAGATATGTGCCCCCTCACAGTAATATGCCCAAAGATGTGCCCCCTTGTAAGCCATGTACCGGGGTGGGCTCCCCAGGATACAGCGAAGTCACAGACAAGGAAGGAGACTCCAATTCAGATTGACAAAAACAAGATTTTACTAAGTATTTAACGTTTGTAGGAAGGAAATACCCCAAGCATATATACATACACTCAGCTGGAGGCTGAGGCACTTGTGTTACACAGCACGGTACTCTATCAGTGTGCGCCCAGGCTTCTCCACCATTTTGCCTATCTGCAGGTTATAGTAACCCAGCAGCTATACCTTTTAATACCCTAATATCCACGAACAATTCTGTAAGTGCGGTTCAGGAGCGCCAGCGGTATAACACAAACGCTTACAAACTTAACCAATCAACACTAAACCTCAGAAAGAGTATAACTAGTTGTTTGCCACAGTAAACTCCACTTCTGTAGCAAGGTAGCTTGCAGCCTGCAAACCACCTGTCTAATCTTCAGGCTTTTACCCAGTAGCTACTGAATTGGCGCCAATACCATAATGCGGTGCGTGCACGGTTACCCACTGTGTCTGCACAGTGGGCCTCAGTTCTTTCACTGACCCGGGTCCGTTGGATACCTTAACTTTCAGAAGTATCTGGTCGAGGATCTCATCCGGCAACCACGCAGTCTCACTGACGCTTCCACTTGTCCTCTCAGCAGGGCTCCTGATGGTAGTTTTTCTAGTCTGTAATATTGCAACAGTCTCTATTCCAGATCTCCTTGCAGAGTCTTGCTCCTTTAGGGAATAGTCTCACTTGTAGATCACATTAGGAGACACAGACAGTAGATCCTTCTCCTCTGCCTCCTTGCAGCACACTCTCAAGATGGCTGCCACACACTTCTCCAGTCTGAAGCTCCACCTCTGCCGAACAGGATCTCTTGGTCATTGCTCCAGGGAGCTATAGTCTTTCCTGTGGTAAACAGTGACATCTTGTGGCCAAAAATGAAATGTCAGTTTAATAACAACTATAATTACAGGAACAGGTGCATTCACAGAATGGAGGCTGTTTCACCACCTTACACCCTCACAGATATGTGCCCCCTCACAGTAATATGCCCGAATATGTGCCCCTCACAGTAATATGCCCTGATATTTGCCCTCTCGTAGTATTATGCATTTGCCCCCTCATTATGCCCAGTTATGTGCCCCCTCACAGTAATATGCCCAGGATATTCTACATATACTCTACATACTCGCTTTGTACCCCAGCAGCAGCAGGGTACACACAGAGCTGCTGGTCTGTGTAGGAGGAGGAGGAACACAACTGACTACCGGCTGGCCCCACCCCCTGCACAAACCAGCAGTGTGGAGCGCCGGCAGGGGGGAGGAATGATGGAGCAGGGAGCGGACGGCTCTCTGCTTCATCATTACAAGCAACTGTCTCTGCTTCCTATGGAAGTAGAGACAGCTGCGTGAGAGCGGGAAATACCTCCCCTGTACCAGGACCGTGAGAAATCCGAGGCTGACCCGTTGGATCCGAGACGGTTAGGAAGTATGATTTATGTCATATTGACAACAAATGGGGACAAAACTGATCCATTTTGGCCCAGTTTTGAGATTCTCTGCCGGACCTCAAATCCAGAATGCAACAACGAAAATGTGAAACAGGCCTTAGTCCATCTCTACAGAACAGGTATATGCCGCCTAGCTGTATTGTTTGCATTGTGTGATGTCATCACTGAGCCCAACTCATATTATAAATAGGATTTCTTATATAATAAGCCCTCTTTCCTCAGGAATTTGCCTTCTGAATGTCGTTACAGGGACTTCCATAATCAATCATCTCTAGGGTCTTCCTGCTGCTGCCTGCCGCTGTGTAAGCAGGTTATATTTGCATATGGCTGTACAGTGGGCCCCCAGAACAAATTTTACTGGTGTTCCCAAGGCAGTATTACTGACATCTAAATATCTTCTCTAAATTATCACATACAATGTTCCCATCCTGTTAATCCTTAGCCAGTCGCCACTGTACATGTATGTTGGACGTCATCAGTGCAGTTGCCATAGTGCGCACGCGCAGCTACTCAGTGACGTGGCGGCGCATGCGCACTAGAGGAAATGGACTTGCAGAGTTGGGCACTGCAAGTAAAGTGCGCACGCGCCGTCAGATGTGGGCGTGCGCACACGCGGGGTGTCAGCGCTAGACCAGTGAGTCTAGCGCTGTCAATCAACAGACTAAGGGGCGTTTTTTTTTCATGCAGGGTGGAACGAACAGGCAGGAGGGCTCGGAGATGCGGTGCTCGGAAGCAATAAGCACGCCTCCGAGTGCTCCGATGCCTCATTACCATATTTATAAATGTTAACTTTGCAGCATAATCGGAACTTAAAGAAGAGAAATAAAGGTATGTCTGTGATATGTGTTTTGAGCCCTACCTGCCTATATTTCTAGCTTACAGTATCTACTTGAAACTGGTGATAGGGCCTCTTTAAGTTATCCCCAAATTCCGTAAAACTGTGGTGGAATTGCGTTTTTTCCAGCTTCTTACTACATTGTATGCATTACTAATGGTGTAAAATGCAAAAATGACAAATACTCCAGGGCTCAAGGGGTTAACAGCATCTAAAACCTGCAAAAACTTTTTACAGAGTGCATAAAAGGCAACATAAATACTACTAAATAAAATCCTCTTGTATACAGGAACAGGATAGATGATTGCACATTGTAAGTTTCCAGGGACTGACTGTTTGTGACCAGGGTAAACTGACATTTAAGGCTCTGATGGTTATAAGCAGGATGCATTCCTGACACCCAGTACAGAAGTCAGATAACATTCTTGATTTTATTTTTAAGTATTAATGGCAGATTAGGTCAAGTTCATGTGAAAAAATGCAGCAAATATGCAGTTTGCCAAATTTTCTACCACATGAACACTAGTGTCAAAAATGAACAAATGTGAAAATGAGCTCTGTCCAGTAAGCAGCATGGAGTATACAATGTAAGGGGATAGATGTGGGTGGGGCTGATGAAGTGTGATTGACAGCTGTCATCTGAGGAGCCACTGCACAGTCCTGTATGGGGAGATCATTGAGCTATCAGCACTATAAAAGATCATCTTCATACACTCATTCCATAATTTTGATCACATATTAACCTATATGTGACTAGTCTATGTAATTTGTTGTACAAAAAACAGGTGGATGGTTTTCTGGATGTAATTTTTTGAAGTCACTTCATATGTTCTACTTCCTGGTTTCCTGGCTCTTTAAAGAGGACCCGTCATCCTGGGGCGTACATTGAAATCATTGGACCTAATAGCAAGAATCTAAATTGGGCCACCATTCCCTATTCATAGCCCCTCCCACTACCCGTTTCTGGCCAGTAACCGTCCCGGATCCAGCGGGACAGTCCCGGATCCAGCGGGACAGTCCCGGATTTCAGTGGCTGAGGAGGAAAGTATATGGAACTCAAATTCGAAGGGGCAGGTGGAGCACTCCGGGGCAGTGGGGTACACGTGGAGTGGAGTCTGGTGAAATTACAGGGGTTTATAGTACAGATCTGGGTGTATTCTGGGGGCCATGGGGGGGGGGCTTTATGGGGTGTAAATCTGTGAGGGGGGTGTTATAGGGGAAATTAATTATTGATATTTTGGGTAATACTAATACTTAATATTCATAAATAGGCGTAAACCCGCTTTCGCTAGTTCTGCCTATTTATACCTTTATATAAATACCTATTGCCTATACACGACCTGACGCTATGTGCAAGTACAACTACAATACTGCTATCACAATATTACTATAAAGACACTGTACGCTGTAAACTAAATAATAAAAGGATTTATTGCTACAGTCTACTTATTTAACAATACAGTACAACACCTAACTAGACTGCACAATCCCACTTAATTCCCTCCCACGATACTAACTAAACAATACACTCACACAAATATAAATATGGCAAGCCCTCCCAAGCCTATCTACTTTACTATCTCTAGTGAAGCAAAAGGGTTAAAACCAAATTACTGGCAGACAAAGGGTTAATATAGCTATATGAGTGATATAGCTATATTATACACTCACCGGCCACTTTATTAGGTACACCATGCTAGTAACGGGTTGGACCCCCTTTTGCCTTCAGAACTGCCTCAATTCTTCGTGGCATAGATTCAACAAGGTGCTGGAAGCATTCCTCAGAGATTTTGGTCCATATTGACATGATGGCATCACACAGTTGCCGCAGATTTGTCGGCTGCACATCCAGGATGTGAATCTCCCGTTCCACCACATCCCAAAGATGCTCTACTGGATTGAGATCTGGTGACTGTGGAGGCCATTTGAGTACAGTGAACTCATTGTCATGTTCAAGAAACCAGTCTGAGATGATTCCAGCTTTATGACATGGCGCATTATCCTGCTGAAAGTAGCCATCAGATGTTGGGTACATTGTGGTCATAAAGGGATGGACATGGTCAGCAACAATACTCAGGTAGGCTGTGGCGTTGCAACAATGCTCAATTGGTACCAAGGGGCCCAAAGAGTGCCAAGAAAATATTCCCCACACCATGACACCACCACCACCAGCTTGAACCGTTGATACAAGGCAGGATGGATCCATGCTTTCATGTTGTTGACCCCAAATTCTGACCCTACCATCCGAATGTCGCAGCAGAAATCGAGACTCATCAGACCAGGCAATGTTTTTCCAATCTTCTACTGTCCAATTTCGATGAGCTTGTGCAAATTGTAGCCTCAGTTTCCTGTTCTTAGCTGAAAGGAGTGGCACCCGGTGTGGTCTTCTGTTGCTGTAGCCCATCTGCCTCAAAGTCCGACGTACTGTGCATTCAGAGATGCTCTTCTGCCTACCTTGGTTGTAACGGGTGGCAATTTGAGTCACTGTTGCCTTTCTATCAGCTCGAACCAGTCTGCCCATTCTCCTCTGACCTCTGGCATCAACAAGGCATTTCCGCCCACAGAACTGCCGCTCACTGGATGTTTTTTCTTTTTCGGACCATTCTCTGTAAACCCTAGAGATGGTTGTGCGTGAAAATCCCAGTAGATCAGCAGTTTCTGAAATACTCAGACCAGCCCTTCTGGCACCAACAACCATGCCACGTTCAAAGGCACTCAAATCACCTTTCTTCCCCATACTGATGCTCAGTTTGAACTGCAGGAGATTGTCTTGACCATGTCTACATGCCTAAATGCACTGAGTTGCCGCCATGTGATTGGCTGATTAGAAATTAAGTGTTAACGAGCAGTTGGACAGGTGTACCTAATAAAGTGGCCGGTGAGTGTATATGGTAGCTTATTGGCAGGAAAGGGGTTAACAAGGATATGGGTTGGCAGAAAGGGTTAATAAGAGGAAGAGGTTCGTTGGTAGTATAGGGTTTATGGATGTAGGGAGGATATATATATATCAGAGTAAGGGTTGTATTGCAGGGGGTATAAGCAAGGCGTTAATTTCAGGGATAAAACGGTGGTGGTATAGTGGTTTATAAACCGGTGGTATAGTGGTAGGGGTTTATGAAGGGGTTAATGAAATCATTGGTGGTTCAGGGATACTCAGCCATCCATTGCTCGTCTCCAGGGGTCAACCGTTCGTTGTAGGGGATGATCCTCGCTTCTATAGTTGCTCGTTGTAAGGGGAAGACTTTCACTTGGTTCCTTCTTGTAGGGGCTGCACGGCTCAACTCAAGAGCGCAGCGAGATCGCGTTATTTAAACCCGGTCGCGCTCGCTCCCGTGCGGCCGGTGAGCGAGCACGCCGGCAGCCATGTGCACCGCGCGGCCCGCCCTGGTTCCTGGGCGGAGGATCTCTTTGATCCTCTGCCTGGGGAGCGCTATGCATCTCCGGCGCTTGTAATTACAGCGCCGGAGGTGTGCGGCATACAGAGGCAGGGAAACCTTTTGTTTCCCTGCCCCTGTTATGGTAAACATCTCCAGCATGGCTGGAGGTGTTTTTAACAGGACAGAGGATCTTATCGATCCTCTGTCTTTGAAGTACCTGTGACTGGACTTTAATAGTCCAGTCATCAGGTCACCATCTGTCCCCTGTAAGGCGCTTTGGTATGCGCCTGCAGGGGAGGCGGCACCTGGACATGTGGGATATTTTATACACATATAGATACATGTATATAATTCTGGGGCATATATACATACATCTATATGTATTAGGAGCAAATGGACATATATATGTGTATATAGATACATGTATATAATATTGGGGGCATATATAAATGTATCTCTATACCTATGAAAGGATCAGGGGGCCATATATATATATATATATATATATATATATATATATATATATATAGAATAATGGAGAAAGAGGCAGCACTCGGATGTGGTGAAAATAGTGGACCTTTATTCCAGACAACGTGACGTTTTGGCTGACTCAATGTGGCCTTTCTCAAGCATAAAACAACCAGTGTGAACAAACACTTAAATAAACAAAGTGGGAGGGTTCATTACAACATGTGACCAATTATGCAAATTATTAGTGACATCACTGGGAGGGTTCATTACAACATGTGACCAATTATGCAAATTCTTAGTGACATCATATATGCAGTGAATCAAATAGTGATACAATATTCATATTGTTAATATACATAGTCAAATAAACAAACGTGCATACATACATTTAATAAACGTGCATGAAAACATGTGCTATACGTGGCTACTGTGCAACACTCCAATTAAAAGTTAGCAACCACAGTTGCTTTCTCCCTAAGTTACAGGATATCATCCGCTGGGGGGGCTAGTGGCTGTACTCACTATAGAGTGAGATGCGGATGATATCCTGTAACTTAGGGAGAAAGCAACTGTGGGTGCTAACTTTTAATTGGAGTGTTGCACAGTAGCCATGTTTTCATGCACGCTTATTAAATGTCTACCTATGTATATTAACAATATGAATATTGTATCACTATTTGATTCACTGCATATATGATGTCACTAAGAATTTGCATAATTGGTCACATGTTGTAATGAACCCTCCCAGTGATGTCACTAAGAATTTGCATAATTGGTCACATGTTGTAATGAACCCTCCCAGTGATGTCGCTAAGAATTTGCATAATTGGTCACATGTAATGAACCCTCCCAGTGATGTCACTATGAATTTGCATAATTGGTCGCATGTTGTAATGAACCCTCCCACTTTGTTTATTTAAGTGTTTGTTCACACTGGTTGTTTTATGCTTGAGAAAGGCCAAATTGAGTCGGCCGAAACGTCGCGTTGTCTGGAATAAAGGTCCACTATTTTCACCACATCCGAGTGCTGCCTCGTTCTCCATTATTCTATGCATCAGGCTTAATATCCTTAGCCGTGAGGGATTGCACCACCATCTCCATTCAAGACTTGTGCTGCTGCTCTTTTGTCGTATATATATATATATATATATATATATATATATATATATATATACCGGGGTAATAGATGTTGGGGTTAGTGCTGGCCATACCGGCAAGCACTAAGCCCAGTATTAGTAATCAGGGCCGTCTGTAGATAGCCGTGATTACTAAAACTGCAATGTTGTAAAAAAACACACCCACACACTTATAAAATATTTTATTGAAATAAATACTCCCCCAGACCCCTGTTTGACCATTTTATTTAAAAAATTAAAAAGCTGGTCTGACGTAATCCACCGAATCCGACGTTGTCCTCAGCATTCACGATCCTGAAAAATAGAAAACAAACAAACACAGACCACTTACCTCCTCAGGCTTCTTCTTTGTAGTAATTCCTCCCGTCCAGCAGGTGGCTCTGTGGTACAACGTACCACTCTGCTCGCCGTCTTGCGGCTGGACGGGAGGAGGGAGCTGCCAGGGAAGGTAAGTAGTGTCTCTGTGTGTCTGCCTGTTTGTTTGTTTTTTTTAGTTTTGGGCACTTGTGTAAACCAGGCACCCCCCGCTCTTCCGAGCTTCTGATGTATGTGTCAGAATCCTGATGTATTTTTCTAATTTACCACTAGTGGCCACTGTTTCACTCACTCTACACTATTGTGTTGCACTTCCACTCTTCACCACTGGAGGCTGCTGTGTTTGTCCTAGGATTTGCCATTAAAGGGGTTGTCTCACTTCAGTAAGTTGCATTTATCATGTAGAGAAAGTCAATACAAGCCACTTACTAATGTATTATTATTATCTATATTTCCTCCTTTACTGGCTGGATCCATTTTTCCATCACATTATACAGTGCTTGTTTCCATGGTTACAGACCACCCTGCAATCCATCAGTGGTGGTCGTGCTTGCACACTATAGGAAAATGCGCCAGCCTTTCTGGTGGCCGTGACCGTGGGAGCTCACATAGGCTGATGCTTTTTCCTATATTGTGCAACCACCACCACCACTGATGGATTGCAGGGTAGTCTGTAACCATGGAAACAAGCAGTGTATAATGAATCCAGCCAGCAAAGGAAGCAATATGAATAATAACAATATATTAGTAAGTGGCTTGTATTAACTTCCTCTACATGATAAATGCCACTTACTGACGTGAGACAACTAGAGATAAGCGAACGTGCTCGTAACGAGCACTGTAGCGCTCGGCTCCCCTGCGCTTCCATGGGCGCAGGCATCCGGATCCGTCCTCCTCACCCGATGCATGCCTATGCGAGCGCAGGGGGGCCGAGCGCTACAGTGCTCGTTACGAGCACGTTCGCTCATCTCTAGAGACAACCCTTTTAACAAAGATGGCTGATGTGTGCCGATTGGAAGCCATGTTGTTTCCTGTTTTGGCCTACTTATACCCATGAGGCAATTCAATCATTGCTCGAGTTTCCTGTTACGATACTGGTAGACATGGCTGGAACCTGGTAGCCAGATGGAATAAGCCAGGTGCAGTTATGAACTGTAGAGTTGTAGTCCGTAGCATAGCTTGAAGTGTAGATCACAAGGTGATAATTCAGTGAAGAGTAGAAATGGTCTGGGAAAGACAGTTTTCAAAATCAGGAGACTGGAACAAGTCAAAACACTCAAGCAATGATTGAACTGGCTCATGGGTATAAGTAGGTTCAAACAGGAAACAAGATGTCTTCCAATCAGCACACATCGGCCATCTTTGTTAAAGGCAAATCCTATGACAAACACAGCAGCCTTCAGTGGTGAAGAGTGGAAGTGCAACACAATAGTTCAGAGTGGGTGAAACAGCTAGTGGTTAATTAGAAAAATACATCAGGATTCTGACACAATGTTCACATCTGCATCTTGGCTTCCATTTAGAACAGAAGTTTCAGCATAGCGGCAAATCAACTATATAGCAGTTAATTTCAGTCCAGCATGGACTCTTTAACTAACAAGGGGGTCTGTCAAGGCTCTGTTGTTTGGACGGGAAGAATAGCATTGCACGCTTCCATGTTCACTGCTGTAGGACACCATTCTGCCCCTTGGTCCAGATTTAATTACTTCAGCTAGTCAATAGCAGGGGTGTAACTATAATTCATAGGGCTCCAAAGAAACATAAGATGGGGCCCCTACCGTCTAGTGTAATAACATAAATCAGCAAAAGTAGCAAAAATCAAAGGGGTTATCCAACCCCTATAATGCCCCCCAAAATGCCCGGGCTCCTCACATTGGTTATAGTTACCTTGCTCCCCGGCACCCACATCACTTCTGATGCCCTAGCAGGTGACACTAGGGAGGCTCGTTCCCGTCGCTGCCTGCTGTTGGCTGACCCAACCACAGTGATCAGCTCCTATTCACTTGAATGGAAGCTGAGCTGCAACACCTCAGCACGGCCACTACACAGAGGACAGAACCTTCTGCTTCCGGTCACGTCCACTGTATAGTTTCCGATGCTGGTGGTAACCAGAAACAGCTGATAGACGGGGGTGCCGGCAATCTGACCCCTTTAATGGTGTTCTATAGTTTCAAAGTGGGTTCTCAGAGGCGATTTTGGGAGCACCCCTGAATATACTGTACATATATGCACTGTATGTTACAACATTATATTATCTGTAGAATTGGGCAAAGCAGCAAATGTTTTCAGAATTCTTACAATTATTTCAGGACTGAATCCTTGGACGTATGACCAGACCTCCAGTCGTCCCAGAATACTGCTCAATTAGCTCTTCTTCTGGAGTATAACATGACTTTTGTTACTCCACTTGTTCATTGAGACTTTCTGAGACTTTTACCCTTTTGGTAACAAAGACTCGGTTGGTGAGATACATTCCAGCAGACGGCCCTGGTAGTTTTATTACAGGATTAGAATAGAGGGATAGTTCTGACATGAATCATTTTCTATGTCCTTGCCTTTGGGTGTAGAGTGGAGTTGTATTTGCTATGAGCTGTGACAGAATTTTGTATTGTTGTGCACATAAAGTATTGTACTGTACTAATGAAACCTTGTTCATGTAGTTACACATCCAATGCTCATGAATGATCATTTCACAGTATATAATCAGGATTATTTATTATTCATAGAATCAGTCGACGTTTACTGCAAGCCCTTGAGGAGGTAGAGCAGAGGATGGAAGTAGTAGTGGCTCTAGCTGCAAAAGTGTATCACAGTAGCTTTCTTCACACCTTTGCTTCCTAGGGCCAGAGCAGTGAAGGAAGATGCCCCCTTTCTTTCCTGTGGCATATCCTGATGTTGAGGCTCCTGCCTGATAGTAGTTGGGGTGTTGTAGTTTTTTATATGGTGCTAGGCTGGAGATATTGGTGCAACGGCCAGTGTATGGTACAGAAGTCAGTAACCCGCCCAGATGTAGAAAAGTAAACGTCTCTTTTAACTGAACTGCAAAATGTTGTAGTATTGCCAACAGTCTCAGAACACAGTTCCAACAATATACAGTTCAAATCTCCCCAGATAATTTTGTATGGATTTGCACAAGGATGGGTTATGGCCATCTTTCCTCTTTATCTGTCTCAAGTCTTTTCCTGCAGAATTGATGATGGGTAATCAGACTCTTGTAATGGTGACCGTAAAGGCCACTGAGAGATACAGGGTTTTAGAGATATAACAGTAACAGTGTCTCTCACGGCAGTAAAGTCTTAACAGCTTTAGTAGCAGGATGTCTTAACAGTAACAGTGTCTCACACGGCAGTAAAGCTTTAGTAGCAGGTTACCTTACTGACTCAAATGCCATGCAGACTCTAGGCTTTCGAGTTCTCTCCTTTTTCTTTTTTCTTCTTTCCTCTCCTTTATCCTCTTCCAGGGATTTTTTCCAAATTCTGTAGGAAACTGAGGTTCCACTTCTAGTTTCTAGGTTAGTGACTTTGCAGAGTATCTTCTGCTCGTTTGCTCTTTAAAAAGTTCGGATTGATGTAAAAATGCAGAGCACATTTTGTTAGATGCCCTGCTAAGGCTAAGTTCACATCTGTGTCAGAGGTTCAGTTAAAAACAAGAACCAAACAACACAGTATGATGCACTTTTTTGTCCGGTAAAATGCCATTTCAGTCCATCGGTTCAGTCCATCGGCTCCAAATGAGGAGCAGCCTACTGACAATGGAGTATGACCAGCATTCCTGATCATCGGCCCATGTATGAGATTTCTTAGGGTCTTGCAGGCATTGTGTAAATTATTGGCAGAATCAATTTTTCAGTAATACTACGATACTATGATTATATCTTTGGGGACAGCTTTGTTACTGCTCTTTAAAGTGTTGTGTCACAAGACACATTCTACATTTCTCAAACCGGCCCTGGATCTAAATACTCCTATAATTGCATGTAATTAAAAAGTTAGAATAGTCAGTGAGCTATTCAATAAAATCTATCTGTATAGCACCACCTGCTGTTTCTTCTTTTTAATTTTTGTAATCTCACTGAGCTGGTCGCACATGCTCAGTTTAAATCTTCAACTGCCACCAGCTATATGTTCTGTTAGAAGCTGTGGCAGTTACAAAGAGAGAGAGAGAGAGATCTGCAGCAGAAAGGACATGGCCCCTGAGCTGCCAGGCTGAAGAGAATCTAGCAGAGCAATTGGAGCAGTGAATGGGAAGATCTCTGGATCCATGTGAGGTACAGGGCTGGTTCTAGCTTTGTTAGAATGGTATTGTCGTGTTCTGTATGATGTTTGATTTTCATTTCATTTTTACATTCTTCATGGCATAACCCTTTTAAGTATTTTACTGCACCATTTGATTTTCATAAAAGCTGATGTCAGCATGGTTGTAGAGCTCCATCAGCAGGAGGGGAGAGTCCCGAAACAGCAGTCGTGTGAAAAAGCTGGAGGTTTAGTCCCATGTTAGTCCTATGTTCTTGTGGCTTTCAGTCTCAGCTGTGGTCGCTTTTAAGACACAACAGAAAAATAATGGTCCTGACTTTGTGTACAGGAAGCGATGGGCTGCCTGGCTTGACCAGTTCTGGTCATACAGTATCTCTATATCCTGATAATATCTTTGTATAGCTTCTTGGGATCCTCTGTGTATCTTCCTGGGACCCTCTGATCCTCTGTTTTATTGTCAGTTCTGCGATAATAATGTGGACACAAATCACATTACATGAGGTCACTTCCAATCTAGCGTTATATGTGGCAGTAATTTGCATATTTGTGGACAGTGATGAGGATTTGGATCCATGTAACATCCACAAGGCAAATTTTGACCTTTTTTGTCACTTAATGACCCAGCGATATTGTTAATGTTTCATCCTAGTAGTTTTGTGGACAGGATGAGGATCCATTCATTTCAATGGTTCCGCAAAAAATGCGGACAGCACACCATGTGCTGTCCGCATCCGTATGTCCGTTCCACAGCCCCACAAAAAAGTTTTGCGGACAAAGATAGGCATTGTCACAATTGATCCGCAAAAAAAAACGGATTCAACATGGACGTCATCCATATTTTTTGCGGATCTGCGTTTTGCGGAACACAGTATACATAGGGTCGTGTGAATGTAGCCTAAGGCTAGAATCATGTAGTCCCCGATGCATCCTTTCTCTTATTTTTCGGTGGCTTGATTTTGGAGATTCTAATCAGGGGCGTAGCAATAGGGGAAGCAGGGGAAGCAGCTGCTTTGGGGCCCAGACCCACAAGGGGCCCCCTCAGGAGGGAGACTAAAAGATTTTATTGTCAGGCCCCCCTCAACAGTATTATACAATGACATTATATACAGTGACACTATAGAAAGCGGATGGAGCGCCTGTCAGGCCTTGTCTGGGAGAGCTCAATCTTGACTAGCCACAAGAGTGAGGGTTGCATGTGAGTTCGGGGTTGCGAGGAAGTTTCTGGGGGGGCCCCATTCAAAAATTTGCTGTGGGGCCCAGTTAGTTGTAGTTACGCCACTGATTCTAATCTTTATACTGTGTTTTAGCCCAATACTAATTCTTAGTTTCAAGTCAAGGGGGCAGCGTCTTGTTTCCTTGAAGCCACTTTTGCTGTGGCCTAATCCTGCCTCCAGGGTTGCCAACCGTCCAAAAATTTCTGGACAGTCCGTAAAAATAGGCAACTTTTTTTCTGTGTGCATGAAAAAATATATAGGGTATGTGTTTGTGATTTTTCTGAGGCTGGTGATTCTTGATTAGATTATTTTGGAGGCAATTATCATTATTTTACAGCTCACATTAAATGCTGGTAATGAAGTGTTAGGTACATTGAGCTATAGACATGTATTACTTGTAATTTTTATCATTTCTTAAGGTTTTCCTCTTTGTCGGTAAAAAATGTTGGCTGTCCATGATTTTGGGATAAGTTGTCCAGAAAAAAATAAATATTGTGGTTGGCAACCATGCTTGTCTACTGTACCATATTTGCTGCTTCCCCCTGTGCCCACTTCATCCTGCGCGTTTCTCCTGGTCACGCATCCCCACACTCTCATTTGTGATGCTCATATCCATTCCAGCGATAACATCAGCTGGAGGACCCGAAGCTCCTAAGCGCAAACGCACTAGAAGAATCCGAGTGCGCCTGTGCAAGAACGGAACAAGATGTCTCAACACAGTAGGAGGACGTGGGCACGGGGTGAAGCAGCAAACATGGTGTAGGAGGCAGGATTAGGGCATGGTAACAGTGCCCTGCACCTTTTGTCAAACACCTTTTGCCAAAGTCACTATTGACTGTAGCTTTGAAAGGGTTAAGCTGCCAGTATCTGACTTTACTCTGATCTTGGCAATTGTGTTCTGAACAACTCCGCTCCCGTCACAGTCTTCTAGGTATAGGGAGCAGTACCTACTTATAAGGTTATTATGTATCTGTCATGATGCAGGAAATAGCTCATAACTACGCATACATTAATATAGGAATGGATTACATTTTTAGAGTATATACTGGAGTTTTAATTGGAATAAAAACCCTTAGGGCCCATTCACATGACAGTTTTTGTGGAATAGATGCAGCCCCACTCACTTCAGTGGGCGGCTCGCGATCTTGCCGAGCGGCGGCTCCGCAAGAAAATATAGAACATGTCCTATTCTTGTCAGCAACAGCAGACAAGAATAGGCATTTTGAATGGGGCTCCCAGCCGTATGTTCCGCAATACTACGGCCGTCTGAATGTGGCCTTAAAGGAGTTGTCCAAGTTCATTTTTTTTAAAGCTACAGAAGCTATTAAAATAATTTTTAAAATTTATACTCACTGTTGAGAACACCTTCCATTCCAGCACCACCGCTCTGATCCTTTAGGCACCATTTTCATACCTACAGTAGTGAGGTGCACATATACCACGCGTGACCACTGCAGCCAGTCACTGGCCTCAGTGATCTCAAGCCATATACCTCTGAGGCCAAACGTGATTGACAGGACCAGGCAGTGTAAACGTCATCACACCTGGTCTGCCAATCAAAGTGCAGAGGGTGCAACGGTTACAAGGAGAGCACGTATACCACACATGACCACTGCAGCCAGTCACTGGCCTCAGCGATCTCAAGCCATATACCTCTGAGGCCACTGATTGGCTGCAGCAGTCACATGCTGTATAAGGGCAGACAAAAATATAGCATTATGGCTGCAGTGGCGGGAAGGATCACAGCACTTTGAGAATGAAGGGGATTTGAGATGATGAGTAGATTTTTCATTATTTTAATAGAATCGATGCCTTTAAAGGGAACCTGTCATCAACTTTATGCTGCCCATACTACTGGCAGAATAAAGTACAGACAGGTGAGTTTATTTTAGCGGTGTGTTACTCATGAGCTAAAAGTAAGTGATTGCCGAGAACCAACATCACAATAATTTCAGATTAAGCCTGGAAAAGAGTCCTGGCCTCCTGAGAAGAGTCACGGTTATTCATGAATTCCTGCTCTCCCTGCCCACCTGCTGATGACTGACAGGCTTCTACCTAGTTTTCTCCCTTTCTCTCTGGGAGATAACTGGCAACCATCAGAAGAAGGGCAGGGAGAGCAGGAGATTAGGAATAACCATGACTCTTCTCAGGTAGATTTGACTCTTTTCAAGGCCTGGGCTGCAATGATTATGATGCTGGTTCTCAGCAACCACTTACTTTTTAGCTCATGAGTGACACACCTCTGAAATCAGCATGTCAGTCACTATTTTATGCTGCCCTCAGTGAGATCAGCATAACGTTGATGACAGGTTCCCTTTAAGAAAAAAAGATAATCAACTTGTACAGCCCATTTAGATTCCCTTTCAAGGTAATACCAATCCAATGGAATCCTATTACCAATGATCCTCACCTCTCAATTTCTCCCATCTTCTCCTAAACCCCACATTTTCTTCTTGCAAACCACCGTTCACACAGATACATTACTCTTTTTAAAGTGGAACCACCACAGCTGATAATGGAAGATGAGAAGGAGCTTGTTAGAAGCAATTCTTGCTGCCTCTCTTATTAGTTTGCAGACATTTCTACACATGGGAGTTATTTTCGGACCATCTGCATGTCTACTTAAGCAGTTCAGAAGCCCTTGGCTTCAGCTTTTCCCTAAATCAAGGACAAACATTGCATTCTCAAAAACATGGGTGTGGTGCCTGCTGTGACAAGTGCACTAGTGTCAAATCTTCTTTGTGTATTGGCAGACATAATCAAAGATTTATGAGAACTCCAGAACCCTGTAGTACACAAACTAGAACATGGCTTTGAGCTTGGGTCACTCTTTGGGGTCACGCTAAAAATCTTCTCTAAATAGCTTCGAGAACGTTGGGGAGGAATTCTTAAAATGCATAATTGTGCTAAACATAAACAGAGTCGTCTGGTAGAGAAGAAGCTCCAGGCGTAGGCTGCAGATATGTATTTATAGACTGGAAATTTATATTTTCTTGGAAAGAATTCAATGCAGTGAGAATGTCTGTAGCTATTCCTGACTCAAAAATGCTTAAAAATGAGAAAAATGCCATAATTTCTTATGTAAATTTTCTAAAATAAAACATCAGGCAAATATCGGGCAAAACAGATGCGCCCTTGTACCCCAGCTGCCCAAGTTAGCACTGTTCCGTGTTTTTAAAAGGCTAACTTTTTCTACATGAGCAGCATGATCTACTGGTTTAAAGGGCATCTGTTAGCAGTTTTGTACCTATGACACTGGCTGACCTGTTACATGTGCGCTTGGCAGCTGAAGGTATCTGTGTTAGTCCCATGTTCATATGTGTCTGTATTGCTGAGAAAAATTAGGTTTTCATTTATGCAAATGAGCCTCTAGGAGCAACAGGGGCGTTGCCATTACACCTAGAGACTCTGCTCTCTCTATGCAGCTGCTGCACCCCTTCCACTTTGATTGACAGGACCAGGCAGTGTAAACTTCATCTCACCTGGCCTGCCAATCAAAGTGAAGAGGGTGCAGCAGTTAAAGAGAGAGCAGAGCCTCTAGGTGTAATGGTAACACCCCCGTGGCTCCTAGAGGCTCATTTGCATATATTAAAACTATTTCTCAGCAATGCTGACAAATATGAACATGGGACCAACACAGATGCCTTCAGCTGCCAAGCACACATGAAACAGGTCAGCCAGTGTCATAGGTAGAAATCTGCTGACAGATGCCCATTAAGGACCTGAACTTGTGACCACAGGTCCTTTATACATAATGCAATATTAAATAACAATTTGGTCACTAGGTTGTCATCTACTGGACTATATGGTCTCTGTTGTGGAAGTCCCATTATGATATCCAGATCTGAGACCACCCACCTGGTCTAGTGCCCCACACACTCTCTGCATTCATTTCTACTGTACGTGCCTCAGATATTAACACTTCTTCACACTAAAAATGAAGAAACCACAGGTCATTTCCTATGTTAGTATAACAGTTACTTAACTGAATTGTCGTAACTTGTCTGTCATCTCAGCCTAATGCAGGAAATGCTTCCTGGCCATGTTTCATCTTTGCTAGGTTACACTAGCCAATACAGAGTTATCTTCATCTGTGGTTTTCTTATTATTAATATGGAGAAGCAAAAGGTGAGACACCACAGCTAGTGCTGATATTTCTTCAAAGTGATTATTTCTTTTTGCGGAAAAAAAAGTAAGAACAAATGGTTAATGGTTCTGAAAGTTCATAATTAAGGGGCAGCCAGCAATTTTTGAAAAATCTTTTTTTAATCTCCAGATTTCAAAAGCCATAATATTTTTATTTTTTTTTATTGACATAACCATGTGAGGGCTTGTTTTAAGTTGTATTTTCAATGGCACCATTTTGGGGTTCATCCCCTGAGCTTGGCTCCTTTCTGGGCTAGGCATTTGGAGTATGCTTGCTAAAGTGTAAGCACTTATCAGCAACCACATGCAGTATGAGTGGAAAACAGCATTTTTATAAGGGTTGAGCAGCTAAAATAAGAGAAATATCCTGTGGAGGTAATGCTCGTTTTTGGCTCCTAGAGTCCGTAGCCCCTTGGCTGGGTTTAAAGGGAGTCCTTTACCTGTTTTTCCACCAATATAACTAAGAGCACTGCCCCACAGAAGATTGTATATACATCCCAGACATAACTGTGTGCACTGTGTGTCTGTATTACATTTTCAGAAAAAGCACTTTCATTCTGCAGGAAAACAGCTCCCAAGTGCCCAGCTCTGCTGCTGCAAGTGCCCAAAGCAAACCAGACTGAAGAAGGGAGGGCTGCTTTAGCTGCTCATATCTTGGGCTTGGTAGCAGACAGAAAAATTACCTTCTTTGAAAGCTGGCATTCCAGCCTTTCAAATGATACATCTATGATACATGATAAAATCACAGCATTATATCCTGTATATCAGAAGATATAGCTGTTAGAAATCGAGTCGGGAGAGAAAACTGTTTTTAGTTTCACTTTCAGTTGGGCACTTGGGAGCTGTTTTCCTGCAGAATAAAAGTACTTTTCCTGGACATGTAATACACACACAGTGCACACAGGTATGTCTGGGATGTGACATGTAATACACACAGTGCACATAGGTATGTCTGGGATGTGACATGTAATACAGACACACAGTGCACACAGGTATGTCTGGGATGTGACATGTAATACAGACACACAGTGCACACAGGTATGTCTGGGATGTGACATGTAATACAGACACACAGTGCACACAGGTATGTCTGGGATGTGACATATAATACACACACACAGTGCACACAGGTATGTCTGGGATGTGACATGTAATACAGACACACAGTGCACACAGGTATGTCTGGGATGTGTATACAATCTTCTGTGGGGAACTGATGTTATTTATATAGGTGAAAAACAGGTAAAAGACTTCCTTTAAGGCTTCAGGTTCCCAGTCATATTATTGAGACAGATTGAGGGTTTGTCTTTAGGTCTGCACCCTGCAGTTGGGCACTGTAGACAAAAGTTTTGAAAGAATTGCACCCCTTGGCTGAATTGGGATGTTAAGCAATGTTATAATTAAAAGTACGAAAAGGAGCTCCTGGAATCTATACCATAAATCAGCCTCATGAGAGTTTTGAAATCTTTAAGAATTGTTCCTTCATTTTGTGTGGATGAACATGGAGCTACTTACTTTTTAGTAAATACTTGTTTAATGTTGTACTGCATCAGACTACCTAACCATTTTCTTTAAATATCAACATTAAGGGAACACCACCTTCCAAAAATCAGGAGTCCTTAAGCAGGGCATGCCCTGTAGGAGACTGGTGTGCCCCTTCTTCACTGTGCACAGCCCAAGGGAGTGCTGGAGCAGGATAACTGCAACCATAAAACCACCACCTGCAACTACTACCACTCGTGTCCTCCCTCAGGGGGCCACTGCACTCAGTATCTGGAATGGTTCCATAAAGTCATTGAATTTTAAAAGGGTCTTTTTTGTCTATAGATTTTTTTTGGTTGAATTTAGTCGGATATTAATTTCCACTTAGTTGTCTTAATATTTCAAAGTAAATCTATTATTTTGTGATTTGCAAATATTTCAGAGCCTGCATTTTTTATTTTTAACGTTTAATATTACTATATCTAGATTATGAATACCTACATTATGAAAAAAATGCAATACATATTTAAAACATAGTTTTTATTGTTTGACCTGGCAGCAATTTTGAAGATCTCAGAACCTTTTAATGTGGATGTGAAGAATGGTCTGTCCTTCAGTGGGTCGGTGGAGGACATGTTCGGTTATACTGTTCAGCAATTTCAAAATGAAGAAGGGAAATGGTATGTAAGTTACATCAGACATGTCTGGAATTATGATTATCGGGTTTTTGCTTATAGTTATGTTGTCTGGAGATGAAGAAATAGAATAGTGTTGTTGGTGTATTATTCTTTTTTTATATTCATCTATTTAAATCAGTTTTCTTACAGCCCACATTTATTAATAAGCGCATATTCTGCACCAGTGAACGTAGAGAGGGTGGTTGGCAAGAATTGTCCCCACTGTTTTAAAGGGGTTGACCCATTACAACTTTATCCTTTATCCATAGCATAGGGGATGTGTCTCATCAGCAGGGGTCCGACTGCTGGGTCTGTCCTCTGTTTGAATGGAGCTGCAGACAAGTGTGTCCACCGATCCATTCAGCTCAATGGGTCTGCCAGAAATCGTCCAGTACATCTATCTATGGTAGCCCCATAAAGTTCAATGGAGCAGAAGCGTACATTCAAAATGATGAATTCAGACCTCTGTTCTCATGATCGACAGCGGACCTGTTGGTCGGACCCCAGCCAATCAGACACTAATTCCCATCATTATAACTGGACAACCCCTCAGGCACTCAATTCATTATAAATTTTGAACATTTGGAATTTTTAGTTTATTCTTGAGTTGAATTCATGTTTATACTTAAACTACTTCAATTTAACTGAGAAGTAGAAGGGTTTTCACATTAATTTTTTCACAGGATATAATTCCACTATGTGGCTATGGGTAATAGGGTCATTACTCCCTATCCTGAAATTCTGCCATCAAATATTTTTGTTTAAAAAAAAAAAATAATAAATATAAATATTTGCTTTGATTACTGCTTTGCACACTCTTGGCATTCTCTTGATGAGCTTCAAGAGGTAGTCACCTGAAATGGTATTCCAACAGTCTTGAAGAAGTTCCCAGAGATGCTTAGCACTTGTTGGCCCTTTTGCCTCCACTCTGCGGTCCAGCTCACCCCAAATCATCTGGATTGGGTTCAGGTCTGGTGACTGTGGAGGCCAGGTCATCTGGCATAGCACCCCATCACTCTACTTCTTGGTCAAATAGCCCTTACACAGCCTGGAGGTGTGTTTGGGGTCATTGTCCTGTTGATAAATAAATAATGGTCCAACTAAACACAAACCGGATGGAATAGCATGCCGCTGCAAGATGCTGTGGTAGCCATGCTGGTTCAGTATGCCTTCAATTTTTAATAAATCCCCAACAGTGTCACCAGCAAAGCACCCCCAAACCATCACACCTCCTCCTCCATGCTTCACGGTGGGAACCAGGCATGTAGAGTTCATCCGTTCACCTTTTCTGCTTCACACAAAGACACTGTGGTTGGAACCAAAGATCTCAAATTTGGACTCATCAGACCAAAGCACAGATTTCCACTGGTCTAATGTCCATTCCTTGAGTTCTTTAGCCCAAACAAGATTCTTCTGCTTGTTGCCTGTCCTTAGCAGTGGTTTCCTAGCAGCTATTTTACCATAAAGGCCTGCTGCACACAGTCTCCTCTTAACAGTTGTTGTAGAGATGTGTCTGCTGCTAGAACCCTGTGGGATTGACCTGGTCTCTAATCTGAGCTGCTGTTAACCTGCGATTTCTGAGGCTGGTGACTCGAATGAACTTATCCTCCGCAGCAGAGGTGACTCTTGATCTTCCTTTCCTGGGGCGGTCCTCATGTGAGCCAGCGCTTGATGGTTTTTGCGACTGCACTTGGGGAAACTTTCAAAGTTTTCCCAATTTTTCGGACTGACTGACCTTAATTTCTTAAAGTAATGATGGCCACTCGTTTTTCTTTACTTAGCTGCTTTTTTCTTGCCATAATACAAATTCTAACAGTCTATTCAGTAGGACTATCAGCTGTGTATCCACCTGACTTCTGCCCAACACAACTCATGGTCCCAACCCCACTTAAACCCCATTTATAAGGCAAGAAATCCCACTTATTAAACCTGACAGGGCACACCTGTGAAGTGAAAAACATTTCAGGTGACTACCTCTTGAAGCTCATCAAGAGAATGCCAAGAGTGTGCAAAGCAGTAATCAGAGCAAAAGGTGGCTACTTTGAAGAACCTCGAATATAAGACATATTTTCAATTGTTTCACACTTTATTGTTAAGTATATAATTCCACATGTGTTAATTCATAGTTTTGATGCCTTCAGTGTGAATCTACAATTTTCATAGTTATGAAAATACAGAAAACTCTTTGAATGAGAAGGTGTGTCCAAACTTTTGGTCTGTACTGTACATGAAAAGCTTTCTTTCTTTCTTTCTGTTTAGAAAAGTGAACTTTTTTTTACTGTACTCTTCTTTAAAGGCTATGTACACCTTTGGGTGCAATTTTTTTATGATTGCATGTTATTCATTTTTGGCTAAAAATAATTTTTTCAATTAAAAATACTGACCTTTTCTGTCACAAAGAGTTAACTGTTTTTCTAGCTGTGTGAATGGTGCTTTCACTTTCACTTTGTGATAGTCATCTAATGAACCTTATTGCTAAATTACGAGAAGGTCATAAACACTTATTTAAGCCACATTCTTATCAATCAGATAAGAACTGAGCTCTAATGAGTGTTTATGTCAGAGAGCAGAGATAAGGAGTCCATCTTCTCCTGGTCTGATGGAAAAGACAGAAAATCCAAAGGGTTCTACTAGAGCATCTCAGCTATGTACAGAAAAAAAGGACTTCATGTTTTTGATAAAGACCAATTTAAAAAATTATTTTTAGTTCAAAATGAGTACAATGCAAAGGTGTGTGCAGCCTTTAAAGCACTGCTTCAAAAGTAAGAAAAAAATTCAATGGGAATTAAAAGGGGTTTTCGGTGAAATTAGGATATGCAAGCAGTGTGTGATTACAGGGGTCTGGAAGAATACTAAATGGGCTCAAGACACAGCTTTGCACAGCTCAATAGGGAAAAAAGATGAAGGAGCCAGCTGCCTTCATTAACCACTTCCCGTCCGCCCGTTGACTATAAATATCAGGGAAGTGGTTATCTATCTCTGAATGGACGTTTCTGAACGTCCATTCAGAGATAGCAGCTGCACGCTAATCGTGCAGCTGCACAGTGGGGTACCTGCTGTCAGTGACAGCAGGGTACCCCAAAGAGAAGGCAGGGACCGTTCCCAGGGGTCCCTGCCTTCTACAGCGCTGTATACACAGCGATCAACGAGCGCTGTGTATACAGATCAGGAAGCGCTACTGCGCTTCCTGTTCCGGCCCGGCGGTCACGTGATCGCCGGGGCCGGGAGAGTACAGGAGCTGCCGGGTCTCTCATAGACCCGATCAGCCCGGCACTGAGGCTGCACAGCATAGTATTATGCTGTACAGCCTCTCTGGGGATGTATTTCCCCTGTAACTGGGGCTACTATGTCAGCCCCAGTTACAGGAGAAATCAAGTGTAAAAAAATAAATAAATAAGTGAAGTTAAATGTCCCCCTGAGGTCTTGTATGACCTTATGGGGGACACAAAGTGTAAAAAAAAAAAAATAAAAAAAAAAATAGAGTATTAAAAAAAAAAAAAAAAATCACATATATATATATATATATATATATATATATATATATATATATAAATAATTTCCCCCCAAATATTTCATTAAAAAAAGTTACAAATAAAAATAAATAAATAAGATAGACATATTTGGTATCACCGCGTCCGAAACGACTGGCTCTATAAAAATATCACATGATCTACCCCATCAAGTGAACTGCGTAAAAAAAAGCCCCCACACAAGATTATAGCCCGAAAAATGAAAAAAAAATGGCTCTTAAAAAATTGCAACACAAAAACATGATTTTTCTTCTAAAAATGCTCTTATTGTGTAAAACGTAAAAAAAATCTACCCCATCAAGTGAACAGTGTCAAAAAAATATAGAAAAATGCCCCTAAACTGCTTTTTTTTTTTAGTTAACCTCCCAAAAATTAGATTAAAAAGTGATCAGAAAGCCGGATGTACCCCAAAATAAAGACCTCACGCAGCTCAGTCCACAAAAAAATTAAAAAGTTATCACTCTTACAAACCATGACAAAAAATTCCATGTTAGAAAATGCAGATGCTGCTCCTCCCCTTCTGAGCCCTGGCGTATCCCCAAATAACAGTTTACGACCACAGAATTGGGGTAATAAATATTGAGTTTTGTTTTGTTGTTAATCCTTGATGTGTTACAGGAAAAAAAATGATTAAAATGGAAAATCTGCAAAAAAGTGAAATTTTGAAATTTCACTTCTATTTTGCTTTAATTCCTGTGGAATACTTAAAGGGTTAACAACATTTCTAAAACCAGTTTTGAATAGTTTGAGGGGTTTAGTTTCTAAAATGGGGTCATTTATGGGTGGTTTCTATTATGTAAGCCCACAAACTGAACTGGTCCTTAAAAAAGTTGATTTTGCAAATTTGCAAAAATTGCGTCTAAAATTCTAAACCTTCTACTGTCCTAAAAAAATAAAATGACACTACCAAAATGATGCCAACATAAAGTATACATATGGGGAATGTAAATTAAAAAGGATTTTATGGGGCATCACTATCTGTCTTAAAAGCAGAGAGATTGAAATTTAGAAAACAGTGAATTTTTTCAAATTTTCGTTAACTTTTGGATTTTTTTATAAATAAAATTAAAACTTATCGACTCAAATTTACCATTAACTTGAAGTACAATCTGTCACGAGAAAACAATCTCAGAATCGCTTGGATAAGTAAAAGCGTTCCAAAGGTATTACCACATGAAGTGACACATGTCAGATTTGCAAAATTAGGCCTGGTCAGGAAGGGGGGAAATGGCCCAGATCTGAAGTGGTTAAGATAACCAATGGAGGTAATGGGGCTCCAACTACTGCAGGTCAATCATCAATGGCGTATTTTAAAGATAAACCATTAATGTGTTATCATAGATAATCCAATTAGGGCAACCTATGATTGAGAGCACTCCTACAAGGAATTATCTGTAACTCCCATACATTTTAGTTGAAAGGTTGCATTATTATAATCCAAGTCCTCTCATCAGTTAGTGTTTTCATCTCCCGAACTCCAGCCAACGTGACCCTTATGCCATATGTTAGTGATATTATTAATATGTTATTAGCATATATACTATGAGAAAAGACTTTTAAAGGCTATGTACACCTTTGGAGGCAATTTTGTCACAGAGGGTTAACTATTTGTCTAGCCATGTGAATGACACTTTTTATTTTTACACTGAGGACATGAACCCTTATTTAAGCCACATTCTTATGAGTAAGATAAAAACTGAGCTACAATGAATGTTTTGTAAGGTCAGGGGGCAGAGACTGGTTAGCTGGGTGACGGATCAGAGAGAAACTTCAGATTCTTCTATTAGAGCACCTGAGCTCTATACAGGAAAAAGGGTTCCATATTTGTAATAAAGACCAATTTAAAAAATTATTTTAGCTCAAAATGAGTACAATGCAATAATAAAAAATGCCCCCAAAGGTATTAATATTAGTGTGTATATTTTCAAATGATATTATGTGTTCCTCCCCCTTTAAGGGTGCTCATTGGCTCACCACTGGAGGGTCAACCAACACGAAGAACAGGAGATGTATATAAATGTGCGGCAGATGGGCGGTCAGGGTGTACAAAGGTTAACTTACCAAGTAAGTGAACATTTACAAGCAGCATTCACGCCTTTGGAAAAGATCACATTTTATTTTACTTTCATTGATTATTAAAGTGCATTCCTATTTCATTGGTAAATATAAGACTTTCAGTTGTCATCTTCTATCAAGGTAGTTTCTATTGGAGCTGGACAGAAAAAGAATTCCGCAGGTCAAGTGACTAAGCGTGAATAACAAGGGACAAACCAACAGGTCTGTCTATCTAATATGTATTAGGCTAAATCAACTCATAGGCCTTATTCACACGTCAGTGTTTTGGTCAGTGATTTCCTTCAGTGATTGTGAGCCAAAACCAGTAGCGAAGCCTCCACAGACAACAGGTATAAGGGAAAGATCTGCACCTGTTCTGTGTTTAGAGCCGCACCTGGTTTTGGCTCAAAATCACTGATGGAAATCACTGACCAAAATACTGACGTGTGAATAAGGCCTTAGGCCTCATGCACACGAACGTGTGCCGGCCGTGCCCGTGCTGCGGGCCGCATACGGCGGGTCCGCAATAAACGGGCACCGGCCGTGTGCAGCCCGCATCACTGACCCATTCACTTCACTACAGTGTGCTTCCGTGGTGTTTCTGGCCGTGCCTCCGCACCGCAAAAAAGTAGCGCAAGCACTACTTTTTTGCGGTGCGGACCCTCGGATGCGAATCGCGGACCCCATTCAAGTGAATGGGTCCGCGATCCGCATGCGGTGGCCTCACGGTCAGTGCCCGTGCATTGCGGACCGCAGTTTGCGTGCATGAGGCCTTAGCCTGTGGATTTCAGCATTCCTGATCCCACTAGGAGATAGGCCACTGCCAGATAGGCCACACACTCAAAAATCCATTATCCTCCATTTTTCAGTAGGGATTACTCAAAGTTGTTGGATCAGCTAGACATAGCTAGAGAAAATAAATGATTTTTAATTGTCAAAAGTAAGTATATTCAAAATCTTTATACCTATTTCAGTCCCAGATGATTTGTGATGCTTAGGCTTTTAAAATAAAGCAATTCATAATTCAATGAAAATGTTTTTCCCTCCAAGCAAATATAATAGAAAAATAAATTCAGAGACAAATTTCCACATATAAAAATTGATTGATATTAATTGGTTTTGTGTATATAATATCTGGATGTAACTGTTTACAAATTTGTTGTAGAATCTACAACCATTGCAAATGTGACTGAGGTGAAAGAAAACATGACTATGGGATCCACTTTGGTCACCAATCCTAAAGGCGGTTTTATGGTAAGGAAATTCTAACAGACAATTTTTCACTACTATCGTCAACATGTAAAGGGTTATTGAATATTGCTGTGATATGACTTAAAGTACTGATGACAGAGGTCTGACCTCTGGGATCCTCACTGATCCCAATGTTCATGATGAGCATTAGCTCCTTTAGACTATAACTTGGGTTGGGAATAAGGTTTTGCAGGAACTGCATCACGAGTTTTTGTCTGGAGGGCTTGTCTTGTCGTGATGAAACATTGGTTTCAATCATATTGGTTTCACACCACTGTTGCTCTCTTCTGGCATGACTCATGAAGACAACCTCAGTCTATCGGGCTGACTTGGGGTTTTAGATGTCATACAAGGATGCTCTGCTTATTACCCACTTCTATGAGCCAGAAAGAGTAGCCGCTTTGTAAGAATGTCTTTACTCTGGCAGTCTATTGTCATCAATGCATTACATGGGTAGTTATTTTTTGGAATGGCCGCCATGTCATACCACACAGAACTGGAAAAGTAACCATCAGCTGATTATTGCAGCAGATGGATTGTTAAAATATTTGTCTGTGATGTGACAGCAGGTTTAAAGGTGAACATACTTCTTACATTAAGGGTAAATGCCATTCTTTCTTTCAAATACCCTTTACACATTTTTCTTCTGTTTCCAAGTAAAACCTTTCAGAATGGCTGGATTCCATAATTTATTTAAATAATAATTTGGAACATCGACGTTTCACAAAAGCTTGCCTTCAATGTAATGTCCTACTGTTATAAACCATAGACCACACTGCTCACCTATAGACCTTAATGGCCCCGACCAAAACAGTCTGGTTCTGATGACTTGGATATTACTGTATTTATGAACTGACTTGTTCAAATTCTCCTTAGGCTTGTGGCCCTCTCTATGCATATAGATGTGGCAGCTTGCATTACACTACTGGGATTTGCTCAAATGTCAGTTCTTCATTTCAAGTTCTGAACTCAATTGCACCAGGAGTACAAGGTAGAGTTTTTTTATATTCTATTATATTACATAAAACATTATAGTCAGTCTTCTCAATTATGGATGATGTCTTTCCAGAATGTATCACCCAACTAGACCTGGTGATCGTTCTTGATGGATCAAACAGTGTCTACCCTTGGATCAGCGTGACTGAATTTTTACAGAAATTATTTCACAAAATGACAATACATCCGACTCAGACACAGGTAATATGATATTTAATCTCCATCTGAAATACTTCTTGGCAGTTTGTCCTTCTTCTCTTTATGCCCGCTAGGTCACGAAGAAGCTCAGTCAGCTAATATTTTAAGTCATTTTTAGACAATGTAATGTAAATTGTTAACCCTCTGAGAAACAGATGGTCTCCACATTTAACATTCCACCCTCATTGCTTAAAGGGATTTTCCAGGATTGCAGGGTTATTTTTTTGTTGTTTTTTTTTAATAAACCTTATTTGTGTGTTATATGTTTGACCTAATGAGAAAATCATACTTACCTGGACCATGGTGCTTTAGTCCTGTGCCATGTTCAGTGATCTTCTGGTCCTGAACTTCTGTACTTCTGGTCAGGTTACAGAACCAATGGGGCCAGTCATTGGCTGCAGTGGCACATGTGACGTCAATCTTCTATGTTTCTATGTGACCTCATATGTATCCCATCTGGAAAAAGCCGGGGATTGGAAGACTGACGAATGGAGCCACGGCACAGCACTGATGCGGTGGGGAGAAGGTAAATAGGATTCTTTCATTAGGTCAAACACACAATTGGGGCTTAATAAAAACTTGACCAAATCCTGGAAAGTGGTTAGCCAAGAAACAGCTTTTGTCTCCTGATAAATGTAAGATTTCTGGGAATGTGACTTCTTGGACCCCCAGCAATCCTTAAAAAGTGGGGCCTCAAGTTTGAATGGAGCAGTAGTCCACATAGCTGTCCATCCCTCAATGGGACTGATGGAGCACTGTCTACGTCAGTCCCATAGAAGTGAATGGGAGCAGTTGGCCGACATTCACATTCCTGCTCCATTCAGAGAGGGGACCCCATTCTCAGAATCGCCAGTGATTGAGCAGGTAAACCCCAGTGATCCTTCATTATTCACCTGTTCTTTCGATAATAAATCAATGCTGTTCAAGGTAGAGTATGATCCCTTTAATGGAATACATTCACACACAGCAGATTTGTTGCAGAAATGTCTGCAATTAAAAATCAGTTGAATTCATCTGAATGGGATTATTTCTCCAGCAAGAGCAAGGATTTCTGCAAGCCCCATTCAGAAATTTCTTTGCCACTTGTGATCAATTCATAACTGGTCCCACCATACTGGTGCAAATGTTTTTATCCTATAAATATCCATCACCATGTTGGTGACTTTTTATGGTGCTTCATATAGAAATTGTTACTTGGCTTTGTTATTACTGTAGGTTTCAATAGTTCAGTATGGAGAAAATGTAACTCACGAGTTTAACTTGAATACACATTCCTCAACCGAAAGTGTTCTACAAGCAGCAAGCAAGATAAAACAAAGGGGAGGCTCTTTAACACTGACGGCTCTTGGCATTGATACTGCAAGGTATGTGCACAAGGTAGAGAATTACTTTGTTTTATTTTTAAGCCTAATTGTGGTGCTTCTATCTACAAAGAGAAATTCTAAGAACATTTTCACAGTGGCCAGTAAAGCAGTCATAGTAGACTGACACTTGCTATTTTCTTAAACTCATTTGTCACATTTGCTGTATATGTTGGGGTTGAGTGAGCAGAGGCATCTCATTATCCTTAAAGGGTAGACCAGCGGGTAACAACTCTATCTAGGGGCCTGGCATCACAGATATCAAAAATAGAAAACAATCCAGAGCTTCATATCATTTTGCACATATGCATTCAGACAATATGGAACTCTTAAGAGTTAAAGTATTAGAAAGGTTCAATAGACCCAAACAAGGAGGAGACTGAACCAGAAGCTTACTAAAAAGAGAAGCTTTCTGGATTTTCACATTTGACACACGGTCATCCAAAGGGACTAAGGAGCACATTTATTAAGAGCGGCCTTCTAGAAGCGGGAAGCTGCGCCTGGTGGTGGCCGGACCCTGTGAAACCCGAGGTCCTCCAGGCGCAGTGCTCCCTGCTCCGTTCTAGATATAGGTGCGGTTCCCATCCTAGTGATATGCCCCCATTGTCTAAGATGGGAATACTCCTTTAAGACTTCCCATCGCTGGACCTTTGCCTTTTTTGTTGTATTGCTTACAAGATGCCCAACTTGCCAGGTCCCAGTGCATGGGGGCCCTTTAGCAAGGAGGATTGACTATCTCACACAGGAGTGGTGAGCTGTTCTTACTTTTTTGTTCCTGTGTATACCTGTGTTACCCCTGCAGCTTTTGTATACGAACACTGCAGACTCTGGGAAGAGGAGCAGAGCTGTGGTGGAGAGAATAGCGAAGGGGAAACAGGTGATTATATAATTATATTTTTTTTAAATGCATTTAGTAGCTTGTGGGAAAAAATAGGCAACTCAGACAACTTTCAGCATTCAAAATATAAAGGGATCCTATCAGAAGTTTTGACCAGGCTAAAGTGCTGACAGCACTTGGAGCTGGGGAAAGCAGCACAAACATACCTTTTGTGAAGTTTTTCTCATCAGGAACAGTCTGAATATGATATTTTATTCTGCCAAATTCTGCCCCAGCAAGTGCTCAGGAGGAGGGGCTACACTATGGTGTGCTCTATGCATTTAGTTACATCACATCCTCTCCCTCTGTCTCTGAATGACAGCTGCAACATCCAACCGGGAGACCAGTACAGCCTAAACTGTATACTCTTTATACATAGTTCTCAATAATAAGCCTAGGCTCCCTCTGGTGGCAGCTGCTTGAAGACTGTCCTAAGTCTGTCTAGTTTAGGCAATGTAATATATTTTACTGCTGCATAGACTAGCTTGTGGAGTCTCATCACTCTTCAATCCTAAACCTAGTAAGGAGATATGAATTTTCCCAATCAGATTCCCAGGTAATGGGCCCCAAAATAATTAAGGATTGGTGGTAGTACCACTGAGGAAGCAGTAAAATAGCTAGGATGAGAGCCAAAGGACATCACCAAGAGAGCATTCATAATGTGAAAGTCTAGAGGACAAGACAGGAACCCAGTCAGGAACAGAGCCATGGATCAAAGTCAGGAGCAGAACAAGTGGTACTAGTCTAACAGGAAATAAGCCTACATCAAGGTCATGGTCAATCGGGAATCACGATCAGTGTCACAATAGGAGGCTGAAATCTTCTTTCAACCAGACTTGTCTCTCCCAGAACATTTGAGAGGCTCCCAGAAAATGTGTAGACCTCCAGACTCCAAGTTCTGGGAAACCCCCTGGAAATCAACCACTACCTTTGTATTTCACTGGGACTGCATCAGCAGCCACAGTCCCAGCATCCAATCGCACAGCGAGAAGGAAGAGTAAAGAAGGTAGAGCCTTCTGATAAAGAGAGTGTGACTTGTAAAAATGGGGTGTTAGCCCCCCAAAAATGTTGCTATGTGCACCACAAAGTGCTATCTCCCTGATATCTATGCCACAAAGTTGGCAAATATGCTTTCAACTGATTATCCAGGAGCATTCGATGCAATGTAACATCAACAGTCTGATAGCAGAGGAGACCCATAGCGGAGAAAATCCACAGTTAGGGGATGTTCAGATTAAGGATTTTGAAAATGCACTGAATTCGCACAGATTTTCTGTGTGGTATTGATGCTTTTTTTTTCAGTTTCCTATTTTTATCTTACCATTCATTTAAATGGGAGAATCAGCACAGATTCCGTTCTAAGACACAGCATGCTGCTTTTTTTTCCCACTTCATTGTTTTCAGTGTGGAAATAAAAAAAAAAAAGTTCTGCCACCCACTGAAATAAATGGGAGGTATTTAGAGGCATTTTGGTGCAGATTCCGCTCAAAACACATTAAAAACAGCACCAAATGTCGTGTGAATGGAGCCAAAGCCGCCAGCAAACAACCACCATTGGAATCTGCGAAGGTAAGTAATGAGGATTTGGTGCTTTATATAAGAGACAGAACTGTGGCCACCTATTTCTATAGCATGATGGATACCATATTACTTATAAAACTCCTACTGAAACTATCTATATAAAGTAATAACTACAGTAAATGGCAGAATTACATAATATAAAATGTGTGCTATAACAGTAAATACAGTAGAGTCATTTATTCCTCCCTACAGGATTTATCAGCTGTCAAAAACTGTAAACTATTCTGAGCATATGTATTTTCCTATTTAACAGCGTAGAGTAAATATCCTATAGAGGATCCTTGAACCGTCCCCAACACATATCCGAATATGGAAACGTAACATGCCTATAAGTCCTCCTTGAATTATGAAGCTTGGTATATGTCCTGTCATCATGGAATGCTAAGTCTAACGGAATAGAATTATCTTCAGATTTTCGGGATGAGGCTTACCAGACTGGAGCATGACTTATTTAGATTATTAAGCAATATATACTATCTAGTAGTTCTCTTCTACAGACGCTCCTACTACTGGAAAATTCTGAGCCTCTAAAACAAGCTGAAGAAGAAAAACCTTTTAAGCAAAGCCATTTTCCAGGGATACAATGTTTTATGCAATTTCTAAAGATCTCTTCCTTAAAGAAAACAGAAATACCGACCATCACCAAGTTTCATCTTCTCAATGTTGCAGAAGCCTAGAGCTAAAGTGAAAGATGCAGCTGAAGTGCAAATGTATATACTTAATATGATAGGCTTTATAGGTGTAGAAAAGTTGTGAAGAACATCGCGATTTTTGCAACAATTTGTTGGCTCTTTTGTGATGGTCCCAAGCAGGGTCGGATTGGCCAAAGACCTACAGGGAAATTTCCTGGTGGGCCAATGCCCAGGGGGGCACTTAAAGGGAACCTGTCAGCTCTGAAACACCCCCTGAACTAGAGTAAGTAGTGTATAGTGTAAGTGATGCTGAATCCGAATATGTAAGTTTTATCTTCATACTCACTTCCATTCTGACGCTGAGCTCCCACAAACCGGCAGTAAAATGCATTGAGAGGACTCTTCTTTGAGTCCTCTCCATTATGTGAGTGAGCACCGGAGTCCAGTGAGTGCATTTTACTGCAAGTTTGTGGGAGCACAACATCAGAATGGAAGTGAGTATGAAGATAAAAATTACATAACCTGACTCAATGTCACTTACACTATACACCTCTTACTCTAGTTCACGGGGTGTTTCAGAGCTGACAGGTTCCCTTTAAGTCCTCTTGATGGCAGCAGGCCAGGTACATAATGATCTGATGCTCAACAGCTGCAGGTGTCCTCCTGAACTCAGTTGTATTACTGTCCTCATGATGGTGATAAAGTTGAATACGATGATGATGGCAGGAATATTTTGTGCTGTCCTGTGGTGTTTGGTTCTGCTGGGGCGGTATTCTGCACTACACTACATTGCAACCCCGCCTACTTTGCTTGTCCCCACCTACTTGTTTTGGTCTGTCTTTTGCCAGTTTGAACCCACCTACAACATGGGGCCACGTTTATTTTTTTTTTTTCCAGGGCCACTTTAAGATCCCAATTTGCCTCTGGGCCCAAGGTTGCTTGCAAGTATCTCATAAGGTACATTGTTGAAGGGAGTCTTTCACCTGTTGTTCACCAATATAACTAAGGGCACTGCCCCAAAGAAGATTGCAGATACATCCCAGACATACCTGTGTATACTTTGTGTCTGTATTACATGTCCAGGAAAAGCACTTTTATTCTGCAGGAAAACAGCTCCTAAGTGCTTAGCTCTGCTGCTCAAGTGCCCAAAGCAAACCAGACTGAACATGGGGGGGCTGCTTTAGCTGCTCATATCTCGGGATTGGTAGCAGATAGAAAAATCACCTTATTTGAAAGCGGACATTCCAAGCTTTCAGATGATATCAAAATCACATAATTATATCCAGTATATCAGAAGATATAGCTGTTAGAAATCTAGTCTGGAGAGAAAGCTGTTTTTACTTTCATTTTCAGTTGGGCACTTGGGAGCTGTTTTCCTGCAGAATAAAAGTGCTTTTCTTGGACATGTAATACAGACACATAGTGTACACAGGTATGTCTGCAATCTTCTGTGGGGCAGCGGGTAAAAATGAGGTGACAGACTTCCTTTAAGATTATTTGTGAATTCATGACTGCATGTAGATTTAGCTGAAATTGGAGATTTGTTGTGCTGGACTTTGGAATTATATTGGTTCCCGCTGTTCCAGAAAGAAATATAATTAACAAACAGATGAGTTTTTGACAACTAGATAGTACAACTCAAAGATGGGTTGGGAATCAAAGGATCCTCCAGCATTCAGGCACAGTAATGGACCCCCTCATGTCCAACAAATGAGTCCATTTGGAGGTGACTTTGGGGCCAATCTCATGCCTCTAGGAACTATTTGTCATGGGTCGAAACGCAAAGAACCCATTTAATTAAAAAAATTTACAATGTAATAAAAGTGGATCAGCATATATTTATATATAAATTGACGGACCCAAACGACCCCAGTATCACACAGATTTCCTCATTTTCTATATCAGAACAGGCATATTTTAAAATGGTCCATCGAGAAGTTCTGTACTTTTCAAGGACTTATATATGCCCCTAAACTTTAGAGGTTTATGTCCAAACTAATCTTCTCCAAGGCACTTGAGAAAACATCCCAAAAATTTAAGGAATGAAGATGTGTGCAGTGTCAGCCAGTAGATTATTAGGCCTGATGAGGACATCTTCAGTAAGTACTCCCGAAAGCTTACTCTTTGTTATCATCCTTTCATTTAGCCATTAAAAGGTATCAGCTACTGAGGATTCTCAAGTTTTATTTTAACAGAATATGTTTCTAATGATTAGAGATGAGCGAGTAGTGAAATATTCGAAATTTCGAAATTCGATTCGAATAGACCGCGAAATTCGACTATTCGACCAGATATCGAATCCCATTAAAGTCTATGGGGAAAAAATGCTCGCCACTTGGAAATCTCAATTCGACCACTTGGAGGTCACCAAGTCCACCCTGGAACCTCAGAAAAGGATGCCAACACTGCTGGAATGCAACTAGGACAGCAGGGGAAGCATGTCTGGGTGCATATAACGCGCCCAAGTCGCACTATTACGCCACTATCACAGCCTCTCAACAATACACTCCAAACACAATATAACCTCTCTGTAAAGTGAGACCATACAAGGAAACCTTCTTTCCTCAACATTGCCATGGACCCCAAGCCAAACTAGACAAAAAAGAAGATGAAATTCTGCACCCCTTAAAATCACGTTGCCTATGACAACCACAGATGGCATAGGCAAGGGGGAAAGCAAATAGACCCCACCCCTAATTGTCATTGTGTGTGTGTGTGAGATGTGGTCAGACATGTCTTCTTTAAAATGTAAAAACAACTCAAAAACACATGCAGAAGCCTTAAAATGCCCAAATTGTTGGCGCTTGAGATGTCAGTGACCCGACCTGGCCCAGTGTCATGTCTAGCAGGTAAAGCAGTGGGGATGTTGAGGGATGCATAGGACCGCAAAAGGCAGGAAGAGGCCGTGGGCTGGCCAGAGGCTCATGGAAAATTTTGTGGAGGCCCAAGAGGTGAGACGTCTTAAAAATTGTGTGGAGGCTAAAGAGGTGAGACCTCTTAAACATTTTGTAGAGCCCCAAGAGGTGAGACCTCTTAAAAATTATGTGGAGGCCCAAGAGGTGAGACCTCTTAAAAATTATGTGGAGGCCCAAGAGGTGAGACCGCTTAAACATTTTGTGGAGGCCCAAGAGGTGAGACCTCTTAAACATTTTGTACAGGCCCAAGAGGTGAGACCTCTTAAAAATTATGTGGAGGCCCAAGAGGTGAGACCTCTTAAAAATTATGTGGAGGCCCAAGAGGTGAGACCTGTTAAAAATTATGTGGAGGCCCAAGAGGTGACACCTCTTAAACATTTTGTGTAGGCCCAAGAGGTGAGACCTCTTAAAAATTATGTGGAGGCCCAAGAGGTGAGACGTATTAAAAATTATGTGGAGGCCCAAGAGGAGAGACGTGTTAAAAATTATGTGGAGGCCCAAGAGGTGAGACCTGTTAAAAATTATGTGGAGGCCCAAGAGGTGAGACCTGTTAAACCTTTTGTGGAGGCCCAAGAGGTGAGACCTGTTAAAAAGTTATGTGGAGGCCCAAGAGGTGAGCAATAAATATATACATTTTTCTTATTTACGGAGCAATTCTACGGCGGTTAAGGAGGAGGAGGAGGAGGTGGAGGAGGAAATGGCACTTCATACAGATGGCACTTCACTTTTGGCTGCTTTCCACTGTTAACCTCTTAAACCTTTTGTGGAGGCCCAAGAGGTGAGACCTGTTAAAAATTTTGTGGAGGCCCAAGAGGTGATCCATAAATATATACATTTTTCTTATTTACGGAGCAATTCTACGGCGGTTAAGGAGGAGGAGGAGGAGGTGGAGGAGGAAATGGCACTTCATACAGATGGCACTTCACTTTTGGCTGCTTTCCACTGTTAACCTCTTAAACCTTTTGTGGAGGCCCAAAAGTTGAGACCTGTTAAAAATAATGTGGAGGCCCAAGAGGTGAGACCTGTTAAACATTTTGTGGAGGCCCAAGAGGTGAGACCTGTTAAACATTTTGTGGAGGCCCAAGAGGTGAGACCTGTTAAACATTTTGTGGAGGCCCAAGAGGTGAGACCTGTTAAACATTATGTGGAGGCCCAAGAGGTGAGACCTCTTAAACATTTTGTGGAGGCCCAAGAGGTGAGACCTGTTAAAAATTATGTGGAGGCCCAAGAGGTGAGCCATAAATATATACATTTTTCTTATTTACGGAGCAATTCTACGGCGGTTAAGGAGGAGGCGGAGGTGGAGGAGGAAATGGCACTTCATACAGATGGCACTTCACTTTTGGCTGCTTTCCACTGTTAACCTCTTAAACCTTTTGTGGAGGCCCAAAAGGTGAGACCTGTTAAAAATTATGTGGAGGCCCAAGAGGTGAGACCTGTTAAACATTTTGTGGAGGCCCAAGAGGTGAGACCTGTTAAACATTTTGTGGAGGCCCAAGAGGTGAGACCTGTTAAACATTTTGTGGAGGCCCAAGAGGTGAGACCTCTTAAACATTTTGTGGAGGCCCAAGAGGTGAGACCTGTTAAACATTTTGTGGAGGCCCAAGAGGTGAGACCTGTTAAAAATTATGTGGAGGCCCAAGAGGTGACACCTCTTAAACATTTTGTGGAGGCCCAAGAGGTGAGACCGGTTAAAAATTATGTGGAGGCCCAAGAGGTGAGACCTGTTAAAAATTATGAGGAGGCCCAAGAGGTGAGACCTCTTAAAAATTATGTGGAGGCCCAAGAGGTGAGACCTGTTAAAAATTATGAGGAGGCCCAAGAGGTGAGACCTCTTAAACATTTTGTGGGGGCCCAAGAGGTTGAAACCTCTTAAACATTTTGTGCAGGCCCAAGAGGTGAGACCGGTTAAAAATTATGTGGAGGCCCAAGAGGTGAGACCGGTTAAAAATTATGAGGAGGCCCAAGAGGTGAGACCTCTTAAACATTTTGTGGAGGCCCAAGAGGTGAGCCATAAACATATAAATTTTTCTTATTTACGGAGCAATTCTACGGCGGTTAAGGAGGAGGAGGAGGTGGAGGAGGAAATGGCACTTCATACAGATGGCACTTCACTTTTGGCTGCTTTCCACGGTTGGAGAAGCAAAGTCCGGGTCAATCCACTTGCTGTTCATTTTGATTAGCGTCAGCCTGTCGGCACTGTCGGTTGACAGGCGGCTGCGCTTATCGGTTATAATGCCCCCGGCTGCGCTGAACACCCTTTCTGATAGCACGCTGGCGGCAGGGCAGGCAAGCACCTCCAAGGCGTACAGGGACAGTTCCAGCCACGTGTCCAACTTGGAGACCCAGTAAGTGTAGGACGCCGAGGGATCGGGGAGGACAGGGTTACGGTCTGCCAGGTACTCCCGCAACATCCGCCGATACTTGTCCCTCCTGCTGATAGCGGGCCCCGCAGTGATGGAAGTTGCACGAGGGGGTGCCATGAACGTGTCCCACACCTTGGAGAGTGTTCCCCTGGTGGCTGTGGGCCTGATGGATGTTGTGGGACTCTGGGAGACCCTCTCCTCTCTGCCGCCAGCGATGGTGGGTGGGAAAATCTCCATCATGTTCTGCACGAGTTCCCTCTGGTATTCCAGCAATCGATTCGTCCTCTCCTCTACCGGAATAAAGAGGAGACGTTATCTTTATACCGGGGGTCCAGGAGTGCGAAGACCCAGTACAGTTTGTTCTCCACTATCCGGACAACACGTGTGTCCCGGGAAAAGCAGCCCAGCATGAAGTCAGCCATGTGTGCCAGACTCTGAATAGGCATGACGTCACTGCCCCCACCAGAAGGATCACTTGCCATTTCCTCCTCTTCCTCTTCCGCCTCCTCTCCGCCCCATCCGCGCTGAACCAATGGGACGCACACAGCCTGACTGCTACCCTCGCCGCCAGCATCCTCCTCCTCTTCCACAGCCACCTCCACGTCGTCCTCCTCCTCATCCTCCTCCTCCTGCAACTGCCACCGTGAAGCAGACAAAAGTGTGGTCTGACTGTGTAGCTCCGTTGCGTCTCCTCCTACCCCCGTCTCCTCTGCGTGCAATGCGTTCTCCCTTATTGCGATGAGCGATTCTTTAAGGACGCCTAGGAGCGGGATGGTTACGCTCACTATAGCGTCCTCGCTGCTGACCTTCTTGGTGGACTCCTCAAAGATACGCAGTACATCGCATATGTCTGCCATCCATGGCCACTCGTGGTTGGCAAACTGAGGGAGCTGAGTTGGAGGCACGCGTGGATTCATAATCTGGTACTCCATCAATGCTCTCTGCTGCTCACACACCCTGGCCAACATGGAATAGGTGGAATTCCAGCGAGTGGGCAGGTCGCACAACAGCCGATGTTCAGGCAAATGGAGGCGTTGCTGGAGTTTTTTTAAGCTAGCAGCAGCTACAGTTGACTTACGAAAGTGAGCGCACAAGCGCCGCACTTTCACCAGTAGCTCTGCCAGGTTGGGGTAAGTCTTCAGAAATTTTTGGACTACCAGATTAAAAACGTGGGCCAGGCATGGTACGTGATTGAGTTCGGCAAGCTCCAGAGCCGCCACCAGGTTACGGCCGTTATCGCACACGACCATGCCTGGTCCTAGCTGCAGCGGCGACAGCCACATCTCCGTCTGCTGCAATATGGCGTCCCTCACCTCTGGGGCGCTGTGCTTCCTGTCGCCCAAGCTGATGAGCTTTAGCACCGCCTGCTGACGTCTCCCCGCGCCAGTGCTGCAACGCTTCCAGCTAGCGGCTGAGGGAGATGTTAAGGCACAGGAGGAGGAGGAGGAGGAGGAGGAGGAGGAGGGGGTTTATCAGAACCCATGCTGGCAATCTTGGGCGGGGGTGGTAGGTAGGCCGTCTCTGTTTGCGACCCCGTCCCCGCTTCCACTACATTCACCCAGTGTGCCGTCAAAGAGATGTAGCGTCCCTGGCCGCAAGCGCTTGTCCACGAGTCGGTGGTCAAGTGGACCTTTGCGCTGACTGCGTACCTCAGGGCCCGCCTGATGTTACGCGACACGTGCTGGTGCAGGGCGGGGACGGCACTCCGGGAAAAGTAGTGGCGGCTGGGGACGGAATAGCGAGGTGCGGCAGCCGCCATCAGGTCGCGGAAGGCCTGCGTCTCCACAAGCCTAAACGGCAACATCTCCAGGGCCAGCAGTTTGGAGATGTGGCAGTTTAAGGCTTGGGCTTGGGGGTGACTCGAGGCGTACTTCCGCCTGCGGTCGAACGCCTGCGAGATGGACAGTTGTTGGGACGAGGAGTTTGAGGGTGCAGGCGAAGAGGCGGGGGAAGGGGAGGCTGAAGGAGAAGGCCCCAAAGTAGCCGAGGCAGAGGCAGATGTGGAGGTGTCCTGGCTGGAGGTCTGGACCGCAGTGGCAGCACACAACAAAGGGGAAGAGGCAGTGGCAGCAGGACCGGGCGCAGTTTGTATTGCGTTTGCTCTCTCCCACTCAGCCCAGTGCTTGACTTCCAAGTGACGCCGCATGCCTGAGGTGGTCAGATTGCTCTTCTCAGAGCCCCTACTCAGTTTTGAGTGGCAGAGTGTGCAAACCGCGCTCAGTTTGTCATCCGCACAAACATTAAAAAATCTCCACACCACAGAAGTACGAGGCCTCGATGGGGGAGCTTCGCGCGACTGCCCGCTGCCGGGAACAGCTTCGGCCGTGCTGGCTGTGGCCTCACTACTTTGTCTGGACTGTCCTCTGCCTCTGGACATCCCTCTGCCTGTGGACATCCCTCTGCCTGTGGACATCCCTCTGCCTCTGGACATCCCTCTGCCTCTTGCTGCCTTTTTCGGTGCTGCGCAGACCACCACCTCTCCACTGCTTTCCCCGCTGGACATCACCCCTGGCCAAGTGGGGTCAGTCATTTCGTCATCCACCACCTCCTCTTCCTCACTCTGCTCCTCCTCCTGCCCACTGGACATTCCAACAGCCTCCCTTGATGGCAACTGCGTCTCATCATCATCATCGCTCATGATAACAGATGCTGGTTCAGGGTCCACATCAGCAGGAGATGGCGAAAACTCAAGGGTTTGGGCATCACTACAAACAAATTCCTCTCCTAGCTCCTGGGATTCTTCCGGCACATCTGAAAAAGGACCCGAAAAGAGCTCCTGGGATGGGTCAAGGGTGGGATGACTCTGTTGGCCAGGTGTGGAGGAAGGAGGGTCAGAGTGAGACTGTGTGGATGACTGGCTGGTGGACAACTGTGTGGAAGCGCTATCGGCTATCCATTGCACCACCTGTTCAACCTGCTCAGGCCTCAACAGCGGTGTAACCCGCCCCCTGCTTAACTGTCCCATAAAGGCAGGGATTCTGGATGAGCGGGATCCTGGCTGACCCTCACCAGCACGCATTGTATCCCCACTGGCTTCAACAAGGCCCCCAACAGCATTTCCGCGCCCCCGTCCTCGTCCACGTCCTATTCCGCTAGCCCCCCGCCGCATTTTTTTTTTTTTTACAATATTTTGCCTTCACAGCCGTGAAATTAGTTTGCAAGAGAACGCACAGTACAGTTGCCAGTTAAGGCCTATATATTGTATTTTTCAAGGTACACAGCCGTGTACTAAGTGATCAGACGGTGTGTATGAACAACAGTTATGAGAAATTACTTTGCAAGAGAACGCACAGTACAGTTGCCAGTTATAAGGCCTATATATTGTATTATTCAAGGTACACAGCCGTGTACTAAGTGATCAGACGGTGTGTATGAACACCAGTTATGAGAAATTACTTTGCAAGAGAACGCACAGTACAGTTGCCAGTTAAGGCCTATATATTGTATTTTTCAAGGTACACAGCCGTGTACTAAGTGATCAGACGGTGTGTATGAACAACAGTTATGAGAAATTACTTTGCAAGAGAACACACAGTACAGTTGCCAGTTATAAGGCCTATATATTGTATTTTTCAAGGTACACAGCCGTGTACTAAGTGATCAGACGGTGTGTATGAACACCAGTTATGAGAAATTACTTTGCAAGAGAACGCACAGTACAGTTGCCAGTTAAGGCCTATATATTGTATTTTTCAAGGTACACAGCCGTGTACTAAGTGATCAGACGGTGTGTATGAACAACAGTTATGAGAAATTACTTTGCAAGAGAACACACAGTACAGTTGCCAGTTATAAGGCCTATATATTGTATTTTTCAAGGTACACAGCCGTGTACTAAGTGATCAGACGGTGTGTATGAACAACAGTTATGAGAAATTACTTTGCAAGAGAACGCACAGTACAGTTGCCAGTTATAAGGCCTATATATTGTATTATTCAAGGTACACAGCCGTGTACTAAGTGATCAGACGGTGTGTATGAACAACAGTTATGAGAAATTACTTTGCAAGAGAACGCACAGTACAGTTGCCAGTTAAGGCCTATATATTGTATTTTTCAAGGTACACAGCCGTGTACTAAGTGATCAGACGGTGTGTATGAACAACAGTTATGAGAAATTACTTTGCAAGAGAACGCACAGTACAGTTGCCAGTTAAGGCCTATATATTGTATTTTTCAAGGTACACAGCCGTGTACTAAGTGATCAGACGGTGTGTATGAACAACAGTTATGAGAAATTACTTTGCAAGAGAACACACAGTACAGTTGCCAGTTATAAGGCCTATATATTGTATTTTTCAAGGTACACAGCCGTGTACTAAGTGATCAGACGGTGTGTATGAACAACAGTTATGAGAAATTACTTTGCAAGAGAACGCACAGTACAGTTGCCAGTTAAGGCCTATATATTGTATTTTTCAAGGTACACAGCCGTGTACTAAGTGATCAGACGGTGTGTATGAACAACAGTTATGAGAAATTACTTTGCAAGAGAACGCACAGTACAGTTGCCAGTTATAAGGCCTATATATTGTATTATTCAAGGTACACAGCCGTGTACTAAGTGATCAGACGGTGTGTATGAACACCAGTTATGAGAAATTACTTTGCAAGAGAACGCACAGTACAGTTGCCAGTTAAGGCCTATATATTGTATTTTTCAAGGTACACAGCCGTGTACTAAGTGATCAGACGGTGTGTATGAACAACAGTTATGAGAAATTACTTTGCAAGAGAACGCACAGTACAGTTGGCAATTGTAAGGCCTATATATTGTATATTTCAAGATACACAGCCGTGTACTAAGTGATCAGACGGTGTGTATGAACAACAGTTATGAGAAATTACTTTGCAAGAGAACGCACAGTACAGTTGCCAGTTAAGGCCTATATATTGTATTTTTCAAGGTACACAGCCGTGTACTAAGTGATCAGACGGTGTGTATGAACAACAGTTATGAGAAATTACTTTGCAAGAGAACGCACAGTACAGTTGCCAGTTAAGGCCTATATATTGTATTTTTCAAGGTACACAGCCGTGTACTAAGTGATCAGACGGTGTGTATGAACAACAGTTATGAGAAATTACTTTGCAAGAGAACGCACAGTACAGTTGCCAGTTAAGGCCTATATATTGTATTTTTCAAGGTACACAGCCGTGTACTAAGTGATCAGACGGTGTGTATGAACAACAGTTATGAGAAATTACTTTGCAAGAGAACACACAGTACAGTTGCCAGTTATAAGGCCTATATATTGTATTTTTCAAGGTACACAGCCGTGTACTAAGTGATCAGACGGTGTGTATGAACAACAGTTATGAGAAATTACTTTGCAAGAGAACGCACAGTACAGTTGCCAGTTAAGGCCTATATATTGTATTTTTCAAGGTACACAGCCGTGTACTAAGTGATCAGACGGTGTGTATGAACAACAGTTATGAGAAATTACTTTGCAAGAGAACGCACAGTACAGTTGCCAGTTATAAGGCCTATATATTGTATTATTCAAGGTACACAGCCGTGTACTAAGTGATCAGACGGTGTGTATGAACACCAGTTATGAGAAATTACTTTGCAAGAGAACGCACAGTACAGTTGCCAGTTAAGGCCTATATATTGTATTTTTCAAGGTACACAGCCGTGTACTAAGTGATCAGACGGTGTGTATGAACAACAGTTATGAGAAATTACTTTGCAAGAGAACGCACAGTACAGTTGCCAGTTATAAGGCCTATATATTGTATTATTCAAGGTACACAGCCGTGTACTAAGTGATCAGACGGTGTGTATGAACAACAGTTATGAGAAATTACTTTGCAAGAGAACGCACAGTACAGTTGCCAGTTAAGGCCTATATATTGTATTTTTCAAGGTACACAGCCGTGTACTAAGTGATCAGACGGTGTGTATGAACAACAGTTATGAGAAATTACTTTGCAAGAGAACGCACAGTACAGTTGCCAGTTAAGGCCTATATATTGTATTTTTCAAGGTACACAGCCGTGTACTAAGTGATCAGACGGTGTGTATGAACAACAGTTATGAGAAATTACTTTGCAAGAGAACACACAGTACAGTTGCCAGTTATAAGGCCTATATATTGTATTTTTCAAGGTACACAGCCGTGTACTAAGTGATCAGACGGTGTGTATGAACAACAGTTATGAGAAATTACTTTGCAAGAGAACGCACAGTACAGTTGCCAGTTAAGGCCTATATATTGTATTTTTCAAGGTACACAGCCGTGTACTAAGTGATCAGACGGTGTGTATGAACACCAGGTATGAGAAATTACTTTGCAAGAGAACGCACAGTACAGTTGGCAATTGTAAGGCCTATATATTGTATATTTCAAGGTACACAGCCATGTACTAAGTGATCAGACGGTGTGTATGAACACCAGTTATGAGAAATTACTTTGCAAGAGAACGCACAGTACAGTTGCCAGTTAAGGCCTATATATTGTATTTTTCAAGGTACACAGCCGTGTACTAAGTGATCATACGGTGTGTATGAACAACAGTTATGAGAAATTACTTTGCAAGAGAACGCACAGTACAGTTGCCAGTTATAAGGCCTATATATTGTATTATTCAAGGTACACAGCCGTGTACTAAGTGATCAGACGGTGTGTATGAACACCAGTTATGAGAAATTACTTTGCAAGAGAACGCACAGTACAGTTGCCAGTTAAGGCCTATATATTGTATTTTTCAAGGTACACAGCCGTGTACTAAGTGATCAGACGGTGTGTATGAACACCAGTTATGAGAAATTACTTTGCAAGAGAACGCACAGTACAGTTGCCAGTTAAGGCCTATATATTGTATTTTTCAAGGTACACAGCCGTGTACTAAGTGATCAGACGGTGTGTATGAACACCAGTTATGAGAAATTACTTTGCAAGAGAACGCACAGTACAGTTGCCAGTTATAAGGCCTATATATTGTATTTTTCAAGGTACACAGCAGTAGTGCCAAATATAGTTTGGTATGTAGCAGAGCACCTAATACACCACTAATGCCTCTCTCTGTCCCTACTCCAGCAGCTATCCCTGAATACAGCAGCCGTTCTCTGTAAAGTCTATATTGTAGTAAGCTATCACTGAAGTCCACTGTAGTAGCCCTGATAAGGGCTTTTAATCACGCTCCTGCCTGTCCAACAGCTAAAATCTGTCTCTCCCTTCTCCAGCCTCTGTCCCTGACTAAGTTCACGCAGCATATGCGTACGAGCAGGAAGAGCTGAGTTTTTAATATTCGAGGTCACATGGTTTTTCCAGCCAATGCATGTAGACGCCGTTTTCGCGCTGCCAGCGTGCTCAGCGTGCCTGTCATACCCCCCCTGCATGGTGATTGGTGGAAAAAGAGCGCCAGGGAAGGTGGGAGGGGAAACGAATTCTAGGTGCGCCATCGCCGTTATACTCGAATTAAATCGAGTACGCCGAATATCGTAGTATTCGATCGAATACCAGCTCGATCGAACACTACTCGCTCATCTCTACTAATGATATATTTTTTTTACACAAAGAATTCTGTTTTAGACAATGACTTAACAACAGGGCAGCACATCTTTCAGGATGTGGTTTTGACTTAAAAGGTTAAAGATGTAAAATATATGAGAGAGGTCTCAAAAACATTTGAAGTTGATTTCAGTTAACTTAGCAGAAATTCTGCAATGTATAAGACATCAAAGTCCATTTAGTGGTGAACTGTTACTGGCATGAAAAGTCATAAAAAGTAGGAAAATCTTACATATCACCATAAATAACCTTAAGAAAGGAAGAACAGAGGAACTAGTTGACATAAAATGTACACCATCATCAGGGGAGTCCCATAATTGATTAATTGCTTCCAGGTTTGGAACATTTCAGATTATCATTCACTTTGGTGCTCAATAAAAGAATCATACTGGAGGATGGAATACCAAACTACAGACGTTGACTGAAGGGCTCATATAAATGTATTATATTGGATTTGTTGCAATTGCTTTAGGTCCAAACTCAATACTGCACTTTTGTTTATGCGAAAGCTGTAAATCGTGTAGATAAAAAAAGCTGCAAAACTGCCCATTAATATGTTATTTTTTTATTATTATTATTATTATTATTATTATTATTATTATTATTATGCTATTTTATGTTAGTGTTTTAGTTTTGTCTTGTGTTAAGTGAGTTTTCTACAATGAAACATATCCTAAGGGTCTGGAGAAGGTCCCAGTTCCTCGTTCTTGGTTTTAAGGTGGCCGTGCATGCTTAGTTATTCTTAATTAGAATACTGTAGATGTAAATGGCAATTACAGAAACAGACACGTGAGTCCACATGGCTCATCGAATTTCCCATTCATATAAATAAAAAGAGTGAACGTGAATAGGAGACCACCTCTTTCTTCAACGCTGTCATTTACATCATCAGTGAAGGTCTCAAATATCATTTTGCTACCAGTCAAAATATCTATGAATCAGAACAGACCATGTGAAGGAGTTGGGCTGAGTATTTTAGTCTGCTTTCCCCTACTCTAGTCCTACCCATAACTGATGCATTACCTTTATTTTATAACTAATTGAAACCAGATACTGATACATATTCTTATTTTCTGAATGTTAACTTAGGCTTACAGGGGTTTTCCAAGCTTTTACTATTGATGACATATCCTCAGGGTAGAAAAAAAACGATTGAAAACAGCACAAATATACCACCTACACTTCCTTAGAAATGCCTCAGCCAGTAAGCAACCATGGATCCTTATGGTTGCTCCTTAAATAATCCAAAAGCAATCGATGGCAGCATGTCCTTCAAGGAATTTTTATTCAAATCGAGTCCATAAATATGTACATAAAGTGCCAAAGATCGCGCAACGTTTCAACTACATCATAGTTTTTTCAAGCATGCTCAGGATAGGTCTTCAATATCAGATCAACCCCCACCAATCTGCTGTATGAGGAGATGGCATGCCGATCTGATATTGATGATAGTAAAAGCCCGGATAACCCCTTTAACATAAGACACATGAACCATAGGGACCTGTAGTCAGTAGATGATCATTGACTTCTTTGGGAGTATTGTGGGCATATCTGTGACATGTAGAGAGGTCATTATGCAGGGATGGGGAGTGAAAGCTGAATCCTGTTTTATTAAAGGGGTTATCCCATGATTAATGTAAAAAATGAAAATATGGCATCATATAGTCCATGTCAATCTGTTTCTAACACAGCTAGAACCAGCCATGTACCTCACATGGATCCAAAGATCTCCCCATTCATTGCTTTGCTAGATTTATATCGAGCTGACAGCTCAGGGGGAGTGTCTTTTCTGCTGCAGCTCAGGGGGCGTGTCCATGCTCTCCCTATCACAGCTCAGGAGGCAGTTGAAGGATGAAACTGAGCATGTGCGGCCTTCTCAGTGAGCAGGTCAAAGAAATAAGAAAAAGAGCAAACAGCAGGTGGCGCTATACAGATACATTTTATTTAATAATTCAGTAGCTATGATACATTTTTTATTACATGTAATTTAAAAAGAATTCAGATCCAGATGCTGGTTTGAAAACTGTAGAATACTTTTCGTCTGACAACCCCTTTAAAACAGAGGTGATATATTTTGTTCTAATCCTGCCTGTAATGATAATGAGATGACTACTGAGAAATGTTCACTACAGAACAAGATGTGTCATGAGCCTATTATGAGACTTAGTGGCCATGGTAAAAACAGGATAGTACGTATACATTCTTAAAATGATGCTTTACTTAAAACTTGAACTAAACAATAGGTCATTTTCCATTTAAATGCACATCTTAGTGGGGGTTAGCTGTACCATCAGGGTCTGGTGGCAAGTATAATACGTATACACGTCTACATGGTGGAGCTGTACAGTCCTTCATCTTTCTAAATAATCAGGACACATGCAATCCCTAAACCTACTTAATTGAATTTCATTCCTTGGATATTTCAGAAAAGAAGCATTTAGTGAAGAAAGAGGTGCGCGGCGAGGAGTAAAGAAAGTCATGGTGGTTGTTACAGATGGAGAATCTCATGATGGTTATCGTCTGAAAGAAGTGACTGATGAATGTGAACGTGATGGGATTGAAACATATGCCATTGCCGTGAGTATTTCACATTTTTACATTAAAAAAGTAATGGTCTGTAAAACACATATCTACATAATCTAAAGAGAACCCGTCACCACAAGATGCAGTGCAGACAGCAGGTTATAGAGAAGAAGGAGATGAGCAGATAAATATATAGTCTGGTGGAAAAAGATTCAATATAATCAATTATAATATAAATATAATATAAAATACAATATAATAAAATAAAAAATAATAAAAAATCAAATAATATAATTCAATATCTGGAATATGCAGTTCAGTTCTGGGCACCAGTCCATAGAAAGGACACACTGAAGCTGGAAAAAGTACAGAGAAGAGCGAGTAAACTGATAAGAGGCATGGAGGGTATTAGTTATGACGAAAGATTAAAAGAATTAAATGTATTTAGTCTTGAGAAGAGACGGGGCATGAGTAACCTATACAAATATATAAATGGGCCATACAAAAAATATGGTGAAAAACTGTTCCATGTCAAATGCCCTCAAAAGACAAGGGGACACTGCCTCCGACTGGAGAAGAAAAAGTTCAGTCTCCAGAAGCGTCAAAGCTTCTTTACTGTAAGGACTGTGAATCTGTGGAATAGACTTCCTCAGGACGTGGTCACAGCAGGAACAGTGGACGGGTTTAAAAAGGGTTCCGTAGATGAATTCTTGGAAGTAAATGATATTAATGCTTATGAAAATGTGTAGAAATCTGAGTCTCACTCCCTTCTGGGATTCATGTCCCCACCTATCCCTTGGTTGAACTTGATAGACTTATGTCTTTTTTCAACCGTATTAACTATGTAACTATGTAATATATGTATCTATCATATTATCATAATATCTATTCAATATAATATGTACTAGTGATTGATAGCATTCCCCATGTAAGTGTGTACTGTATACAGTGACAGCTGTCAGTCACTGATAAGACTGTCTCTGTGTACAAATTAACTCAGAAAAAATAAAGAAAAAAGCCTCAGACCATAGCAGTATGGTTAGTAGAGATGAGTGAATCATCCAAAATTCGCTTCGCCGAATGTTCGCCGAATTTTTTAAAAGATTTGTACGAATATGAAGCTATTCAGTCGAAGCTGTGTACAAATCATTCGTTATTCTGTCGTGTTCTGCGAACATTCCCTTAAATACTTACGCATGAGCGTACAAAGTGCGTACAAAGCTTTAGCGTATTATTGTCTAGGCTCGCACAAAGAACGAATACAGTAAATACAGTAAAAGTACGCTACTTAACTGAATATGTACGCATTAGCGTACAAATTCTCAGAGGCGTAGCATTAGCGTGCAAATGATATAATGCGTACGTAGCGTTAGCGTACAAAGATTTTAGACAAATTTTCCGAAGCGAATCTGAAAATATTCGGATTTGCTTCGGTGTAAAAAATTTCCAAGATTCGTATCGAATCTAGGAAGTGGCGAATAGATTCGCTCATCTCTAATGGTTAGGTTATGTTAGCCTACGTGATACATAACGGAAGCTCATGAACATAGGATGTTTGCCTGCAATTGTGAGAATTGCTGTTTATATTATTGCATTACAATTAGTGCAGAGCGAATCCAGTGAAGTCCACTGATCAAAATTTCAGGATAAATTCGGTTCTCTACAAAGCTGAATTTCCTCGTGCTTTGTGGTAGTGAAATTGATTTTACCTGAAAGTGTAAAAAAAAAAAAAAAAAAAAAATCTTGCTTACTTGATCCATTTGCTCACAACGTGCCGGGCGGCACCATCTTACTTGAAGATCTCGTGCATGATGACGTCATCAGATGCCGCAATGACGGGAGTGGTGCAATCGCTGCTCCCTGTCATTGCACCCACTACTTACAAAGAAATGCACTTCATGACAAACTAATTCATCAAGAAGTGAATTTTTTTGTAAAATCGAATTTTCCAATACTATGCTCATATCTAATTATAATTTTAGATTCTTGGAAGCTACAACAGAGGAAACATCAGCACAGAGAAGCTGGTCAACGAGATACTTTCCATCGCAAGCGAACCGAAAGAAAAACATTTCTTTAATGTCTCAGAAGAACTGGCCCTGTCAACCATCGTGGAATCACTGGGAGAACGGATATTTGCTCTAGAAGGTAATATATATATATATATATATATATATATATATATATATACACACACCTGTATATACTAGATGGTACCTGGTATCTTGTAACTAAATAATCGATTCACAACATCTAGTGCCATTTCTGTTAATTAGTAGTTTAGTTAAGGGGGTTTTCTAAGAGCGAACACTGCCACCCCAATCCTTCCTGTCAGACTTTGTTTGACTGCAGCAAAGACATCACATGTGACCACTGCAGCCAGTTATTATAGAAATCTGTCTATCTATCTATCTATTTATCATATATCTGTATCTATCTATCTATCTACAGATGTAGCTGAGCTAAACTTGATGGTTAATGCATTAAGTAAAAAAGGTTAAAGGTCCTTTTACACGGAAAGATAAATCGTATTAGCGATCATAGATGAACGATCGAACGATGCAATGTAAATACCGTTTACACTGAAAGAGAAGTCGTTCACAATCTTCGTACTTTCGGTCGTTTTATAATCGTTATTACAATCGTTCCTTGCTCCTTGCCATAAGCATTACCATTACCATCTGCCAACGACTAAACGATTTTCGTTTAAACTGGAAGATTTTCGAACGATGAACGATTAATTTATTGGCAGGACAAAAGATGCGATCAACGAGAAGCGAACGAAATCTCGTTCGTCGTTAAATCATTACCCGTGTTTATACACATCAATAATCGTGCAAATCCGAACGTTTGAACGATTATTTGAACGATAATCGGCTCGTGTAAAAGGGCCTTAACTCTTTCAATATATTTCAATGGCTTTTGTTACAAGATAGCACTAGATAACACTGACCTTGGCTACATCTGTATCTATCCATCTCATATTTTTTTTATATCTATCTACACACACACATACAGTATGTAATTATTCGGGAATGGTGGAGAACAAAATCATGACTTATGTGTTCCTTGGAAAGGATGTTTGCTTATGCTTTACTATACGCAGATCTCAGGGGACTTGTGTAGTAACTGAGAAGCTTTCTGTGCAGGAAGCAAATTAGAGAAGGTCCTGGGAAAACCAGTTTTAGTAGTTCAGTTTTCTCTCTGTCTACCTCATATCTATCTATCTATCTATCTATCTATCTATCTATCTATCTATATCATATCTATCTAGTCTATCTTAGGGTGACCATACATCTTCTTTTTCCGGGACATATCCTCTTTCTGGGACCTAAAAAATTGCCTGGTCAGGATTTATAAATTACCAAAAATGTCCGGGAGGTGTAGTGCTCTCCTCTTTTACTCTCTCTCTGAATTGTCCTCTGATATCCCATGATAATGGCCTGGACATGCTGGGAGTTGTAGTCCTCTCATCTTATACCTCTTCTCTGAAATGTTCTCTGATTATATCAGCCTGGACATGCTGGGAGTTGTAGTCCTCTCCTCTTATACCTCCTCCTTGTAATGTCCTCTGACGCTGGTATACAGATCTAATCATCTATTCATCTCATATTATAATTTAGGTGGTCTACTATTAGTTAGTATTTTTTAGAATGTGTTTAGGATCTTGTATATAAAAACAGTTCAGGAGACCATGTTGGAAAACATTGTCTTTCTATTAGTAGTATACACTTCACAACATTGAATCTGCAAAACCAAGAAGGAAAAGTCACACAATTATGGAAATTACAGGATCATTAGACATGGTAATGACTTGCAGATTATAATAAAATGGGAACTGAATATTCAAATCATCTTGATTTATTCAATATCGAGTATAAGTGCCACTGTCATGACACTACCATCCCACTATCTGGAGGCAGGGGCAACACACTGCTCACCTTTTTTCTGCCTGGCACCTGGGTCCTTCTGGTTCTTCTCTGCTTTCCGGCATCAGGACTGATTTTGACTCTCCGCTGCCTGTCCTGACTTATGCCTGTTTGCCATATTGACCCTCAGCTGCCTGCCCCGACCTCAGACTTGTTTCTCAGATACACATGAATTCTGCCTCCCCTGATCTCACTACTGACTAGTAGCATTGCCTGATACCTTGGTGCATCTCTGACCCCTGTGGGTCAGCTGCCAACTAAACTGGGATTATTCCAAGAGGTAGTGACCAGGCATCTTCCCTGCAGCAAAGACCATATCCCTGTACAGGGTTTAAAGGGTGAAAACCAAGGAAATGCCAGGACAACTTCCTTAGGAATAGCCCAAAGTCAAACCGGTGAGTTGGCACAGTGGATCCACCCCACTGTCCATTACAGCCATGTGCAGAAATACATACAGTTACACACCTTGGCACACTATTAATGAGATGACGTCCCAGAATGTGCTCAATGGGAGACAAGTCTGGAGGTGCTACAGGCCATGGTATAACATTTAGGCAACGCAGGCTGCGCACAGTAGCATGAGCAACATTCAGCCTGGCACTTTCCTGCTGAAAACAGCTTTGGAGAAATGATCATACCACTGGTTCCACAACAAAATTTATGTACGGCCGAGCTGTTAAAAATTTTGCCTCCATTTTCCTTTAATTCTTGTGAAACATGTAAAGGGTTAACAATGTTTGTAAAATCAATTTTGAATAATTTGAGGGGTGTAGTTTCTAAAACTGGGTCATTTATGGGTGGTTTCTAGTACGTAAGGCTACTTTCACACTTGCATTTTTGCCTGATCCGGTTGTATTATCTTTAAAATAGCCAAGACTGATCCGTCATGAACACCATTGAAAGTCAAAGTGTGCCAGATCCGTTTTCTATTGTGTCCGAGAAAATGAATCCGGCATGACAGACAATGCAAGTCAATGGTGCCGTGAATCCATTTTCTCGGACTCAATTTTGCTCCGCATTCCATGCTGCACAGAAAACCGTAGAATGCTGCGGTTTGCTCTCCGTTATGAGAATGCAACCAAATGGAATGAAATGCATGTTCAGTTCCGTTTTGTCCCCATTGACAATGAATGGGGACAAAACGGAAGCGTTTTTCTCCAGTATTGAGATCTTCTGCCAGATCTCAATACCGGAAAAGTAAAACGCAAGTGTGAAAGTACTTTAAGCCCCACAAAGTGACTTCAAAACTCAATTAGTCCTTAAAAAAGTGGATTTTGGAAATTTCCTTAAAAATTTGCTTCTAAAAAGCTAAGCCTTCTCGCAAAATGATGCAAACAAGAAGTAGACATATGGGGAATGTTAAGTAATAACTACTTTAAGTGGTATTACTTACTATCTGTGAAATTCAAATTTAGAAAATAGCTAATTTTTCCAAATTTTCAATAATTTTTTATTTATTTTTTTATAAATTACTTCATTATGAAGTGCATTTCTTTGTAAGTAGTGGGTGCAATGACAGGGAGCGGCAATTGCGCAGCTCCCTGTCATTTTACTTCTCAGATGCAGCGTTCATTGCTGATCGTGGCATCTGATAGGAATAATACAGTGTAAAATAACAAAAAATAGTAATAATACATACCTGATCCATTTGCTCACGACGGGCCGGCCTCCACCATTTTGCTTCAAGGTCTGGAGTGAAATCTTGTGCAGCCCAAGATGACATCATCACGCCGCCCGGACTGCAATCCTGAAATTCGGATTGCAGTCCACTTTGTGGACTTCGATTCGCTCATCACTTATTAAAATCTCTATTTGTGAAAGCATTCTTACTTTTCAGCATTTTCCCACACCTGCCTAAAACTTTTGCTCAGTGCTGTATGTTAGTGTAATGTTTTTTTCTCCACAAAATAATAAAATTGTGAGTTGAGATCAGAAGATTTCACCTGCAGTCATATAGAAAGCCTCAGATGATATACTGAGATATAGTAAAAATGAAAGGGGTTATCCAGGCTTTTATTATTGATGAACTATCCTCAAAATGGGTCATCAATATCAGATTGGCAGGGGTGTGACACCCCCGCAAATCAGCTGTATGAAGGGAAGGCATGTGCCATGCGCGCATGCTGTCTCCAGTCTCTCTTCCTGCTCGCTGCTGCTATGTCAACAGAGAGCAAGAAGAGAGACAGGAGACAGCACACACCAACTGCGTGTGCCCTCTTTTCATACAGCTGATCGGTGTCGGACCCCCACCAATCTGATATTGATGACCTATCCTCAGGATAGGTCATCAATATCGTTGAGCCAATCAAAGTGCACGAAGAGGACTTCAATCTGAATTTCAGGAAAAATTGATTCACTGCGAAGCCGAATTTCAGCGTGCTTTGTGGTAACTAATCGATTTTCCCTGAAATGGTGTAAATAAAAAAAAAAATCATACTTACCTCATCCATTTGAGCGCGAAGAGCCTGCCGCCACCATCTTGACTGAAGTTCCCGGGCAGCCGGCTGCTGTGATGACGTTATTACAGGCCATGCGAGATTTCGCAGTGAATCTTCAATCGAGATGCTGGTGGCCGGCTCTTCACGATCAAATGGATGAGGTAAGTATGATTTTATTTTTGTATTACAGACTTAAAAGGAACCTGTCATCTCCTAAACACCCCCTGAACTAGAGTAAGTGGTGTATAGTGTAAGTGATGCTGAATCAGAATATATAAGTTTTATCTTCATACTCACTTCCGCTGTGCTCCCACAAACCAGCTGTAAAATGCACCGAGAGGACTCCGGTGCTCACTCACATAATAGAGAGGACTCAAAAAAGAGTCCACTGAGTGCATTTTACTGCAGGTTTGTGGGAGCACATAGTCGGAATGGAAGTGAGTATGAAAATAAAACTTACATATTCGGATTCAGAATCACTTACACTATACACCGCTTACTCTAGTTCAGGGGGTGTTTCGGAGATGACAGGTTCCCTTTAAATATTAAAGTCAGATGCCACGATCAGTGATGAATGCGGTATCTGAGGGGTACAATGACGGGGAGTGGTGAAATCGTCGTTCCATATCATTGCACCCACGTTTTACAAAGAAATGTGTTTTGTGACGAAATAACTCATCACAAGGCAAATTTTTTTGTAAATTTCTGAGAAGCAGCTGAATTGAATTTTCCATAACGTCGCTCAACACTAATCATCAATAATAAAAGCCTGGAAACCCCTTTTAAACATACACTTGAGCTCCTCTGTAGACTTTGCGATCCTGTATAAGGAGCAGTCGTCAATCTCTTGATGGTAGCTTTTTTCCCATGTGTCAATAAGCTCTGAGAAGCCTGAGGTTTCATTCTTCTCATGGGCGCTGGTGGGGTTTGTTTATTTTTATAGAAAACGCTGAACCTCATAGATCCTGTATGTCAGAGGAAGTGTCCTGTCCTAGACATCTCCAGAGCTTTACAGCTCCAGATGCGCACACACCCTCAGTGCAGTCACTTTCACCCTGTGTACATCTGTATTTGGTTCATAGAGACACAACATTATTGGACAGTATACAGTAGTGTGTCCCTAGTGGAAAACTAGGATACAGAAATTACGTAAAGGAGGTTGAATTATCCCTTTTCCTCTACAGAAGAAACAGTGGAATATATTGTGGAGTTTGTGTGTTTTTTCTGCGTGGATTACCATACCAGCAAAGTGTATGAGATTACACAAATCTCACGTCCATTTTCTTCTTTCTTCTGTGCAGAAATTGAGCTGCTGTGCGGATTTCCAAATTTCAATTATGTGAATTAGCTGCGGATTTAACCCTTTTCCAATGAAGTGTGAGATCTGTGGCAAAACAGCATCAATTCCGCACCAAAAATCCTAGTTATAAATTGCGGATTTCGTGTGGCTATGGTTCAGAAATATACATAAATCCACACAGAAACTTGTACAGATCTTATGTGCGTTCGCCCACACTCTTGTGCAGGTGTCCTAAGGCTGCATTCACATGATCATATGCATGTTACATCCGTTTTTTTTTTGTTTCTTTTTTTTTTGCGGATCCATTTTAACAATGCCTATTCTTGTTCGCAAAATGGACAAGAATAGGACATGTTCTATCTTTTTTGCGAAACTGGATACACATTGCACACAGACCCATTCATTTCAGTGGGGCTGCAAAATATGGGTAGAGCACAACGTGCGCTGTCCCCATCCGTCTGTCCGTTCTGCAGTCCTGCAAAAAAAAGATAGAAAATGAACTATTCTTGTTTTTTTTGCGGACTAGAATAGGCATTGTTACAATGGGTTCGCAAACCAAAACATATGCAACATGGATGCAACACGGACGTCATTTGTATTTTTTGTGGACCGCAAAATACATACGGTCAGTTGAATGCACCCTTAGGCCCCATTCACACAACTTTATTTTTGCTCCGCATCCGATCCACTTTTTTGTAGATTGGATGCAGACTAGAGATGAGCGAGCATACTCGTCCGAGCTTGGTACTCGTTCGAGTATTAGGGTACTCGTAAGTACTCGCAGCTCGGACGAGTATCTCGCCATACTCGAGGAAATGGCAACTTCCGCATCGTGCTTTTCTGGCGCCTAAAAACACAGCCAATCACAAGCCAGGAGACTCTACAGTACACCCAGCATCACGTGGGGCCCTTACATGTCGATAGCAGGGGTTGGCTGGCCTGATCAGGTGACCCTGGAATATACTACCGACTGGCCGCGGTGCTCGGCTCAGATGCCGTCTGGATGTCGTTAGGGATAGAGCTGCTGCCTTTCAGGGACAGTGTTAGGGCCTGCATTTAGTTGTCTGTTAGGCAGGGATCACCCACAAAGAACCCAACAGCCCTTCTAAGGGCTAGAAGACATTTTATTTTTTATTTTTTTGTCACTTGGCTGGCTGGCACTAGTAGTGCAGCTATCGCCATATCTAACCCTGTTTTTTTTTTTTTTTCTATCTCAGTGATACAAATCCATTGCACACAGCACTGTGGAACCATTCTGTGTGTCACAGTTCAGCACTGACTCACTCCAATCCATATATACTGTCCAGGTGACACTTTCTGTACGTCACACAATACAACCAAGTCATTTGCTACCAATATCATCTACCGCTTGATCTAGAAAATTCTCTGTGTGACATTTCTCTGGGTCACAGACTAAATAGCCACCGTTAACAGGGTGTCAGTCAGTTCTACCATATTTCCTGCACGTCACGTTCCCAAAAAAACAAAATATAAAAAAAAAAAATTATTAGTTCAGTTGTTTTAGCTCAGTGATACAAATCCATTTTACTCAGCTTTGTGTAACCTTTCTGTGTGTCACAGTTCAGCACATTCGCTCCCATCCGTATATACTGTCCAGGTGACACTTTCTGTACGTCACACAATACAACCAAGTCATTTGCTACCAATATCATCTACTGCTTGATCCAGAAAATTCTCTGTGTGACATTTGTCTGGGTCGCAGATTAAATAGCCACCGTTAACAGGGTGTCAGTCAGTTCTACCATATTTCCTGCACGTCACGTTCCCAAAAAAAGAAAATATAAAAAAAAAAAATAATATTTTTTTCAGTTGTTTTAGCTCAGTGATACAAATCCATTTTACTCAGCTTTGTGTAACCTTTCTGTGTGTCACAGTTCAGCACATTCGCTCCCATCCGTATATACTGTCCAGGTGACACTTTCTGTACGTCACACAATACAACCAAGTCATTTGCTACCAATATCATCTACCGCTTGATCCAGAAAATTCTCTGTGTGACATTTGTCTAGGTCGCAGACTAAATAGCCACCGTTAACAGGATGTCAGTCAGTTCTACCATATTTCCTGCACGTCACGTTCCCAAAAAAACAAAATATAAAAAAAAAAAAATTATTAGTTCAGTTGTTTTAGCTCAGTGATACAAATCCATTTTACTCAGCTACGTGTAACCTTTCTGTGTGTCACAGTTCAGCACATTCGCTCCCATCCGTATATACTGTCCAGGTGACACTTTCTGTACGTCACACAATACAACCAAGTCATTTGCTACCAATATCATCTACCGCTTGATCCAGAAAACTCTCTGTGCGACATTTGTCTGGGTCGCAGACTAAATAGCCACCGTTAACAGGGTGTCAGTCAGTCCTACCATAGTTCTTGCACGTCACGTTCCCAAAAAAAAGAAAATATAAAAAAAAATAATTTTTTCAGTTGTTTTAGCTCAGTGATACAAATCCATTTGACTCAGCTGCGTGTAACCTTTCTGTTTCTCAGTTCAAAACATTCGCTCACATCCGTATATACTGTCCTGGTGACACTTTCTGTACGTCACTTAATTCTACCGGACTTAATTTTTTTTTTTTTTTATCATACACCTATATACAAAAAATGTTGAACCCCAGGGCTAAGGGTCGAGGGCGAGGGCGTGGGCGTGGGCATTCAATTACTGCAGGGGGCAGAGGCCGTGGTCCTGGGCAGGGTGAGACAGTATCTGCTGATGAGGGAGCTGTGGAACGCCGCAGAGCTACACTCCCTAGCTTCATGTCTCAACTTACAGGGACACGTGGTAGAGGACTGTTGAAACCACAACAGTGCGAACAGCTGATCTCGTGGATTGCGGACAATGCTTCAAGTAATTTGTCCACCAGTCAGTCTTCCACGCAGTCCACCCACGTTACCCAAGGGAGCACTCCTATGGCTCCTCCACCTCAACCTCCTTCCCCCCAGTCTGCCCCCTCCCAGGAAAATTTGGAATGTGATCCCTCATACTCTCAGGAACTGTTTTCTGGACCCTTCCCAGAGTCACAAACCACTTCTCAGGTTGCTGCTGACCTCGTTCCCGATGCCCAAGTTTTCCAACTGTCGCAGTCTGTGGGTGATGATAATGACAATGTTGAGTTAGTGGAAGAAGTTTGTAAAGAGGTGTCGGACGATGAGGAGACACGGTTGTCAGACAGTGGTGAAGTTGTTTTTAGGGCAGGAATTCCGAGGGGGAGCAGACTGAGGAATCGGAGGATGATTAGGTGACTGACCCAAGCTGGGTTGATATGCCGAGTGAAGACAGTGCTTCTGAGGCGGAGGCGAGTGCTGCACCAGAACAGGTTGTAAGAGGCAGTGGTGTGGCCAGAGGGAGAAGCAGGGCCAGAGCTGGTGCATCAGCAGCAACTGTTCCACATAGTGAAGCTCCCGTGGCGAGGCCTAGATGTTCGCAAGTCTGGAGGTTCTTTAAAGAAAGTGAGGATGACCGACGGATTGTGGTGTGCAACCTGTGCCACACCAGGATCAGCAGGGGTGCCACCACTACTAGCCTAACCACCACCAGCATGCGCAGGCATATGAGTGCTAAACACCCCACTCACTCGCTGCCTCTGCTAGTCAACCCCCCGCGTCACTCGCTGCCTCTGCTAGTCAACCCCCTGCCCAGGACCCCGGCACGAGCGCCTCCCGCCGGAAAACCACACCTTCGCCTCCACGATCCTCCACAGCGTCCACCAACGTGTCCCAGCGCAGCGTTCAGCTGTCTTTACAGCAGACGCTGGAGCGCAAGAGGAAATACAGTTCCACCCACCCACATGCCCAAGCCCTCAACGTCCACATCTCCAAATTGCTTAGCCTGGAGATGCTGCCCTATAGGCTGGTAGAGACCGAGGCCTTTCGAAATCTCATGGCGGTGGCTGCCCCTCGGTATTCCGTCCCCAGCCGCCACTATTTTTCCCGATGTGCCGTCCCAGCCCTACACCAGCACGTGTCACAGAACATCATCCGTGCCCTGACCAACGCTGTTTCTGAGAAGGTCCACCTAACCACGGACACGTGGACAAGTGCTGCCGGGCAGGGACACTACATCTCACTGACGGCACATTGGGTTAACTTGGTGGAGGCTGGGACCGAGAATGACCCTGGGGCCGCTCATGTACTGCCCACACCGAGGATTGCGGGGCCTACCTCGGTCACGGTCTCTCAGACGTACTATGCCTCCTCCTCCTCCGACCCCTCCTCCTCCACCGAATTACCATCCGTGGGCACGGCGCCTTCAGTCGGTAGCTCTAGGCGCAGCAGCAGTGCCGTGGGTAAGCGCCAGCAGGCGGTGCTCAAACTGCTGAGCTTAGGTGACAAAAGGCACACCGCCCAAGAGCTGTTACAGGGCATCACGGCGCAGACCGATGTGTGGCTGGCACCGCTGAACCTCAAGCCAGGCATGGTTGTGTGTGACAACGGGCGTAACCTGGTGGCGGCTCTGCAACTCGGCAGACTGACACATGTGCCATGCCTGGCCCACGTGTTCAATCTTATAGTTCAGCGGTTCCTCAAGACATACCCCAATCTGTCTGATTTGCTCACCAAGGTGCGCCGCATCTGTGCACATTTCCGCAAGTCTAGCACAGATGCTGCCACTCTCAGGGCAGCGCAGCGCCGCCTACAACTGCCCGCTCACCGACTGTTGTGCGACGTGCCCACGAGATGGAATTCCACATTAAACATGTTATCCAGAGTTTACCAGCAGCGCAGAGCGATTGTAGACTGCCAGATGTCATCTTCCACCAGAACTGGTAGTCAGGTCTCTCAGATTCCTCAAGTCTACAATGAGGAGTGGACGTGGATGTCTGATATCTGCCAGGTGTTGAGCAACTTTGAGGAGTCAACACTGATGGTCAGCGGCGATGCCGCCATTATCAGCCTCACCATCCCGCTGCTTTGCCTGTTGAAAAATCACTGCTCAGCATCAAGTCGGATGCTTTGCGCTTGTCACAAGAGACGGTGGAGGAAGATACGTCGCTTGATAGCCAGAGCACCCTCCGGTCTGTTTCTCAGCGCGTATCGGAGGAGGGGGATGAGGATGAGGAGGAAGAGGAGGAGAATGTCGGCGAGATAGTAGAGGGTACCAGTGCTCAGTCCTTAACTCTTGAGCGTGTATGGGCTGAAGAGGAGGACTTGGAGGAGGAGGAGGAGGAGGAAATGGAGAGTCAGGTCAGTGAGGAGAGGGAATTCTTGCGTGTTGGGACTCTGGCGCACATGGCAGACTTCATGTTAGGCTGCCTATCCCGTGACCCTCGCGTTAGAAGAATTTTTTCAAACACCGATTACTGGGTGTTCACTCTCCTGGACCCACGGTACAAGCAGAACCTTTCAACTCTCATCCCTGCAGAGGAAAGGAGTATGAGAGTGAATAGGTATCAACAGGCCCTGGTGCACAAGCTGAAACAATTCTTCCCATCTGACGCCGCTAGCGGCAGAGGGCATGGTTCTGTGGGCCAAGTAGCGGGGGAGAGGAGGCGAGCAGGCAGCTTGTCCAGCACTGGCAGGGGAACGCTCTCCAAGGCCTTTGCCAGTTTTATGTCACCCCAGCAAGACACTGTCACCTGTCCCCAGTCTAGGCAGAGTAGGGGGGAGCTGTACAGAAAGATGGTGAGGGAGTACCTAGCTGACCATACCAACGTCCGGACCGATCACTCTGCTCCATACAACTACTGGGTTTCAAAGCTGGACACGTGGCCTGAACTGGCGCTGTACGCCTTGGAGGTGCTGGCCTGCCCTGCCGCTAGCGTTCTGTCAGAGCGGGTATTCAGTGCAGCTGGTGGCGTCATCACCGATAAGCGTACACGCCTGTCAACTGACAGCGCTGACAGGCTGACGCTTATTAAAATGAACAAAGCCTGGATTTCACCGGAATTCAAATCTCCTCCGGGGGAAAGCAGCTAAAGATTTAAATAACTTATGTATCCGATTCCTCCTCTCTACTCCTCCTCCTACTCCTCCTCCTCCTCCATATCGTCTTTGCCTAATGCTGACCCAAAAAATGCCATTTTTTAGAGGTCCAACTGGCACTCTTTTAGCACAATTTTTCAGGAGGGCCCCCTACAGGCCCTCTCTTCAAACAATTTTTCAGGAGGGCCCCCCTACAGGCCCTCTATTCCAACAATTTTTCCAGAGGTCCACCTACAGGCCCTCTATTCCAACAATTTTTCCAGAGGTCCACCTACAGGCCCTCTATTCCAACAATTTTTCCAGAGGTCCACCTACAGGCCCTCTGTTCCAACAATTTTTCCAGAGGTCCACCTACAGGCCCTCTATTCCAACAATTTTTCCAGAGGTCCACCTACAGGCCCTCTATTCAAACAATTTTTCCGGAGGTCCACCTACAGGCCCTCTCTCCAATTCCAGTTCCAAGTTTTATTTGCGCATACTGCATACATTTTTATTTTTGGGATAGGTGTGAAAAATAATATTACTTGCGAATCTATATTGCCCAACATTGGATACGGTAGCAAGTAGAAGACCAAACACATGCTGCTCACAGGGTTCCGCAAATTCCTGGTCCACCCGCAAATTCCTTGTCCACAATGTCATGGAGGACGAGGTTCTGTGGATGAGCAACAAGTCCTTCTGTACTGAAATCGCTGACAAAGTCTCCATCTAAGAAGCTACAGACCATTGTGGAGAGAGCGGCACAGCTCGCCATCAAAGTGAGGAACCCCAACGCCAGACTGCGCAGAGAAGATAACGAATAAATATCTCTGTGGTTATTTTTGCTAAATAAAAGTCAAATAAACCCCCCAAAAAATTCATCTGTTAATGTGCCTGATCCACCCAAGTTGAATCTGTCCCATCATGAGAAAGTCCCCCCCAAGGAGTCCCCTCTGTAACTTGCTTCCCATACAACTACCTCACCCCCCCGACACCTGTGTCTCGCCATTGTCCACCACCTCCTCAGACAACACTGGTAAATCCACACTGTCAGCACACGGAAACAGCAAAAGGTCTTGCGAATTGGGGCAGAGAATGTTCTGGGCTAGCACATCAGAGAAGGGGTGACTATGGGGTTCCAGGGAGTACGTGACCACATGCAATCTCCATCTAAAAAGTCATGCCACACTTGATCAATCTCATAATTTACGACTGTACCGGTTGATGCTAAATTTTTAAGTTGGGGTCCTGCGTCGTCATTCTAAATACATCCGGCTGTTGTCACCAACACACACGCTAGCCCAGGGGGCACTCCTCTGGCTCTTCCACCGAAACCTCCTTGCCCCAGCCTGCCCCCCCCACCTACAGGCCCACTCTCCAAACAATTGACGTCTTTTTCCTATCTTTCTCTCTCTCCAAACTATTTTTCCGGATAGCTGCCATATACGGTATTAAACTGAGAAGAATACAGAGAACACATGCTACACTTGATCAAGTTCATAATTTACGACTGTACCGCTTGATGCAACAGTTTTCAAAAATCCATTCTGGCTGTTGTCACCACCACACACGCTAGCCCAGGGGGCACTCCTCTGGCTCTTCCAGCGAAACCTCCTTGCCCCACCCTGCCCCCCCACCTACAGGCCCACTCTACAAACAATTTAGCCGGATAGGGGACGTATCCGAAGTTGTACTCATGTTTGTTTTTGTTCTTCTTTTATCTGCCTCCTGACTTGTGATAGGCAGAGCATGGACACGTCCCCTTAGCTGCAGTGGGAAAGACACTCCCCTGGCCAGAGCAAGCTTTTTTTCCCTTTTCCGTGTTCGAAATATCCATTAAATAGTCCCAAGATAGGGGACGTATACGGTATTAAACTGAGAAGAATTGATACCATACAGGTTAAAGCAACAGTTTTCCCAAATCCATCTGGCTGTTGTCACCACCACACACACTAGCCCAGGGGGCACTCCTCTGGTTCTTCCAGTGAAACCTCCTTCCCCCCCACCTACATGCCCTCTCTCCAAACAATTTTCCCAGGTAGGGGGACATATTAGATATTGTACTGATTCTGAATTGCCTCCTGCAATAGACGGGAATTGAACCCAGATCAACTGCTTGGGAAGTAGCTATGCTCACCACTATACCACCAGCAGGCACAGCAACTGATAAGAACAGATACTAAACTTGATTTTAGCTGCAGTGCCAGCATGAGCAGTGGTGTCACCTGCAGGCGGTGATGGACCTTCGTTGCACCTAGTTGGGTGCTTCCCTAACATGTGATGGGTATTTGCCTCGCCTTTCTTGGTCTGGGTGAGCACAATTGCCATGAGGGTAACCACCAGGCTGTTGCCTGAGGATTTGGGGTAATGGTGGGATTAAGCAGCCTCAGAGGCATCCATGCATGCTGCCCCTGCTGTTTCCTGTCCATTTCCGTGGTGTTTCCATCATTTTCTGAGGTTTCCAGGTTTTCAGGCAAACTTCCCTGTGAAGAGCTTTGGTCCCCCGCAAAAATGCTCGAGTCTCCCATTGACTTCAATGGGGTTCGTTACTCGAAACGAGCACCCGAGTATCGGGAAAAATTCGTCTCGAATAACGAGCACCCGAGCATTTTAGTACTCGCTCATCTCTAAGGCCGGTTTCACACGACCGTGTTTCACGGCCCGATACGGGCCGTGAAAGCCCGACCTGTGCTCCTCCAGAGGACGGGAGCGCGCGGCGTCATTGGTTGCTATGACGCCGTGCGCTTCCTGAGGCAGCCGCCGTACAGTGAAACACTGTATACGAGCGTGTACAGTGTTTCACTGTACAGCGGCGGCCTCAGGAAGCGCACGGCGTCATAGCAACCAATGACGCCGTGCGCTCCCGTCCTCTGGAGGAGCACAGGTCGGGCTTTCACGGCCCGTATCGGGCCGTGAAACACGGTCGTGTGAAACCGGCCTAATGCAGACCCATTTATTTTAAAGGTGCTGCATAAAATACAGACAGCACACCGTGTGAAACCCCATCACATTGTTCCTCATTTACTCCTCCTGGAAATGCATGGATACGTTGTTATTAAGGTCTGTCTCTACATAGTTTTACAGTGTCAGCACTGTATCAGTATAAGTGTGACCAGAGACAACAAATGTTATAAACCAGACCAGGTTTTCGTCTAGATGTGTTATTTCAGTGCAGTTGGTAACTGCTGGACAGTACCATGATGAACAGATGCAGACAATGCTGTCAAATAACAATATGAAAAAGTCCAAAGTGTGTTAGACAGGAATTATTATGGAAAAGTTTAGGTTTTCATACTCCACTGGTACATGTTATCTGAGACGTTGTAAATGTAATAGGGACTAGTGAGACCTATCCTAGTGCCCCCTGTGTCAGAATATGACTCCAGTGGCGGCCCTTGAGCTTGGATCCAGAGCAAAGGGTCTTCCCTTTACTGTATTCCTCCTATTGGACCCCCCGCTCTGCTGACACGTCTGACACATCCACATGACAGACCACATGAGGAATCAGCAGAAACTAAATGAGGCTCATCTATAGCCTTACAAAAAGTAACGCAAGCCATAAATTGCGTCTTGAGATACAAAACCAAAAATGTAATTCTGCAGCCATTTTCCCATCTTTTACCTTTATATTATCTCGTTGTTTCTTTTTTCAGCTACTAGCGAGCAGCAAGCAGTGTCCTTTGAAATGGAGATGTCCCAGACCGGATTCAGTGCTCATTACTCCAAGGTACAAATCTCCCCAATGATTCCGGTTTAGTGGGTGTCAAGGTCAGACGTCCTAATTATATATGGCATCTTCCTGTGCAAACCTACCTACCAACACTACACACAGCTGGCAAGGCAGATATAAAGGGTTTGTGATCAGGAACAACTATTTATATGACTATGATTAGTGTTGAGTGAATCGAAGTCCCATACACCTTCAGCTGAGTTTTACACTGAAAAAAAAATGCAAATACGCAGAAAAGGCTCAGTTTCATATATTCAAACATCATTTTTCTCAGCATTGTGGGTACATATGAACATGGGACCAACACAGATAAATTCAGCACTGCCAAGTGCACATGTAACAGGTCAGCCAGTGTCATAGAAAAAAAAAAAGCGTGGCCCAAAAGGACCCGTCACCTCTCCTGATATGTCTAAGTAAATATTTTGTATTCCTCAATTCTTTTACAAACCTGCATTTTGCCGCTCCTCTTTTATTCCTCTTGGAAATGTCTGAATAAATTCCCAACTTGGCGTTACCGTTCTCCTCATCATTAGAGTGTTTTCCTACACAAATAGGGAGTAATTCTGATTGCCTGATTGGAGTCGGGAAGGAATTTTTTTCCCTAAAGTGGGGAAAATTGGCTTCTACCTCACAGGGTTTTTTTACCTTCCTCTGTATCAACTTGTAGGATAACAGGCCGAACTGGATGGAAAGGTGTCTTTTTTCGTCCTTATAAACTATGTTACTATGTTAAATACTCAAATACAGCCCACTCAGTGCTGACAGTTTGGCATACACTCTACTGACACGGGGAATGGTAACACCCAGTTGTAAATTTATTCGGACATATAACACAGTAACGGCATGAAGCGTTCTAAGAAAAGATGCTCTAGAATTGTTATTCCATGGGGAATGTAAGTATTTAGTAATGCAGATATGTCAGGGACGGTGATAACCCTTCTTTACACGGCTGTACTACAACTCTATACAAAGTATAAATCGTACAACGCACAAAGAAACAATTGACATTTTGGGGGCAGTACTGGATGATCCAGAGACAGGGTTTAAAATGTCCTAAATTCTGCATGTTAAAGGGGTTTTCCTTTGGATAGGTCATCAGTATCTGATTTGTGGGGGTCTGACACCTGGGACCCCCGCTGATCAGCTGTTTGAGAAGGCATCGGCACTCCTATGAGCACCGCTACCTTCTCTCAGCTTACCAAGCACAGCGCCGTACATTGTATAGTGGCTGTGCTTGGTATCACACTCAGCCCCTAGACTTGAATGGGGCTGAGCTGCTCCTAGGCCACGTGACCGTTGAATGTGACATCACTGGCCTAGGAAAAGCTAAGAGAAGGCCTCGGCACTCACGGGAGCGCCGGTGCCTTCTCAAACAGCTGATCGGCGGGGGTCCCAGGTGTCGGTCACCCACCGATCAGATACTGATGACCTATCCTGAGGATAGGTCATCAGTAGTACAATCCTGGAAACTCCCTTAAAATGTTGGTAATCACATTGTGTTCACGAAGTAGTCACTGACGATATGGTATGCGCTCCTCCTCTACAGCGACTAGCATATTTATTAAATGCTCCTGTTCCGTTCTTCTTGGTGCAGGACTGGGTGATGCTGGGTGCAGTTGGAGCCTATGACTGGAATGGAACAGTCGTCATGATTAAGTCTGATGCTATAGTGACTCCTGGAAATAATTCATTTAAGACAAAGACACAAGAAAGGAACGAGCCTCTGGCAGCTTATCTAGGTCAGTAAAATCCTCGTGTCATTAATGTTTGCAAGAGAAAATTGTAATTGGAACCGCCACTTGTACAACTACCCTCCCTTCCCGAACCACATGAATCATGTAAAAATGAAAATCTGACATTATATAGTACGTGACAATAGCTTTCTAACAAATCCAGAACCAGCCCTGTACCTCACATGGATCCAGAGATCTCCCTGTTCATTGCTCCAATTGTTCTATTAGATTAATTTCAAGCTGTCAGCTTAGGGGCCGTGTTCTTTTTCGGGTGTGTGTCCTTTCTGCTGCTGCTTGTGGCTGTTGAAGAATGGAACTGAGCATGTGCTTCTGTCTCAGTGAGCAGGACAGAGAAATTACAAAAAGAGCAAACAGTAGGTGGCGCTATACAGGCAGATTTCAGTAAATAACTCAGTAGCTATAATACATTTTTAATTACATGTAATTATAAAAATGCTCAGATCCAGGTGCTGGTTTGAAAACTGTAGAGTATTTTTCATGGGACAAACACAGTAAGGCCTAGTTCACACGTCAGTGTTTTGGTCAGTGATTTCCATCAGTGGTTGTGAGCCAAATCCAGGATTGGAGTCTCCACAGAAGACATAAGGTATAAGGGAAAGATCTGCATCTGCTCTATGTTTACACTCGTACCTGGTTTTGGCTCAAAATCACTGATGGACGTAGTAAGTGCTTTGACCCCACAGGTGTTTCATAGAATTTCGAAACACGGCTGTGAAAATGAAAAATTACCTTTTTTTCAACTAAATGTTTTGCTCCAGATTTTTTTTATTTTCACAAGGGGTATTAGGAAAAAAAACTCCCCACAATTTGTTACCCATTTTCACCTGAATATAGCAACACCCCATGCATGGTGATAAACTGTTGTATGGGTACAAAGTAGGGCTCAGAAGAGAAGGGGCACCATATGGCTTTTGGAGGGCAGATTACAGTGGAATAATTTTCAGGTACCATGTCACATTTGAAGACTCCCTAATGCACCCCTACAGTAGAAACCTCCAAAAAGTGACCCACTTCGGAAACTAAACTCCACATGGAATTTTTCAAGGGGTGTACTGATCACTTTTACCCCTCAGGTGTTTCATCAAATTAAGCAACAGTTGGCCGTGAAAATAAAAAAATACATATTTTACAAGGGAATGTCACTTTAGGTCCAATCTTTTGATTTTCACAAGGGGTCACAGGAGAATACGCACCTCACATTTTGTACCCATTTTCTCCTGAATTCAGCAACACCCCACATGCTGAGTTAAACTACTTTTTGGCACATGGCAGGGCTCGGAAGTTAAGGAGCACCATATGGCTTTTGAAGGGAAGCTTTAATTTGAATAATTTTCAGGCACCATGTCCCATTTGAAGATCCCGATGTATTCTTATAGTAAAAAACCCTCAAAAGTGATCCCATTTCGGAAACTACACCACTCCATGGAATTTTTTAAGGGTTGTAGTGAGCGCTTTGGCACCACAGGCGTTTAATAGAATTTAGAAACAATTAAAAAAAAGTACATATTTTACAAGAAAATGTTGCTTTAAGTCCAATTGTTTTTATTAACAGGATTAACAGGTTAACAGGAGAAAAAGAACTCCACATTTTGTTACCCATTTTCTCCTAAATACAAAAACACCCAACATATGGTAATAAACTGCTTTTTTGGGAGTTCAGAAGGGAAGGAGCACCATATGGATTTTGGAGAGCAGATTTCACTGGAATGATTTTCAGGTACCATGCTGCATTTGTAGAGACTCTGAGGTTCCCCTACTGTGGAAACTCCCAAAAGTGACCCCATTTTGGAAACTATCCCCCCCATTGACTTTTTAAAGGGGTCTAGTGAGCACCTGGGCCCCAAAGGCATAGAATTTAATAGAATGTAGAAAACCTTGGCTGTGAAAATGGCCCAAGTTTTTCATTTTTACAATTGGTAACAGGAGAAAATTACCCCACAGTTTCTTACCCATTTTCTCCTGAATATGACAACACCTCATATATGTGGTCATAAAGTGCTTTATGGGCACACTGCAGGGCTCAGAAGGGAAGGAGAGCCAAGTACATTTGAGGCCTAGTTTGGTGATTTATAAAGCAGTGACTGACAACTGCAGAGGCTCTGGGTTTAAATTTAAAAAAAAAGAAACCCCCAAAAAGTGACCCTATTTTAGAAACCACACCCCTCATAGTATTTACCAAGGGGTGAAGTGAGTATTTTGATCCAACAGTTGCTTTGCAAAATTAATTCACAGCAGATGGTGCAAAGTGAAAAATGGCAGTTTTTCGACATATATGCCATTTCAGTGCCCAATAAGTTGTGCCCAGTGTGTGCCAGTATGAAGAGTCAGCCCTCTTATTATTATGCCGTGCTTCCTGGTTTTAGAAACACCCTACATATGGCCCTAATCTGTTGCCTGGACATACCACAGGGCCCAGGAGTAAAAGAGCACCATGCACATTTGAGGTCCATCTTGTGCTGAAAATTGTAGAGGCGCTTTGGTGAAATAATAAATGGAACCCGGGGAAGTAACTCTATATCGGAAAACTACACCCCAAGGTATTTATTAGGGGGTAGAGTGAGAATTTTGACCCCAAATTTAATGAGCATGGTGTGTAAAATGAAAATTGCAAGTTGTCAACAGATATGGCATTTCCGTTCCCAATATGCTGTGCCATCTGAAACTCACCATGTCCTTTAAATTGTTAGGTGGGTTCTACTAGTTACGGAAATGCCAAAAACGTGGACGTAAACTGTGTTTTGGGTACAATACAGGGTTCAAGAAAGACCACTATTTGTCTTTTGCTGTGCAGATTTTGATGGATTAGGTGACTGGGCACGATGTTGCTATTGAACAGTCTCTGGGGACCAGTACAGACATTTTCTGACAATTATACATTTATTTTTCTCTGAACTGAGGTGTGTCAGGACTTATTCTTTGCAGGATAAGTTGCCATTATCATTGTCTTGATTATGGGAAAGGGTTTTTTTATTCATTGAAACTTTTATTTTTTATTATGTAAAAACTAGAGATGAGCGAACGTCCTCCTCACCCGACGGATCCAGATGCCTGCGCCCATGCGAGCGCAGGGGAGCCGAGCGCTACAGTGCTCGTTACGAGCACGTTCGCTCATCTCTAGTAAAAACACTTTTTTTCACCTTTTTTTACAGTTTATTTTTGTCCCACTATCGGACTTAAATTTTGGGGGTCTGGTCCCCTCTACAAAGCACTACAGTACATTGTATTACACTGACAGTGTCTGCAAATTGCGGATCCGCAAAACACGCATAACAGCCATGTGCATTCCGCATTTTACGGAACATCCTGCCCTCTATAGAACAGTCCTATTTTTGTCCGTAAAAAGCATCTTTTCCTCCCTTCAGGGCATACTGCAGTTCTGGGGTCATCCTGCCTGATGACAGTTGAGGTGCTCATGGTGGTGGAAGTTTTGAGGTGCAAGGAAGTTGTCGGGACGCCAGTAATTTTCAGTGCAATAGTAGTGCAGGAAGCAATGAGAAGACAGTTATATAGCAAATGCAAACAGGTTGAGACAGTTCTTGTTATGCTCAGATCAGTAGTTGATACACAGAATATACTTTCACAAATGTCACAGGTCTCACAGCTGCACAGATAGTAACAGGCAAGAGGTGTCTCTTTAAAGCAATCTTCCTCAAAATTGCACTTCACTAGATGTCTCTGACATAAGCATCCAGATGTAAGGTGTAATATTTTAGCTTAATGCAATGCAAGCAAAAGGTGGGTTCTCCCTGACAGCAGGCAAACTGTTCTGCTTCATTTTGTGAACAGGTTGCAGTACTCACAGTATACTTCCACGAAACGCACCCTGGGATGTTCAGATTCTCACAGTGGGCCAAACTGTGCTTTGGTATGCTCAGGGAAGTCCTGAACACAGGCGTCAATGAGTCCTTTTTAGACAAGTTATCTCTACTGGTCTTTCCCTACACCTCCTTCCCCTAGTCTCCTTTCTGTAGTTGTTCTGTTTCTGTCCCGGTTAGTATTGGGTCCAGGACGAGCTCAAGTGTAAGCTCTTTACATGAGCTTCCTTCTCCAAGCCCTAGCTAGGCTAGACTACTAACTACCTAGAATGTTCTATATCCTTTACTTACATAGAGGGTGGCACCATTCCATCTAGTGATAGCTATGAATATGGAATATGGCCTGCAAAAATATCAGGACAGTTCTTATCGTGCCACGGGCCCTGTGTATACATACACTTCTCACAAAAAAATTTAGGAATATTTGTCTTGTGGGTAAAATTTCAGGATGAACCTAAAATGCACTCTAACCTTTACAGGTGAACTTAATGTGACCTTCTCTAAGCTTTTGAATGCACATGTCCAGCTGTGCAATGTTTCAGTACTTTTCATACAACTTGCTTTTTTTGAACAAGGAGCTTGACGGACAAAATTCACAACAGGTGTTTGATCCATGAATCGTCCAATAAATTTCCTGGTTCAATTAGAATTGGTATTTAAACAGTCCTCCTCATCATGCTGTTCTTATTTTGACATCATGAGACCAAGACGACACCTAACAATTGATCAACAGTAATTCGCCATTGCGCGGCTTCAAGCAGAATGTTCTCAGACGAAGTGGTCACTGAGAGTGTCATCAGCAGGATGCAAAAGAGATACAGAGAGACTGGAAGAGTCACAGAAAGGCGTAGAAGTGGACATCCTTTGGTCACATCCCACACTGGTGACCGCTTCATTGTGAACAATTCCCTATGGAACTGGATGATGAATGCCACACAACTCCAGGCACATTTAATGGAGGTGAGAGGCACCCAAGTATCTTATCAGACCATTTGAAACCATTTACATGATCATGGTCTGCGTGCTAGACCACCTGCAAGGGTACCTGACCACACCACCAGGCACAGGCTTCATTGTCTTGCATGGGCCAGGGAGCATTTAGGCTGTCCGAGGGACCAGTGGGCCTCAGTGCTATTCACTGATGAAAGTCGATTCACGCTGAGCAGAAATGATGGCCGCCAAAGAGAGCGCTATGCATCAGCCACTTTTGTCTCCAGATGAGCCTTTGGTGGTGGTGGTGTGGGCAGGTGTGTCTAGTCAATACAGAACTGCCCTACACTTTGTGAATGGTGCAGTGACAGGCCATACTACTTGAATAACATCATTAATCCAGTCATTGTGCCTCTGCATGAACAACACAGGCCTAATATCATCTTCAGGGATGACAATGTGCCAGCTCATACAGGTCGCATCATTAGGGAATTTATTTGCATCATTGGCTGCTGGAGACTGGGGTACCTCAAATGGAGTGTTCTGCACTTTCTCCAGACCGGAAACCCTTTAAAAGCCTAGAGGATCAGTCGCTGTGTAGAGGCTCGTAACTCTGTTCCCTAGAGCCTCAATGACCCAAGGGCCGCCCTTCAAAAAGAGTGGGATGCCATGCCTCAGCAGACGATAAGTCGACTTGTGAACAGCATGAGACGTTGTTGTCAAGCTGTAATTGATGATCAAGGCCATATGATAAGTTATTGAGACACTGACATTTTTGGGGGGTGTACCCAGCACTGGTGTTGGCTTTTGCTTCAAGAAATTGTTTGACATGAGGAAATCACCATTGCTGCGTCTACTTAAATGCCCTACTTTCATGATATAATATCACTGTAGGGTGAACTTTTTACATTTTCCATAAATTTCACCCGGAAGCCAAATATCCTTTTTGTGAGTAGTGTATATATAGTAAAGACATACATTACACAGAAATATATTATTGCACTTTCTTTTGCAGTTTGCAGTATTCTGCGACACTGGAGCTGGATGCTGCATACTTTCCAAACCCAGAGCACCTGGTAACTGACCATTAGCGATGAGCTAATGGATTCTATAGAATCAAAATTAAACCTCATTTTTTTCTATACATTCAGATTTTATCAAATCAGAATTTCTAGTGATTTGGGAGAATTCTGTGAGATAGATAACAAGAGGGGAGAAGGAGAAAGTCCAAAATACAATGGCATGTATGCCTTTTTATAAAGCTTGAAGCACTTTTGATTTCAGGTTGAATTGAATCGGGTCCAAATTGAATCGGGTCCAAATTGAATCACACACCCAATTCAGACTAATCAGATCTGAAACGAATTTTCAAAATTTTTCTCATGACCACAGTCCAATACATTCCTATGCCCATCCACCCAATTTACGCTGATGTTGCGACACTGTATATAAGGGCAGTTTAGACAATTGCTCCTCCCATGTCCCATGCAGGGAGCTGCCAACTCAGTTTGGATTGAAATATAATGACTGAACTTGACTATTCAGATCCTGAAATTTTCTGAAAAGTTTTCTGAAAAGGTTCCCTGAACCAGAGAATTGTCTATAAGACAAAGCTTATGACATATATACACAGTTATGGAGGACATTCAGCTTCCTCCATATTCTTTTGGACTTGGCATGTTGTACAGCAAAACTTTTGCAGGAAATGTGAGGGCTGCTTTCTCTCAGAAGATCATTGTTGTTTTGTCTGCTCATTGGAGGACAAGCTCCATGTTTCCTGATAAAAATAACAAATACTATATCAGACGCTGACAGGATGCACTCTACATTACCGGTCAGTGCGGGCCTTTTCCTAAAAGCCTTTGTAAAACCAAAGCCAGAAAATACCATCAAGTCTTAAAAGTCCCATGTCTATAAGAGTTGACGTCAGGACACTATTCTCCACCTGCTGCAGACCTAGATGCTTCCTGCTCCTAAGTAAACCCTAACAATACCCATTCAAGAGATTATCCTATGAAAAGTATTACCGTCCAATGAATGGGGCATTTCAAATGAAGGATCATTGCAATATACCTGCAATAAAACTATTGTTAGGTTTGTTATATGCATCACATTTTCCTCTTTGGCAGCCCCCCATGCTGTCTTTCCTGTAGATGATATTCCAGTCCACATTCTTCTGAATTCAATGGGGGACCAACCTGCTCATAGCTTCAGGGTATGTTCGCACAAATTTAAATCCGCCATGGATTTTATTGCAGAAAATGGCCATTATAAAGGCCAGTCAATAGTTTTTCATTGAGTTCAATGGAAAAAACGTCACCATATTCACTAAATTGAGATCTGCTTCTGAAGTGGCATGTTACTTCTTAGAAGCGGATTGTTAGTGGATTTTCTATTGAAGTCAATGGGGAAAGGACAAAAAAAATCAGTGTTTTTAGAAGCGTTTATTAGTGGCGTTTCCTCACTAAAAACACTTCTGAATTACGGTAAAAACCAAACAGGAGTGAGATAAGAAAACGCTAACCCTCTTCTCAATACTCTTTCAAATTCTCAACCAAATACTCCTCTAAATCCTCCACCAATTTAGAAATCTGCCCCCAAAACTGACCTGTTTTCAGATACTAAGGCCTCTTTTACATGACAGTATTTTTTGCGGGCTCCGATCCGCCTTTTTCACATGAAAAATGTGGACCCATTCATTTCTATGGGTCCGCAAAAAATACTGAGAGCATACTGTGTGCTGTCCGCATCCGTATGCCCGTTACAAAGCCCCACAAAAAAATTAGAACATGTCCTATTCTTGCCCGCAAAACACGTTTTGCGGACCCATAGAAGTCAATGGGTTCGCAAAAAACAGAAGACATACGGAAACACAACGTCCGTTTTTTGCGGAACAATGGAAATATTGCGGATTACAAACGGGACATTAAATTCACTTATATACGGAAACGTTGGCCCGCATTTTGCGGACCGCAAAATACAACGTTCGTGTGAAAGTAGCCTAATCTGCTAGTAATCTGCTACTGAATTTTCTGCCGTGGATTTTGCCATGTGAACTCAGCCTCACAGAAACTAAAGTGATCAGAGCCATAAAGGGGTGAGCGTGGGAGAAAATTACACTGGAGAGTGGAGACCATTATTTTATATTGATATAGTTAAAATAACACTGTAAATAGAATAGATAGATAGATAGATAGATAGATAGATAGATAGATAGACAGACAGATAGCTTGACAATAGTCCCAGTAAGAGGACTGAAACGTTGCCTGGGTGATTAAAGACGCACCTTTTTTCATCTTTTTGGATGTGCTGCGGTCACTTTTTTTCTTTTTTCTTTTATATCTACGGTTGCTGGTAAAAACACCTGACTGCTGGCACTCCACCTACAATTGGACTAGCAGTGCTGCCCTGTTTTTGCATTTTCTTAGAGGCTTTTTAGATGCCAGTCTTAATAAAGCCCCTGCGCTGGCGGTGGATCGCTGAAGTTCTGTAGAGCCACCAGCCTCTATATAACTTCGGTGCATCCAGCGCAGCTTCTAATTGTAAGAAGCTTCCTTGCTGTCTTACATTTAGACCATTTTCAGGCGTAAAAAAATTATGAATGAGATGGGCCTGGCAGCACGTCCCCTTCCCCTGGCGTGAGCGGGGAAACCGTTGCACCGCAATCTGCACCTGAAATACGCCTAATATACTGTAGATGTTTTTCAGGTTAATAAATGACCCCTTAGTGTCTTAAAAAGTGCACCCATCAACTACTATTGGACACTCTAAGCTCATCTATTCGTCTCATAGATGAGCAGTGTCAGGGGCTGTTCGCACCCCGTTTTTGTTGTACATCAAGGGGATGTGTTTGCAAACAGAAAAAACCTATAGAAACATACAGCTTGCTGTTCCCATAGACCGTAATTTGTCAAACGTAGTTCAAAAGCGCATATGTTTGACTCCCTTTGTCACTGTTTATGTTTCTGTACATTTTTTTTTTATTGCAGGACATAATGGCATAGCATAACAAACTTTTGTGTCCGGCAAAAAAACCCCAAAAACTTATAGAAAGATTTTATTCTTATTTGTGGTGAATGCGAGACAGATGGAAATGTACATTTTATTTGAGAAAATGTAATGTTTCATTTTTATGACCCAATTCTAATAAATTTAATGAAACGGCTGTGGGGTCAGAATGATCTCAACACCCCTAGATGAGTTCCTTGAGGTATTTTGTGTTTTTTATGTTTTAGCACCTCAAGGCCTCTACAACCCTAAAATATTGCCAGAAAAACATTGTCAGAAAAAGGCCCCAAACTCCTTAAAGGGGTTATCCCATGACTAATGTAAAAATGAAAATCAGACATTACAGATGTAGCACTGTTAATAATGACTTGTAAACCCATTAACCAGACGTGATAACTAAGTCTACAGTGTTAATCAATACAGGGAACCCCCCTTTTGGTGGGATAAATAAAAGTGTTATCTCCCCTTAAGTCATGTTAACCAATGCTACATCTGTATATAATACATGACAGTTTCTTTCTAACAAAGCTAGAACCAGCTCTGTACCTCACATGGATCCAGAGATCTCCACATTCATTGCTCTGCTAGATTTATATCAAGCTGAAAGCTCATGGGGAGTGTCTTTTCTCAAGGGGTCGTGTCTCAGCTCTCCCTATCACAGCTCAGGAGGTGTGTCCATCCTCTCCCTATCACAGCTCAGGAGACAGTTGCAGGATGAAACTGAGCATGTGCGGCCTTCTCGGTGAGCAGGTCAAAGAAATAAGGAAAAAACAGCAGGTGGAGCTATTCAGATACATTTTATTGAATAACTCAGTGGTTGTCCTAAATTTTTAATTGAATGCAATTACATAAGAATTCAGATCCAGGTGCTGGTTTGAAAACTGTAGATTTTTTTTTGTGGGACAACCCCTTTAAGGAATTCATTTCTCAGGCCTGTGTCAGGCTGCACACTAGGATCACATATAGGACATTTCTAAAAACTACAAAATAAATTGCTGTGTTACAGAAATAAAGATTTAAAATTGAAGTTCTGAAAAAAATATTTTTAGATTTTACCTCCATGCTGCTTTCATTCCTGTAAAACACTTAAAGGGTTGACAGAACACACTTCCTAAATGCCATTTTGAATATTTTGAGGGGTGTCATTTTTTAAATTTCTACTACATAAATTCATTAAAGCCCCTGATTTGGCCCCTAAAAAATAGGTTTTGGAAATGTTCTTGAAAATTTGAAAAAATCTTGCAAACTTACCTAATAATATCCTTATAATAAAAGCATATTTAACAAGTGATGTTAACATAAAGAATACATATGACAGATGTTAATTATGAATTAATAAAAAATAAATTAATAAATAAAAATAAAACATTTTTTCTCCACATTTAGTATTTTTTAAATAAACACAAAATAATATCAAGCAAAATTCACCAATAACATAAAGTACAATGTATCACGAAGAAAGCAGGTGAGTAAAAGCTTTCTACTGTCCAGTGACATGTCAGGTTTGATAAATGGGGCTGCGCCTTAACGGCCCCAATTGGCTCCGTCCTTGAGGGGTTAAATGACTTGTATTTTTTTTGTCTTATATATGTCTTATCATGACTTTTTGCTTTCTTAGGATACACTGTAAGTTCTGCCTCAATACACGGAGAAGAAATCTATATTGCGGGACAACCTCGCTACAACCATACTGGCCAAGTTATTATCTACCAAATGAACGGGCACAAAATTAATGTACTGCAGACATTAAAAGGCGAGCAGGTAACGGAGTCTGCTGAATTATCAAAAAAAGCTACATCTGTATCTTTATTGTATTTCCTGTCAGACCATTTATCTTTTGATATGGTTTTTCATGGATTTCGGAGTCGCTGAAAAAGCAGGATTTAGTAAAAGTAAATATATTGCCAAAAAGAAAGCTCAGGACAGGGAGTTAAAGAGATAACCTGTCACCACACAATGCAGTGCAATCTGCAGACACCATGTTATAGAGCAGGAGGAGTTGAGCAGATTGATATATAGTTCTGTGGGAAACAATTGAATATAACTTGTAATCTATACATTTGGATCTCTGCTTCTCTGCTCATTTTATGCTTAGGAGAAATGTAGGCGGTGCCACTCAGTGATTGACAGCTAACTGCATGACTAGACATACAGGGAAGGCTGTCAGTTACTGATAGTTATACTCATTGTGCACTGGCAGAGTGCACAATGTTTTCATGGTGACAGGTGTCCTTTAAGGGGGTATTCCCATCTCAGACTTTTACGGCATACTAACCGGATAAATCCACTCAATGCCGATTCCTCCCCTTGGATCCACATCAATGTCTAGAACATGGCCTGCACTGTGCAGAGAGGTGGCTGCGCCTGCACAGCTCTTTCCTTTTACCTATGTGGGAGTTCCAAGGACTGCTCAGCGCAGTTGCTTGGCTCTCATTCCGATTTTAGGTCATCCCCAATTTCAATCAATACCTGTACACAGATACATGTCAGGACAGACAGCGATCAGACAATGAAAGTCAATTTATAATCTGAGTGGAATCCAGATATATCAAAGGATAGTAATTCATTCACACAAGTAGGATCCTTAGGACCTTGCTGGTCAGGCCAGATAATGATGAAATACAGTAGATATGACTTGGGACAATCCCTGCTCATCAGAAGGGTTTTCCTACTGGGGCGACCTCAATCAGGCCTCAGGTGGATTCTGGTAATAAGTGTTAAGTTTCCTTGTAGTGCCACCAAAGGGGAAATTGAGCACTACTTAATGTAGGACAGAACCGATCTTCCAGCTCCTCCTCTATCATTTCTGGTTCTGAGCATCCAGGGTTTCTGTCACCAGTTTTTTCTGTATGAATCAGGCTGACATTAGAGATGTGCTAATGTCACCTGATTCCAAATATATATCTGTTTTATTTACTGGTGCCCCCATTTTTATATAAAATGAACTTTTATTTTATGCTAATAAGGCTCCTAGGTGCAAGGGGCGTTACCTCTGCTCCTAGAGGCTCTGTTGATTGACAGGACCAGGCAGAGAAGAAACACTGCATTCACCATACCTTTTAAGGACCTTCAATGATGTCATGACCATGTGATCAGTCACATGGTTAGGATCACACAAACAGCCTGTCTCCTCCTAAACCATGTGACTGATCACATGGTCATGACATCATTGAAGGTCCTTAAAAGGTATGGTGAATGCAGTGTTTCTTCTCTGCCTGGTCCTGTCAATCAACAGAGCCTCTAGGAGCAGAGGTAACGCCCCTTGCACCTAGGAGCCTTATTAGCATAAAATAAAAGTTCATTTTATATAAAAATGGGGGCAGCAGTAAATAAAACAGATATATATTTGGAATCAGGTGACATTAGCACATCTCTAATGTCAGCCTGATTTATACCGAAAAAACTGGTGACAGAAACCCTTTAACAGGTACATATTACCTCTTTGGTTACTTTATACCTTGGCTTTGCCCATTTTTTTTTAAACAATCTCTAACAACTGCTGTTAATTCATACATCTGTATTTCAGATTGGGTCTTACTTTGGCAGTGTACTCACCACAGTGGATGTTGATGCTGATTCAGTCACTGATATCTTGCTGGTTGGTGCACCAATGTATATGGGAAGTGAAAAGCAAGAGCAAGGAAAAGTCTATGTCTATGGGATTGATAAGGTAATACATTCCATTCCTCGTATACGGCATTATTATTATTATTATTATTATTAATTAAATGTAATCAGGGGTCATTATACAGTTTATATGCTGTACTCACTCCTATTCCATAAGAAAAAGTTTTAATATGTAGAGATGAGCATTTTCACAATGAAAGCGCTCATTGGCCATGGCCCTTCCGCTGCCTCCCTCTTGCCCCTACCTGGTGCTGCCTGACGCGATCTCCTCACCTCGCCTCATTGGCGATGTACCCCCCGATGGAAAGTAACGCATCCATAGGCGCCCGCAGTGCCTGAAGATCGAGCAGTGTATTACCACCCTAAAGTTCAGGGCTGGTTCTAGATTTGTTAGAAAGAAATTGTCATGTTCTGCATTTTCATGTTTCACATTAATCATGGGTTAACTCCTTTAAAGTGGACATTAACTTTAAGATGTATAAGTTCTTAATGTGATGAAGAAATACAGAGGCTTTTTGTATTCACAGAAAACATTTAAACTTCAAATGACTCTGGAACCTCTGAACCAAACATGTAAAGAAGATGCTACGAATGAGCCGTGTGGAGCTCGCTTTGGGACAGCAATAGCTTCAGTGAAGGATCTCAACCTTGATGGATTCAATGATGTGGCTATTGGAGCTCCATTAGAAGGAGATCACAGAGGAGCTGTGTATATTTATCATGGAAGTGGGAAGTCTATAAAGAAGGACTATGCTCAGGTATATATGTATACTGTAGTGAGATCACATCACTAGGGCAGGCCTAGTGAGAAGGCTCGCTTCATTACTAATTGTAGAGTATAGAGTGCACTTGACACTGCAGTGTATTCACTGTGAAGGTCCATAAGAGCTTCATCACCATTTTTGCCTAGGAACTGAAGTCACTTTAAGTCTGCTTAAAGGGGTTAACCAAACCTCAAAAACCCACCCACAATGTCCAGGCCCCTCATATAGAGAATATTTACCTGGTCCCTGACACCTTCCGGATTCCTCCATGGCCGTCATTGCATCTTCCTGGTGTGCAGATCACAACATCTGTCGATGGGGAGGTGCAGCCAAAAGCAGGCTGAGACGTGATCTACCCCCTTGTGTCACATGTGACATCACACATGACGCAAGAGAGCAGGTCAAGGTCGCTGCTTTTTGCTACTCCCCCCATCGACGGAAGTTGTGATCTGCATGGCGGGGAGATGCAGCGGAGGGATCCGGAAGGACACATGTGTTGGGGACCAGGTAAGTATTCTCTGTATGAGGGGCCCGGGCATGGAGAGTGGATTTTCCAGGTTTGCATAACCCCTTTAAGTTATACACAAATTGCTATTTCAGACTCTCTGATGCCAAACCTTGAAGGCATGCTTGCACCCACTAATTTTATTAAGTAATGGCCTATAGGACTTTCTTGCACTGGAGATGTAGCTGAACAGCTGATCGACGGAGGTGCAGAGTGTCGGACCCCTGCTGATAAGCTAATGATGGCCTTAATAAAAGTTGGACGGCTCCTTTAACTGTAGGCACAGAACAACTTCTTTGTATACTTAGACATGGTCAGATTCAAGAACATGTAAGCCCTTAAAGGAAATCTGTCACTTGTTGTGAGAGAATTAAACTAAAAGTACTGTTGCGTGCATTAAAGTACCTTGTATCCAGGTGTGGTCTTCTTTCTTTTGTCTGTCTTCTCATTTTCTTTTAATTAGCTTTTTTGTGATATGCAAATGAGCTCTGAAGGATCCCAGAGGGGCGTTACAATAGATGAACTGAGCCCAGTAACGCCCCCCTCTTGAGCCCAGCCCGCCTTCTAATTCAAATTGAACTCTCCTCTTTAGAGCTGGAGTAACGCCCATATTTGAATAATTCGCCATCTCCCCCCTCCTCCTCGGCACGGCAGCATTGGAAATGTCAGCTTCAGCTGCCGGCCGCGCTCTGATGAAATCTCGCGCAGGCGCAGTACCGGCCGCTGCTGTTTTCAACGCTGCCGTGCCGAGGAGGAGGTGTGGAATTATTCAAATATGGGCGTTACTCCAGCCCTAAAGAGGAGTGTTCAATTTGAATTAGAAGGCGGGCTGGGCTCAGTTCATCTATTGTAACGCCCCTCTGGGATCCTTCAGAGCTCATTTGCATATCACAAAAAAGCTAATTAAAAGAAAATGAGAAGACAGACAAAAGAAAGAAGACCACACCTGGATACAAGGTACTTTAATGCACGCAACAGTACTTTTAGTTTAATTCACTCAAAACAAGTGACAGATTTCCTTTAAGTGACCACATCACAATGGATCCCCTTTCTAGTCTACTTTTGGTCTTACAAGTGCAGAGAATGTTTACCCAGACTCCCATGAGCACCACCAAGCTTTTCTTGCCTATAGTTGATGTTGGCCCTGATGTAGAAAAAGCACATGAACCCGTATGTTTTTGTTTGCTTTGTTTACTTGTCTAGTGCAGAAAATCTATTTCATTATATTCCACTAATTTTACATTTCTATTATGTAACCTTAACAGCGTATACCATCAGGTGGGGATGGGAAGAAAGTTAAGTTCTTTGGTCAGTCCATACATGGTGAACTGGACTTAAACGGAGATGGTCTAACAGATGTAACTATTGGAGGAGCTGGAGGTGCAGCTCTTTTCTGGTGTGTATGAAGGATCTTTTGTTTTGTTTTTTAATAGGTACAGCCAACTAACCTGTCATGCTTGGTAGGGAAATTGTGAGCCCCACTGGGCACTAGGTCCAGATCAAGGGAAGAGCCTAAGGACCTTCCCAGACACTTGAGGAAATTTAAAGAGGATCTGTGATCAGATTTCTCAGTACGAACTATATACACTGCTAAATAGTTCTCTTAGAACTAACAAGGCTGGTGTGCTTACTATGTCTATGTCAGAATAGCTGAGCAATCCATTTTGAATATGTTCCTGTCTGATATTAAAATGAGTAATTTGTGAGTGAATCTGAGAGAGGAACTTAGTCTTACCAATCTTGCCTTGGCTTGCACTGAGCTGTTTGAGGTTTCAGCTGCAGCAGAGGAGGAGGCAGGGGCATAACTTCCGTAGTGGCAGACCATGCGAATGCTATGGGGCCCAGGGCAAGAGGGGGCCCAGTCTTAGTTGGAATTATCTCCTCTTCTACTGGAGGTAAAAACTTGGTCAGGACTCTACCCTATGGCCCAAGGGTGATTGAAAAGGGTTTAGGCAGAAATCCTTCTGTCCTGTGTGGGGGGCCTGGTTTTATCCTTGCTATGGGGCCCTTACTTCTCTATGTACGCCACTGGGAGGAGGTACGCTGAACAGAACTTGTTAGTGAGACTGAATGACCTCAGATTGAGTGTAGCTCATTCATGGAATGCACTTATGTGCTATCTGTCTCTAGCTGGATCCATAACATAATCATTTCAATAGCAGGCAGGGAAACTTTCAAACAAATTATACATCTGGTGTAAGATATTTATTTCAATCTAGTCGCACAGCGGAGGGTGCACCTAATTTATGATGAACCCTGCTCCTCGTCATATATTAGGCACATCCTCTAATATTTTATACTATGTGAACTTTGAAGATATAATTATGCTGCTTTAACAAAGGCTTACTACTAAGAGCCAGAGCTCTAATCTCATGTCTGCATTGCCGGCTATAAGAAGTGCCGTGGACAAGCCGCATGTTTACACCCATAGAGAGGGAAGGATGAGCAGTTGCCAGATACTTCTGAAGGTGCTTGTAAAAATACAAGATGCCAAATATTGTGCACGACTTTTTCATTCAAACTAGATTATCATCAGGTACCATTGACATTAATCATCTAATGTCTGTACTGCACCAAACCTGATCTTCCCCTCCTGGGGACTAATATAAGTGGATACATTAGTGGGAAATTGAGACTATATTAAAGTCCTATGCCAGTTTTATGGTGTAGAAAAGTTGCAAATTTTAGCTTGTTTATCATTAAGATTTGCCACAGTTATCACTTTTCTAAAAAGTGGGCAGAAGAGTTGAGGTGTGTGTTTCACAATTACCAAAAATTGTGTACAACTTTTCAAAATAGAGTATATAGTAGGGTTGATAGGATCCTCTGCTGTTGACATGATGGTTCACACTGATTGCAGTCTGCTGAGTGACATCTGAAAGTAGGCAAGTCCAGGAATAATCACTAGAAGGGACATCCTCTATGCTGGGAGCCTATGTGGGGCTTCTCCTGATAGAACCTGACTACACAGAGGAACGTTTGTAGTCAGGATCCACTTATGAACTACAGAATTCTGTCCACCAGTGGTAGATGCTTCCAGTAGCAGACTAGTGAAGATATTTAACAACGTGGTGGACTTTATATTTTTTTACACTTATTGGCTCCACATCATCTAAAGGTGAACTTTGAAAACTTTGAAATGTATGTATCTTAATCAGTTTCACTGTAACTAGATAATTTTTCTAAGGTCCCGGGATGTTGCAGAGGTGGAAGTCAGGCCGTATTTTAACCCGGATGTCATCAATATGGAACATAAAAATTGCAATATGCATAATAAGGAGACGGTCTGCATTACTGCTCAATATTGTTTTGATATCATTATTAAATCTGGGACAAACAAACAGGAAACCTTTGGTGAGTCTGAGAGAATATGAATAAAACTGGATTTGTAAGTGATCTTGTTTTAACGTATTCTGGATTATGTCTACAGACCTGGAATACAAAATTACGTTGGATTCACATAGGTTCCTCTCCCGGAGTCTTTTCACTGAGACAAATGGAAGGACTGTACAAGGCACTGTCACACGAAATGGAGACTGTGTGAACCATGACTTCTATATGGTGGCAAGTAATACTGTAGCTTGTTAATACTATATTTTTTAAATCCATGATAATAAATTGATTACAGGGTGTCCTAATAATGTGTCCCTCTAGCAATCTCCTGTCATGGGTGGGGTAAGGCTACTTTCACACTTGCGGTAAAGGGTCCAGCGGGAAACCAGCCTGCCAGAGCTGTACTACCGCAAGTTCACTGTCGCCAGAGGTCTCCCCCAGCCCCATTCACTATAATGGGAACAGACAGGAGGTCCGGCCACAGCACGGCAAACATGCTGAGAAGTGGCTAGACAAAAACCACAGCATGATGTAGTTTTTGTCCGGCTGCCTCTCAGCTTGTTTGCCGTGCTGCTGCCAGACCTCTGCCCTGCACCCATTATAGTGAATGGGGCTGGAGCGGACTTCTGCCGGCATAGGGGAACAGCCTGCCGGACCCTGCTGCCACCAGTGTGAAAGTAGCCTAAGCATTTTTCCGTACTGTAATACCCCTTTAATTATAAACAATACAAAATCAAGCAAGAAAAACACTAATGTATAAGACACCAACACATGATCACAATAATTTTCTGTACTTTATTATAGGAGAAGCCAGATTTTCTTAACTCTGTCAACGTTTCGGTTGAGTTTAATTTTAAGGATCCCGAGAACGGTCCTGTTCTGAGCCAAGAACGACCGAACATTGTAAACGCCTATGTAAGTAGTTCACAAATACTTATATAAATGTAGATGTAGTAGGGTAAAGTTTATCCATGCAGAAAAGCTGAGTTTGTCATAACTCTTCATTTTAGGATACGGCCAGACATTTAGGTTCAGTTTTAGAAGCAAAAACCAAGAGTGATTCAAAAAGTTGTATCTGTCTTTAATAGAGATGAGCGAGCATGCTCGGCCGAGCGTACTCGGGAGCAATTTCGAGTAGTAGCGTACGCATTTTATAATCTGTACGCTAATGCATACGCATCTTCTAATCTGTACACTAATGCGTACGCATCTTATAAATTTGTACGCTAATGCGTACAAATTACAAGATGCGTACACATTAGCGTACAGATTAGAAGATGCGTACGCTAGTCTTGTCTCTAGTCTTTAATACTTTCTTACCTTTTATGACCCACTCCTGATTTTGGTTTCCAAAGCTACATAAGGAAACCTGACCATTTGGCCATACCCTTAAACATGTCTTTTAAGATAAAGGAAAAAAGGAGATTTATCAATGTTTTAACCCCTTACATTTGTGCCGGTAAAAATGTACAGATTCTGGTTCACCCCATATTTGCACCATAATTTGCAACTTCTTGAGCTTCTCACCACTTTTCTAAAGTGGCAAAAAAGGGACAGGGCTTAGCGGCATGGGGCAGAGCCTCCATGGTCCCCTGGATTTATGGTATATAACTATAATTTATGGCAGAAACTCGAAACCAGAAAAGTTGTAGCTCAAGCGTCAGTCATTCCTTTTCTGGTGTAGCTATCAGTTTCTGGCGCCAGAGATGACCCTAATTAATTTACTAAGATACATCTGCCTCTTACTAAGTTAGGCACATCTCTCTCCAACACACAGAAGATGAAGACTGGCTTAGGAAACACCAATCTTGATAAAGGTGTTTTAAGCATTGTTCTGGACATGTTATTACAAATAAATGTTCTTTCTGATTTAATCTCATTAACATAGAATCCGGCACATGGCTCAAGTTTTAAAATATAAGGGGTCATTTTTTCAAACTGCTGTAAAGTAGAACTGGTTTTGTTGCCCATAGCAACCAAACAGATCCCACCTTTCATTTTCCAAAGGAGCTGTCAAAAATGAAAGGGGGAATCTGATTGGTTGCTATGGGCAACTAAACCAGTTCTACTTTACACCAGTTTGATAAATGACCTCAATTATTTTTGACAGGAAAAAAGACTGTATGCAGGACTTTTTTCCATCTACAATAACGGATATCTAGCGGAAATGGCTCAAACTGATGCCAAATGTGCATAATGATGCACAGGATCAGTCTTTTTTACAGGATCCATTTTTTTTCTTTATTTTTCTGTTCATTTGACGGATCAAAAGAATGGAAAAATAACGGTGATGTGAACTCTTATTTGTGCCATTTGTAAACCTAGCACCTGGTTAGCCACTGAAGTTACGGTATCTACTCACTATACTAGGGTCATAATACTGAAATGTATTGTAATAAAGCTGGTGAATTATACTGACATCAGACCTAATGCTCTATGGAAATAATCCACTCGATACGTTTTGGTGTTAACCATTTCATTATGCTGCTAAATCAAATCCCATGAAATTCGATGGAATCATAGTGATAACACTAAAGCCTCTGAACACACGCTCAGTGGGCAGGATATGGATATGGAAGTGAACTTTTGCTTTCTTTACGCTCAGGAAATTCCTTCATTTACAAAAACCATAGAGGACAATAAACCAAATACCAACTGGTTGACGTCACTCTGCAGCGTTAAGTCTCATTCACTATTAGCCTAATATAATGTCATGACAATTGCTCCCTTCTAGAAATATTGGACTGTCTGGCACTATGTGTGCACTTGTGTGCATGGTAGAGAAATACTATGTAAGCATTGTATAGCAGCATTAAAGGGGTATTCCGGTAAAGTAACTTAATTTTTGAAAAACTGCATTAAGGCTGCAAGCTGTGACCCAATCAGAACCCATACTTATACATATAACCAGAGCTTCATTTTACCTTGTAATCCATTTGTCTAGCTGCTGTGTGAGCCTGCAACACACTGAGAGTGTCATGGCTCCTGATCTTCCCTCACAAAACTACAATGCCTAGCTTTCCTGCTGTGAGTTTCTGCTTGTTCATGAGTGTCGATGATTACTGATTGGCTGCCTGATATCACCGTCCAGTCACGCCCCCTCTACTCAGTAAGCTGCAGCACACTGACATTTAGCTAGAGAACTGATAGCAACACACTGAGCATGCCTGACCTGACAAAGGCTCAGAACTACAGATCGGTGCCATGGTAACTCATGAGGAAACACAGTGGGTAGCGGGGAAGAAACTACTTTATAACTACTAAACGGTAAATATGTGAAACTGACATTATATTAGGTAATTATTGATGATGAATTAGTCTAACACATAAGTTATATTTATGGTAACCGGAATACCCCTTTAACAGTGAAAATCTCTGAAATTTCTAACAAGTATCGAGCATACATGGGGTGTTCCACAGGTGACAACTGCATAATGGAAGTGGGGAGTCTCATCCACTAAGACAAAAGACATATGATTAAGGGTGGGTTCACATCACGTTTTTCCCATCCGTTTAACGTGTACAAAAAGCGTATATGTTAAACAGATGCCTCAGACTGATGCTATACAGTGGCATCCATTCACCATAGAGTTTCATTGTATATGTTTTTTTACCGGACTGTGCAGGATAAAAGAACGTGGTGTGCTGCGTTTTTGGATCCTTAATTTTTTTCTAATGTGTACGTCAAACGGAGGTATAAAACATGATGTGAACCCACTTATGCTTAAACTAATTAAAATCAGCCCATGGGGCAGACAGGCTGGTCAGGAGTGCACGACTAAATGGAGTAGCCACACCTCCAGTACAAACTGCAAAGAAAAAGATGGTCAGTCAGCACATCCCAGTGTGCAGGTGTACGCTGCCATGGCTAGATACACAAAGGAAAAAAATAAAATGCACCAGAATATTTTCTATTACTATGGCATTTTTGTACTTTATTTGGTTTGCAGAGTGCTGTTGCATAGTATTTTAAATTTGTAGTATAGGGCTTTAATCAGTAGTGAATTGTCCTCTAAATCACTGTATAGCGAGCTTATGCTTTATTTTACAGCTTCCATTCACCATGGATTGTGGAGCCAAGAAGAGATGTGTAGCCGATCTTGCATTGGATGCGTGGTTAACTATAGGTGACAAAAGGTGATATCTTGATTGTACATTGATTTGTAATGCCTGAAGTACAATGAAAATTGAATAAATTGTTAATCTGCATGGAGGATCTAAGTTAGAAACAAAGATTAAAAGAGACACATCTATTATGGTGTCCATACAACTTCAATAACATTTGCCTGAGAGTTATTCAAACTGAGCCTCCATATATAAACTTGGCCAAGCATATATATGTGTTCTCAATGGGGAGAGGGGATTAAGTCACGACACATCTAACAGCACTTTATGTCCCTTAAGAACACAGGATTAGACATGTTCAAATCCAATATGTCCAATCTTCTTTCCCTTGACGGCAGCCATCAGGAACAGTCGGCACATCCCATACACCAAGATAGATGGCACATCCCACCAAAGACAGCCTATTTGGTAGAATTTACCACTCAGAAGGCAAGGAGAAATCACTTCTGGAGATAAAAAAAAGTTCAGTCTCCAGAGGTGACAAGGCTTCTTCATCATGAGAGCTGTGAATCTGAGGAATATTCACCTCAGTACGTGGTCACATCAGGAACAGTCAAAGGCTAAAAAAAACTTTAGACAATTTCTTGGAACAGATTAATATTAACATTGAGAACTGATATATTGGATATCTCCACCTTAACTTCCTCGTATAAGGCTAGATGCAAACATCCAGTCTTTATTTCATCTTTTGTGCCCTTTTCCAGTAGGTTTGGCTCAGTTCATATCAGTATTATTAGCATTCCATTAGGGGTTTTGTATTTGTGACAGCAGCGGCAAGACTACCACACAATACAGTGGTATCCCTACCATCAACTATACCAGATGCACTTCAGAATCCAGAAGATAAGTCAATGGTGTCTGTTAGGAAACACCAAAGCTGTCATAGCTCCATTAAAAGTATGGGATCCATTTACTCCCATGACAGATGATTACAAGGGGCTTTAGCAGTTCTTATTGGACATTTCTTGTGAATTGGGGTTACACTATATCGTGTTAGATGGGGTTGAGGTCAGGGCTCTGTGTAGTGGCTCTGCCAGTCAGTTTCTCCTACACCATTTGGCACAGTAGGTACGTAATGTTCTCCAGGCATTTGTCAAACCCATGAGATTGGTAGATAGAGAAGTGTAATTCATCACGCCAGAGAAATCGTTTCTACTGCTCCAGGGTCCAGTGGCGGAGTGCTTTACATCACTCCATCTGACTCTTGGCATTGTGCTTGCAGATTTTGTGGGTTGAGTGTAGCTGCATGAAGATCCTGGCACACAGTTTTTCTACTGATGTTAAAGGGGTTCTCTGGGCTTTTAATGATGACCTATTCTCATCAATATCATATTGGCGGGTGTTCGACAGACAGCGCCCCTGGCGATCAGTTGTATGAGGAGACGGTGCGCACAGTGTGCACGTGCAGTCTCCTGTCCCTCTTCCTGCTTATCGGCGGGGGTGCCGGGTGTCAGACCCCACCGATCTGATATTGATGACCTATCCTGAAGATAGGTCATCAATATTATAAGCCCCAAGAACCCCTTTAATGTCAAAGAAGGGTTAGACTCTACAGTTGTTGAGTCAGCAGAGCATGGGCAACTTTCATGCACTATGCGCCTCAGCACTCTGTGACCCCACTTGATAACATTATATGATCTGCCACTTAATGGCTGAGTTTCTGTTGGAGGTACGGTAAGTGGACCCCAAACTTTATAACGAAGCCATGGCAGCTTTGATGTATTTTGTCAGACATCATTGACTAATAACCTGGATTCTGGAGGGTTTCTAGTATATTGAAGGCTTTTCTGACGTGAGTGACTGTACTAGTATAACTACAAAGTAAATCTTTCATATTCCTGATGTCTACCCTACCGGGGTGTAGCTATAGGGTTACAGAGGTAGCAGACACTCCCAGGCCAGAAAAAACACACCAGTAGTAGAAATTTCACATAGTTGGTGGGGCACTGTTACAGGTTCTCCTTCGGGGCCAGGAGCTGAGAACTAAATTAAGTCCATATTTGAGAATTTCTAAGATACACATAGAAATTATATTGTACATGCATTGTCTGAATGTTATGGTGACATCACTTCCATGTCTTTATCTAGCTCATGTTTCCTATTTTTTTCTAGTTTTAACCAGACAGTTGTAAAATATAACAAGGACAAGTTCCAAGTTACTGTGACATTGAAGAACAACTGGGACAGCGCGTATAACCCTACTGTAACCATGAGATACTCCCCGAATATTATACTGTCTGGAATTGAGGTAAACTATGGTGATAGTATATACAGGGGTCTGTGACTGGAATATTGATATCCAGTGAGTTATCCGGCCTCCTCACAGCTCACCAAGCATAGCGAAGAACATTGGATAGCAGCTGTGCTTGATATTGCAGTTGATATTGCAGTCCAGGCCATTCACTTGAATGGGACTGAGCAGTGCGTAGGCCATGTGACCAATGAATGTGACATCATTAGCCTAGGAAGAGGCTGCAGCACTCACCAGAGCATCACAACCTCTTCAAATAGCTGATCGGCAGTGTTGCGGGAGTCAGACCCCCACTGATCAGATATTGACAGTGGAAATGTGTCCGTATAAGTCCTCAATAAACGGCTTGTAACTAATCTGTAAAATTATTAAAGAGTATGTTCAGCTGTCTTTTAACTATTATATGCTTTTTTGGAGACTTGGGGGACAACAAATATGACCACCATTACAGCTTTTACTTGGGTTACTATGGTATCCACTTGCTGTGTTTAGGTCTACAAACCTCTGCTAATATTTGTATTCTGGCTGGAGCGTTGTTTTTCTGATTTACAGATCCTAATCCTCTGCACATAGATTTAAAAGGTAACATTTTGACTGCCTGCTGCCACCACTAGAGGGAGCTTACTGCCTATTGTGTTATTATTGTATAAATAGTATGCAGTAAGCTCCTAAGATCCCCCTAGAGATGGCGGCAGGCAGCCAAAATGTTATCATTATTTATCATCTATGTCTATATAATAAGGAGCTCGTTATCCAAAAAAGAGCGTCACAATGGCAATAAAGATAGATTAAAAAGGTCATCAACACAGATTTTGAACCTGCAATATTAAATGAAATAAATGCTATCTATTGTGGACGAACACTTTAAGGTGAATGTCAGTGCGTGACTAAACAGATGAGTAGTTCACAGTAGTGACAACCCTTGCAGAAGTTGTAATGGCATAATGGTTGTCAGCTAGCTTTTCATAAATACTGTATAATGAGTAGAATTTTAACAATTCCCCAAAAAAGGGGTACAAGTTTAAGATGTCTTTTCATCTAATCCTTTTTCTTTTATGACAGGATAAGCCCAAAGTGAGCTGTGAGTCAGATACAGATTTTGTATGTAAAGTTGGATACCCTTTCCTAAAGAGTGAGGAATCGGTAAGTTATGGTTGATCAAATAGTGGCCCAGATTTACTAACGTGTCAGTGTCTAGAATCTATCTATGGTGCAGCTATGGTTTCTTAATTTTTTTCTGACTTGATCAACAGGGGGTGGGCTTTGTGGAAAGGAGGTAGAGGTTCGCTGGAAATAGGTGGGGCCCAAGATGCGCCATATTGTGCCATGAAATAAACCAATAGTTGGTATACAGTTAGACAAAAGGGTCTAATTCTACACCATATTTATCATCGAACCTGAGGCACGGTGTCGGTGATAAATCTGGTGCAGGTCCAGACCATCTGTCTAAGGTTATGCCATCTATAGGGTTAGAAATTCTGTGCCAATGTGTATACAGGCAAACATCAATGTCATCGGTGATTGGTGAGAAGGTGGGGGAAGTGCTCATACCTACCGTCTGCTGTATTCTTTCTTTTGGGTTATTATGCACGCAGGTTGTGCCTTTTGGTATAGTACAGTAGCTAGTCAGACCTGCCATGAAGATATGCTGACCTTATGTAGGATGACATATTCTGATGACCACCCTGCTTCCAGCACTCGCAACTGAAAGAATTTGGCTTTTGTTATATAAACGTAAAAATAAAATTTATGCCAAAAATGTATGCCAAACAATGCCACATTTTTGTATGCATCTCCTCATTGACATTACAAAAGTATATTTTAGAATTAGAGATGAGATTCTAATTTTGACGAATCCTTAACTTTTGTGATTCATTCTCCACGATTCACTCAAAATGGTGGCCACCACTTTAAAGAGAAGAAGGCATCTGCCACCAAAAAGGAATCATTTTTGGACTATAGTTTTAAATTTAAAAATAAAACCCTCCAGGGTGGAGATGAGTGAATTGATTCTAACGAATTGATTCTTCTCATAATCCTTATGCAAAGGGAAAGCCTGACGCATATGTCTAAGGTAGCCATAGACACACTGCACTTTCCTATACAGTAGGGCACCACAAATAAAAATACTGTGCAATATGACTGATGTCAAATATAGTGAAATACGTCAGTGGTATTCAATAGAGAATATTTCTTACATATACCTCTGACATAAAGACCAAACATCATCCAAGAAGCTATATGACATTTACTTGCAAGGTGCAACAGACGGTGATATAGGGTCTACTGTATTTCAGTAGAATATACAAGTAAGTATAGACTCATGGTAAGCAAAAATAAGTAAATAAAATAAAACACACTCTCTAGAAAACACGTCTGCCCAATTATGGAACTTTCAGTCCCGGGTATAGCGGTCAGACAGTGTAGAGGTACAGTGCTATTACACTGGACAGTGAGCCTGTAGACTGCTGAATCACTACCATGTTACACTATATATTATGTGATGATTTTTTTCTGTTTTCCTCTGAAGATCACATTCACGGTAACTTTCCAGTTCAACATCTCACACCTTCTGGATACAGTGTCCATATTTATTAACGCAGCAAGGTAAGGCATCAATAACATGACCCTTCTTTATTACTTCCATCAAATATACAGCTTGCATGTGTTCATGAAGATTCCTGTTCTTATCTTGAACTCTGTTCTCTTCAAAGATTCGCTTCGGCGAATATTCGCCGAATTTTTAAAAAAGATTCGCTTCGAATATTATTCTCTTCGGTCCAAGTTGCTATAAAAAATATTTGTTACTCTGGTCGTGTTCTGCGAACATTCCTGCGAATACGTACGCATGAGCGTATAAAGTGCGTATGAAGCTTTAGCGTATTATTGTCTCGCGATTATGTCATACGCACAACGCTAGGCCCGCACAAATAACGAACATACTGTAAAAGTACGCTACTTAACTGAATACGTACGCATTAGCATATAAATTATTAGATGCGTAGCGTTAGCGTACAAATTATATGATGAGTACGTAGCGTTAGCGTACAAAGATTTAAGAAGATTCGTATGAAGCATATCTGAAAAGATTCGGATTCGCTTTGGCGTAGGAAATAACAAAGATTCATAACAAATATACAAAGCGTTAAATAGATTCACTCATCTCTAATAAGCACTGTTAGGGAGTACTAAGGTCACCGTCTCGACCACAGCCAGTGAGCTCCAAAACTCTCAACCAAAGCTTGCCGCAAGGCCAGATGGATTTTGCTACTAGGGACTCAGGTTACGGCTGTGGAAGTGATATCAGAAAAGTGATGCACACTAATGGCAGACCTTCCAGAATGAATGAAAGTACAAAGGAAAGTGAGCAGGCAGGGTCAAAACCAGGAGAGACAGACGCCATCAATGCAGAACACGAGAGGTTAATCCAGAGGCAGGCCAAGGTCAGTTACCAGGAGAATCGATATACTGTAAGTAGGTACAACTCACACATGGTAAATCCAAAAACAAACCTGAAGTCAGTTCACCAGAACAGTCAGGAGGACTTGCCCTGTCCTTCATTAAAGAGAAATCCCATTAATTTGAAAGAATGCTTTGTAATGCTTAATTTACCCTGTAGAGGTGCTAAAGGGAAACTGAACACTTGCTTCTAGGTTCTCCCTTAGATTACAGTAGATTGTTGGCGTCCCACCAAGAGGACACCTTTGTATTTCCTTATTGTTGATGGATTGTCCAAAATGGAGAACCCCTTTAAACATTTTGTTCCGAAAAAAATCTAATCTCAGTGAGGCTACTTTCACACTAGCGGCAGCACGGATCCGGCGGGTGAAAATACATGTTGTATTTTCATTCCGGCCGCCTCTCAGCAGGGGTTAACGTACATTACAGTGCATGGGGCCGGAGCGTGGTTCCAGCCCCACACGTGCACCTGCGGCAGCAAGGATCCCGCCGGATCCGTGCTGCCGCTAGTATGAAACTAGCCTGATACTGTGTGTTCCCACCACCTCCTTCCCCTCTCACAGCATGGGTCTCACACAGACACTGATGGAGAGATAATCCAGCTGCATCTGTCTCCTTCCTGTCTATCAGGGAAGGGAAACTACAGGTTTTTGGAAGAGATGCCACTTTCTTTTAATAAATGTATCTGCCATAGTTTAATGTCTTTGCATATATTACTGATTTATGCAATAATAAAATAACTATAGTGCTGGGTATGCTTAAAAGAATGTTTGTTGTGGATTGTATTGCACTCACTACCTGCCTTGTTGGTGGATTACAGTTAGTTTAGAGAGAACTTATCACTGCAAAATGAAATGCAGTCTGCTGGCAGCAAGTCATAGACCAGAGGAAGCTGAGCAGATTGATATATAGCCAATAGCCATATCTTCTGTTAGAACCTGTGGCAGTTACAGGGAAAAAGCTACAGCGGAAAGAACACACGCTCTGAAAAATGTAATTCTCCCCAACCTGAACAAATCTTCCAGAACTGCAGCATTTTTACATGACTCATGGGATAACCCCTTTAAGATCACCTTGTGCTCAGCTCTAAATACATGGGGGAGGCGTTATCAGTGCTTGATATCATTCTCTGTGTAAGCTGCCAATCACTGATAACTCCTCCCCTGTGTACTGAGGGATGTTCGGGGGAAGGGGAAGGGGGGTGATCTTGAGGTTGGAAAACACATATTTATAAATGTATACACTACAAGTTTTACTGAATCTTTTCCCACAAAACTGTGTATCAACCTGCTCCTCCAACCTGCTGCCTGCATTACATTTTGTGGTGACCAGCAGGGATGGGATTCAAATATTTAACAACAGGTTCCCTACTCAACGGCGGACACGCGGCGTCATGACACATGTTTACATATACATCACATATACACATAAATACACCATATACATGGTACACATACATAAATACACCACATATACACTACACACACCCACCACCCAACTTTTAAAAAGCCTAAGGAGCTAAACTATGGAATGGAAGAGCTCATCTCCAGCTGGATCTGTAATTTTAACAACCAGATCTGGAGAACCTGAGAACCCGCTGAATCCCATGCCTGGTGACCAGTCCGTCAGCGTTTAATCAAATAGGGTTCATTTGACCAACAGTGGTGCACACAGTAATGTCACGATAATTGGGACTAATTGAGCTCTCTTGTTGTCCTCCAGTGACAGTGAAGAGAAGAACTTGGATGATAACAGAAAAAACATTACGTTTCCTGTTAACTATGAGTCTTGGCTGACATTTACTGGGTATCTACTGAACACCTTTCATCACAGATCATCTATCTATCTATCTATCTATCTATCTATCTATCTATCTATCTATCTATCTACTGTATCTATTGTATTGGTGTACTGTATCTATTTCTATATCTATCTATCTATCATCTATCTATCTAACTATCTATCTATCTATCTATCTATCTATCTATCTATCTATCTATCTATCTATCTATCTATCTCTATACTGTATCTATCCTGTATTTGATCCAAATATCATTTTTTGCCTGTTTCTATTGTATTATATATGATGACTGTAAAACTTTTGATTTACTTGTCTGCCTTTTTGGTTTTTTTTTTTGTTTGAAGTTCAAAAAAAGAATTCCATATTACTATTCCTGCCAATGATACAGTCCCTGCTTTCATTGACTCCACGGATGCAATCGGACCAGAAATTAATCTGCATTATACGGTAAGACTGATTCCCGCCTATGGAAAGGAGAAGTGTTCCACTAATATGATAAATGTGCCTTACCATCAGGAGAAGTTCTCTTGACTTACAGTATGAAAGGGCCTTTATGTTTATGCCAGACTTGATAGTGATTACCATTTGGTTATTGTATTATAATACGTGTTCTGAGACAATTTCCATTGACATGTCCATAGCTAATATCACATCCTGATGTCAGAACATAGTGATTATACAGAGATGAGACAGATAGTAACTACAGAAGTCACCTGCAGAAACAGTCACTAGTAGCAAGATTGTTCTGCCAAACTACGGCTGACATATGTATCATAACATACACCGTGAATACTGCATAACATCATAATACACACATCAGCTGCTGCAGAACCTCATAATACACACCTCAGCTGCTGCAGAACCTCATAATACACACCTCAGCTGCTGCAGGACCTCATAATACACACCTCAGCTGCTGCAGAACCTCATAATACACACCTCAGCTGCTGCAGAACCTCATAATACACACACCAGCTGCTGCAGAACCTCATAATACACACACCAGCTGCTGCAGAACCTCATAATACACACCTCAGCTGCTGCAGAACCTCATAATACACACCTCAGCTGCTGCAGAACCTCATAATACACACCTCAGCTGCTGCAGAACCTCATAATACACACACCAGCTGCTGCAGAACCTCATAATACACACCTCAGCTGCTACAGAACCTCATAATACACACCTCAGCTGCTGCAGAACCTCATTATACACACCTCAGCTGCTGCAAAACCTCATAATACACACCTCAGCTGCTGCAGAACCTCATAATACACACCTCAGCTGCTGCAGAACCTCATAATACACACCTCAGCTGCTGCAAAACCTCATAATACACACCGCAGCTGCTGCAGAACCTCATAATACACACCTCAGCGGCTGCAGAACCTCATAATACACACCTCAGCTGCTGCAGAACCTCATAATACACACATCAGCTGCTGCAGAACCTCATAATACACACCTCAGCTGCTGCAGAACATCATAATACACACATCAGCTGCTGCAGAACATCATAATACACACCTCAGCTGCTGCAGAACATCATAATACACACCTCAGCTGCTGCAGAACATCATAATACACACATCAGCTGCTGCAGAACATCATAATACACACCTCAGCTGCTGCAGAACCTCATAATACACACCTCAGCTGCTGCAGAACATCATAATACACACCTCAGCTGCTGCAGGACCTCATAATACACACCTCAGCTGCTGCAGAACCTCATAATACACACCTCAGCTGCTGCAGAACATCATAATACACACATCAGCTGCTGCAGAACATCATAATACACACCTCAGCTGCTGCAGAACCTCATAATACACACATCAGCTGCTGCAGAACCTCATAATACACACATCAGCTGCTGCAGAACCTCATAATACACACATCAGCTGCTGCAGAACCTCATAATACACACATCAGCTGCTGCAGAACCTCATAATACACACCTCAGCTGCTGCAGAACCTCATAATACACACCTCAGCTGCTGCAGAACACCATAATACACACCTCAGCTGCTGCAGAACACCATAATACACACCTCAGCTGCTGCAGAACATCATAATACACACCTCAGCTGCTGCAGAACCTTATAATACACACCTCAGCTGCTGCAGAACCTCATAATACACACCTCAGCTGCTGCAGAACCTCATAATACACACCTCAGCTGCTGCAGAACCTCATAATACACACCTCAGCTGCTGCAGAACACCATAATACACACCTCAGCTGCTGCAGAACACCATAATACACACCTCAGCTGCTGCAGAACCTCATAATACACACCTCAGCTGCTGCAGAACCTCATAATACATACCTCAGGTGCTGCAGAACACCATAATACACACCTCAGCTGCTGCAGAACCTCCTAATACACACCTCGGCTGCTGCAGAACCTCCTAATACACACCTCGGCTGCTGCAGAATCTCATAATACACACCTCAGCTGCTGCAGAACCTCATAATACACACCTCAGGTGCTGCAGTTCACCATAATACACACCTCAGCTGCTGCAGAACATCATAATACACACCTCAGCTGCTGCAGAACATCATAATACACACCTCAGCTGCTGCAGAACCTCCTAATACACACCTCAGCTGCTGCAGAACCTCCTAATATACACCTCAGCTGCTGCAGAACATTATAATACGCACCTCAGCTGCTGCAGAACCTCATAATACACACCTCAGCTGCTGCAGAACATTATAATATGCACCTCAGCTGCTGCAGAACCTCATAATACACACCTCAGCTGCTGCAGAACCTCATAATACACACCTCAGCTGCTGCAGAACATCATAATACACACCTCAGCTGCTGCAGAACATCATAATATACACGTATGAGCGGCTGCAGAACCTCATAATACACACCTCATCTGCTGCAGAACCTCATAATACACAACTCATCTGCTGCAGAACCTCATAATACACACATCAGCTACTGCCGAACATCATAATACATACAACATAAGTTGGGAAGCCAGCAACAGAGAATTACATAACGCCCACTGAAACCACATAGTACTCATATATTACCTGCTTATTTGTATACATGGCACCTCATTACTTTTTCATCATACATTGCACGTGATAACACGGATGTACGTTTATGCCATTCTTTATGGTAACATTGTGTTCTTTTCCAGATTAAGAGGAATGATCATATCCCAATGCCCAGGGTGAAATTCCGCCTTTCATTCCGTTATAAGACGCCAGACAACAATGTTCTCCTGTACTTGATCAACGTGTCACATTCTGATGTAAGACCATTAATAATGTGTATTCCTGAGGGCTTCTCACACATTCGTGTCATTCATTATGTGTGTACTGGAATTATGTGACCAGGTTTTCCGTGATTTCCCACACATTCTTTCCTACTGCTTTTATTTGTAACGGAAATCCCATTAGAAATGATCTTCTGATCACAGATACATGTGAGAGGATCACACTGGTGAAGTCTTGGGCCACCAATGATTTCAGGCCTCTGCAGCGAACCCGAGTGGGATGCTAGAAGACGGGAGCGGAGGCCCGATGGCAATCGTAGTCCTGAAGGTGGCTATGGGCTCCCTGGGCTGATGCACAGTGAAGGGAGGGGCACACCCTTTCTTTCCCTCATGGCAAACCCTGGTGAGAGGGTTCTTCTGCCTGGCGATGGTTTCAGGTGCCCTTGGTGTTGAAGGATTATTTGGAGTGCAAGGCAGGAGTCCCGAGAAATGATGTAGCAGTAGAGAGTTACGTGTAGCTCCAATGATGAGGCCGGTTGTGTTGAACATACAGTATAACAGTTTTTTACTGAAAAAGTGCAAATACACGTAGTTTTAAGAGTAGATGCAATTCTTATCAATGGTTCCAAGAAACGATTTACCCAAAACTGCAAAAAAGGGGTTGACTGCGCAGACGCTACCTGAGCCACACTTCCAATACATATGTGCTCTCTCCCCAATTCTCTGTCTCTTTCTCTCTTCTCACAATGTGTCACTACAATGCCCTGCTGTGGGGTGTAGTAATTTGACCAATAGACAATCAGTCTTTTTTAGTATGAAAGGGAGCCTGACACTTTTATTCCAACCAAACTGCAGTAAAGTCCATAGCCACTATGTAAGCGTTACCCTTACTGGCTTCTATTTCCAGCAATTCCCTGTAATGGCTGCTAAACTTTCCAGAATAAGTTCCCTTTGCTTCCTCAGACGCAGTTGTCTGATGCTGTCCCCAAATGTACCCGGCTAGATGGCCGCTCCCTGTTAGATGTGGCTGCTGTTATGTCTGGCTCCTTCACTGTTCTGTCACGCTGAACTGAGCAGCAGCTCCCTCTAGAGGGGATGGGTGGAACGGCTGCCACCTAATTTACTTGGAAGCAATAGTTAACCCCCTATTCAGCATTCTCAGAACAAAATTTTATGCATACTGTCGCACAACTACACAGTTTAACACATTTAACCCCTTACGCAGTGACCACTGGCTTACTGCACCTCTATAGACTGATCACTATCATCACAACTATGGGGAACTTATCAAGCCCCATGCACCACTATACTGTTGTAAGACACTTTTCATGCTATCCTTTTTGTGAATAAATGGCTCAATATTTTAAAGTCGGTGTGGCTTATAATAATAAAGACTGGCATATGAAACACCAATATTAATAAATGCCTTCTTATATTTCTGGGTTCTAGCAGTATAGTATACCTCAAATTATGCAATATGGTTCATTACCTTTTATTCAGTGAATTAAAAAAATCTTCAAATAAACCAAAGTGTTCCTATTTTTTAATTCTAGTGGTGATAGGCATGGCATGGTATAGAAGGTTGCTCAGCCTCCTAGAACACCCTAATACGGCTGCTATCCCTTAAAGAAGCAATGATTACTAAATGTACAGTGCCAGACATAAGGATAGTGCGCCCTCTTGTGGCCATAAACTACAATCACTAGTTATCCAGGTTTTTAAAATTGATGGCCTATCGTTATGGTCATGAATATTTTATTTTGGGGTCTGACTCTCAGCATCTCCGTCAATCAGGGGCCACATCGCTTAGGCGAGTGCTACAGCCTCTCCATAGTTTACACCTGCACATTGTACATTTAGTACGGACTACGCTGGATATAGCATCTGTGTGCCATTCACTAGAATTTATTAATAGTGCTTCACCAAAAATGTTTGCTATAGTACATCACATATATTACCAGCTGGAGCACCCCATAAGCCTTACCAGCTGGAGCACCCCATAAACATTACCAGCTGGAGCACCTCATAAACATTACCAGCTGGAGCACCCCATAAACATGACCAGCTGGAGCACCCCATAAACATGACCAGCTGGAGCACCCCATAAACATTACCAGCTGGAGCACCCCATAAACATGACCAGCTGGAGCACCCCATAAACATGACCAGCTGGAGCACCCCATAAGCCTTACCAGCTGGAGCACCCCATAAACATGACCAGCTGGAGCACCCCATAAGCCTTACCAGCTGGAGCACCCCATAAGCCTTACCAGCTGGAGCACCCCATCAGCTTTGCCAGGTATAGTACCCAGTGCCTTCAGAGGATATGTACATTCGGCCGATTGTGCATTCTGTTTCCGTATGTCTGTTCTGCAAAAAAGGTAGAACATGTCCTATTCTTGTCCATTTTGTAGAGAAGGACAGGCATTTTTACAATGGATCCACACAAAAAAACAGATGCAATATGGATGTCACACGGATGTCGTATTTTTTGCAGATCCGTGTTTTGCGGACCACAAAATACATACAATCATGAGCAGGAGCCCTAAGGCTGAGTTCACATCACTGTTTAGCTTTCGGTTCTTGTGATCCATCAGAAGAACGGGAAAAAAAAACGGATCTGTTATTTTGAGCATCAGTTATGATCAATTTGCATCAGTTTCTACCACTTCTGGCAGAGACATTGTTTGTCAAAACCAGGTTTGCGTCAAAAACATGAAACAGGTGCGGATCTTTCAATTACACCTTATCTCTGAGTAGGCATCACTACTGGCTCACAATAAATGATGGAAATAACTGAAGTGTGAACTTGGCCTTATTTTTGAACAGAGAAAAAGTTCTGCATGTAGGACTTTTTATCCATTCAAAAATAATTGATCTCTGGCAGAACGGACACAAACTGATAACTAATGTTAAAAAAAAGATGGATCAGTTATTTTAAGTGTAAACTGATGCTATCTGATCATAACTGATACTCAAAATACAGGATCTGTTTTTGTTTTTTTATGTTTTTTTTGCTTATTTTTCAGTTCTTCTGACGGATCAGAAGAGCAGAAAGCTAAACGGTGATGTGAACTCGCCCTAAGGCTACATTCACACGGCCGTTGTGTTTTGCGGATCTGCAAAACACGGATACCGGTCAATGTGCATTCCGCAATTTGTGGACCACACATATCGTAGAAATGCCTATTCTCTTCCGCAATTGCGGACAAGAATAGGTCTTGTTCCATTTTTTTGCGGGGCCACGGCACCGAGCACCGTGTGCTGTCCGCATCTTTTGCGGCCCCATAGAAATGAATGGGTCCGGATCTGAGCCACAAAATATGAAGCTTGGAGGCCGCAAAAACAACGGTCGTGTGAATGTAGCCTTAGATGAATGAAAGTGATTTTCAGTTTTAGAAACTCCAGCGACAAATCTGCAGTGTGTGAATGTGCCCTTAAAATTCAATTCAAAATCTCCAAAAAACTCCCCAGAGTTCTCTCACTAGATTTGTACCTATGACACCGGTTGACCCATTGCATGTGCGCTTGGCAGCTGAAGGCATCTGTGTTGGTATGATGTGATCATGCCTGGAGTGGAGAGAGCACGGCAGTTGCAGAGAGCAGAGACACTCCGACACTCCAACTATGGTAAAACTACAACTCCCAAGATGTAGATTTGCTTGGCTGTTCTCATAACTCCATAGAAGTGAATGGAGCATGCTGTGAGTCGTACCTTCACCACAGCTGGAGTTCCTGAGGTTAGCCATCACTAGCAACGCCCCCATTGCTCCTAGAGGCTCATTTGCATATATTAAATATGAAGGCACATATGAACATGGGACCAACACAGATGCCTTCAGCTGCCAAGCGCACAAGTAACAGGTCAGCCAGTGTCATGCCCTTTAACAGAAATATCAGTCATGTTAACATTATAATTGCATTCCTTTAACCCCTTAATGACCGGGCCATTTTGCACTTTCGTGACCAGACTGATTTTTGCTAATCTGACATGTGTCACGTTATGTGGTAATAACTTTGGAACGCTTTTACTTATCCAAGCCATTCTGAGACTGTTGTCTTGTGACACATTGTACTTCTTGTTAGTGGTAAATTTGAGTCAATATGCGTCACCTTTATTTATTAAAAAAATCCCAAATTTAAAGAAAATTTGGAAAAATTTGTAAATTTCCAAATTTGAATTTCTCTGCTTTTAAGGCAGATAGTGATAGCTGACAAAATAGTTATTACTTTACATTTCCCATATGTCTATGTTATGTTGGCGTTATTTTGAAAATGTCATTTTACTTTTTTAGGACATTAGAAGACTTAGAATTTTAGAAGCAATATTTACATTTTTTAAGAAAATTTCTAAAAAACACTTTTTAAGGACCAGTTCAGTTATGAAGTCACTTTGTGGGCCTTACATACTAGATACCACCCAAAAATTACTCAATTTTATAAACTACACCCCTCAAGTTATTCAAAACTGATTTTATAAACTTTGTTAACCCATTAGGTGCTCCACAAGAATTAAAAGAAAATGGAGAAGAAATTTCAAAATTTCACATTTTTTGCAGTTTTTCTATTTCACTAAATTTTTTCCTATAATACAGAATGGGTTAACAGCCAAACTAAACTCAATATCTATTACCCTGATTCTGCAGTTTACAGTAACACCCCATATGTGGTTATTGACTACTGTATGGGTGAACGGCAGAGCTTAGAACAGATGGAGCACAATGTGGATTTCGGAGGGCAGATTTTACTGGAATAATTTTCAGGCGCTGTCTTGCATTTGAAGATACCCTGGGACCCCCCACAGTGGAAACCCCAAAAAAGTGACCCCATTTTGGAAACTACACCCCTAAAGTATTCATCTAGGGGTGTAGTGAGCACTTTGGCCCAATATGCTTTTCATAGAATTTAGAAACCCTTGGCTGTAAAAAAAAAATAAATTACATATTTTACTGAAAAATGTCACTTTAGACCCAAGTTTTTCATTGTCACAAGGGGTAACAAGAGAAAGTCACCACTAAATATGTTACCCATTTTTTTTTTCTTCTGAATACAGCAACACCCCGCGGTGAAGGAGGAGGAGCATGGGGCGTTTTTTTTTTGTTTTTTTTTTCCTCCCTCCTCCTCCCCTTTTTCCGCTCTTGGCGGGTTTCCTATTGGCAAGTTCTAAGATGGTATGTTTCTTACCCTCTGAGGGGGTGGGGTGGAATGGAATTAAGAGCTTCTTAGTTAACAAATATGAACAATATTAGGATTATAGCCTGGAATGTCAGAGGAATGAGGGAAAAAAGTAAAAGACGAGCCATTTTTGACTACATAAATAGATATTCTCCAGGGATTTTTTGTTTTATGGAAACACATTTGTTGAAGGAGGATAAAAATATTTTGTATAAAAAAGGGTGGAGTACGCAGTATAGTTCATACCACTCACGATATTCTAGGGGGGTAACAGTGGTTTTTCATGCCAAAATTGAGTGGGTGGAGTATGAGAGTGTAATAGACAAGGAGGGTAGATATATTTTTTTATTTGGGAAAGTTAATACTTTGGTGTGTATTTTGATTTCTATTTATAATCCACCACCGTTTACTCTTTGTATTCTACAAAAAGCGTTTGACTTTATTCACGGGAAGAATGGGTGTCCTGTCTTAGTGATGGGAGACCTGAATTGTGTGATGGAGGAGAATTTGGACAGGTTAAGAATGGTGGAACCAAAAAAGGTTCCCTCATCTTCTGCATTAAATAATATGGTCAAGGAAATGGGACTATATGATATTTGGAGACTGAGAAATCCAGAGGGGAAGGCATATTCTTGCTGGAACAAATCGTGCAACACTTGGTCAAGAATAGATTTAGCTTTAGGGGATGAAGGACTTCTCACTTATGTGAAGGATATTAAATATCTAGTGCGAACAATTTCTGACCACTCTCCTTTGTTGGTGTTAATCAAAATGGACGAATATAAATTGAAAAAAAATTTTAAGTTAAATGCCCATTGGTTAACGTTAATTCAGGATAAATCTGTAATAACAAAAGATCTGGAAATTATTATTGGGCTAAACTGGGGTACCGCACCAGACCATGTGGTTTGGGATACTATAAAAGCAGTGATTAGGGGAAGGTATAAAGGGGTGATAAATAGCCTCAAGAAAAAGTATAGCCTCCAGGAACAGGAACTCACCAAAAAAGTGGTAGAATGTGAGCGAGTTTATAGCTTAGCCAATAACTTGGAGAATCTGGATAGATTATCTAATGCTCAGATTGAGCTTAAACAGTATATGCTTCAGAAAGCAGATAACCAATTAAAATTCTTGGCCAAGAAGAACTTTGTAGAGTCAGGTACACCTAAAAAGAGACTAATTTCAATTATAAAAAATCAAATAGGAAGTAAGAGAATCAATGCCATTAAAAATAATGAAGGAAAGGTGGAAATTACCCCAGAGGGAATAATACGGGAATTCTATAACTACTACAAAACCCTATATAAAACTGGAGTAAATTATAATATGGAACAACTTTCCCAGTACCTAGACAAAATTCCTTTCCCTAAGATCTCGGAACAGCAGAGGAGAGGGCTGGATCAGCCAATATCCCAGTTGGAAATCGAGGCTGCATTGAGAGGATCTAGAAATAACGCGGCGCCGGGGAGAGATGGGATCCCCCTTGAGATTTATAGGGAACATAAAGATATATTGATACCATCATTATTGAGAATTTTTGAAATATCTATTAGTAGAGGGGAGTTGACTGATTCTATGCGATCAGCTGAAATAATTATGATCTTGAAAGAGGGTAGGGATTCCGCAAATGTTGAGTCTTATCGCCCTATCTCGTTACTCAATAGCGATGTAAAACTGTTTGCTAAAATTCTTGCGAATAGATTAGCTGGGATAGTCCCCGAAATTGTGGATGAGGACCAATGTGGGTTTGTTCCAGGACGAGTGGCGAGGACTAACATTCGCAGATTATATAGTAATATGCAGTTTGCAGAGCCTGGGTGTTCCCACTCCATCCTGTCATTGGATGCCGTTAAGGCCTTTGACAGGGTGGAGTGGGGATACCTATGGGAGGTACTGAGGAGATTTGGTATAGGAGACAAATTCATTCAGATGGTAAGGGTCTTGTATAATAGAGCTGATGCTCGTATATGTATAAACGAGGGGGAATCAGAGCCCTTTCCTCTGGAAAGAGGTACGCGTCAGGGATGTCCTCTCTCCCCGCTTCTCTTTGCTTTGAGTATTGAGCCGTTGGCTATAAGTGTGAGAAATTGTGAGCATATCACGGGGTTTGGAGCGCGGGGAGAGAGAGACAAAATCTCGTTATACGCGGATGATCTGTTGCTGTTTTTGAAGGATCCAGCTGAGTCCCTCTCGTGGGTAATGAGAGTGATAGAGGAAAATGGTATGTTCTCTGGTGTTGCCATTAATTGGCAAAAATCTGTTTTGATGCCCTTGGGATGTCAATTAGCATTAGATTCATTGGACCTTAGGATTCTAAGTAGGGGAGGAGATTTCAAATACTTAGGGATTCGGGTCTCAAGAGAGATAATGGATTATAACACATTGAATACGGATGAGATTATTAGAGAGTGTCAAAGGAAGGAGGAGATTTGGAATAAGTTCTGCCTTTCGAAGGTGGATAGAATTGTGCTGATGAAGTCGGTTCTTCTTCCAAAACTTCTCTATGTGTTTGGGGCTGCCCCTATATGGATAGAAGAAAGGTATATGAAAAGGATTGTTACCCTCTTTAACTCTTTGATTTGGGGGAGAAAACGTGTCCGGATAAAGATTGACTACCTATATGTAAGGAAAGAGGAGGGTGGTTTATTTATCCCGGACATTAGATTATATTTCTTGTCTTCTCAGGTATATAATTTGGTCAAGTGGAGAAGAGACAATTTGGTAAACTTTTTATTGGAGGAGATTGATATAGGTATTGGAGATATTTTTTCCTTATTGGAATCAGATTTCCTCAAAGGTATAAAGTGGGAGCAATTCCCAATCGTTAAGACTCTGGTGAGGACATGGGAAGAGTTGAAGAGGGTGACAGACCATGGGGGGATATTTGATTTTGCCCCTATAATAAATAATATATTTTTCCCGAAAGGGCATTTGAAAATATATGGGAAATTGGTCTCAGTAAGTTTAAAGCAGATGTATAAGGATGGAGTTTTTCTGAATTGGCATAGGGCTAAAGAAGAATTTGGGCTAAGCTCGAGGGATTGGTTTGAGTTCATGAGACTAAAAAGAACGGATGAAAGAAAATTAAGTAAACCAGCTATGAAGGTGATTGAACCCAGGGGCTTAATAAAGAAACTTATTATGGATGAGATTCGTAAGAAGGAAATAGCCTGTATCTACAATATGTTGAGAACGTACAGAGTACCTAACTTCCGAAGTAGAGAGAAGTGGGAAGTTGATCTGAATGGGACAGGGGAAATCCAGTGGAATAGGGTGTATAAAAATGTACAGAAAGTTTCGATTTCGGCACGGCATAGGTTGATACAGTTCAAAATAATTCACAGGTTGTATTATACTCCTAAATTTTTGAACACAATAAGTAAGGATGCACAATACGTTTGTAAAAAGTGTGGAGAAAAGGAGGCTGGATGGCTTCATATGATATGGTCTTGCAGATTACTGGGAGGTTTTTGGGGGAAAGTTTGGGAATATATTTCAGTCACATGTGGTTTATCAGTGACTCTTTCCCCGATACTGGCTATACTGGGGGATGATTCGGGATTGGTTTTAGAGAAGGGTATTAAGGGCACATTGATTAGAGCTTTGTTTATAGCTAAATTTATGATAATTAGAAATTGGATTTCGCCTGTCCCACCGGAGTTTGTAGAATGGAAGAAGTTGTATATGTACTATGAAAATATGAAGAGATAGGAGGGAAAGTGTTTTTTTTTTTTTTTCTCCCCACAGCGTTGGGAGGGTGACGGGGGGGGTGGCGGGGTTTATATATGTATTGTCATGTTTTATTTTTATATGTGAAATGAGTTGTACGGAAAAATAAAAAAATTTTATTAAAAAAAAAAATAAAATACAGCAACACCCCATATGTGGTTATCGACTACTGTATGGGTGAACGGCTGAGCTTAGAACAGATGGAGCACAATGTGGATTTCGGAGGGCAGATTTTACTGGAATAATTTTCAGTCGCAGTCTTGCATTTGAAGATACCCTGGGGACCCCCCACAGTGGAAACCCCCAAAAAATTGACCCCATTTTGGAAACTACAGCCCCTAAAGTATTCATCTAGGGGTGTAGTGAGCACTTTGGCCCAATATGCTTTTCATAGAATTTAGAATATGGCAACACCCCATATGTGGTTATCGATGTGTGAAGATACCCTGAGGACCCCCCACAGTGAAAACCCCAAAAAATTGACCTCATTTTGAAAACTACACTCCCTAATGTATTCATCTAGGGGTGTAGTGATTTTTTTTTTCTTTACAGTATTCATCTAGGGGTATAATGAGAATTTATTTTTACCTTTTGGGGTTTGTCTAATTTCCCAAATTATAATTGGGTAATAATATAATGAAATAAGGAGTGTTAAAAAAGCAGTGGGTTGCATAATAAATTAAAAAAGGCCAAAAGTGCATAAAAGAAGTAAAAATAAAATTAAACTGATTAAATTAATAATCTTGAGACGTGTGGTAAATGCGGAAACACTGTCTAATGCAAAGTCCAGGCTTATCTGGACAGGTGTCACATTGATATACGGTGTCCCGCCATATCCCATTCTTATAACAGACCCTACATCTCTTCTGGGCTCTGCTTTTCTTTGCAGTAGGGGGCACCTCTGATGGGAAATGTTGCCCTGGGACAATTCTGCTGGCATGGCTGGATGACGCTATGCCACTGCTTTCCTGGCCCTGCGCTCCAAATATCAAATTTTTTATGATTTTTTCTTGAAACTCAAGATAAGTTCCATGGTTCCCTGCTTTTTGGAACATAAATGAATTGTACAGGGCAACTTGCATAAGGTGGGATGCAAGCTTTTTATACCAAATGCGGGATTTCCTGACCGCACTATAAGGCTGCAGCATTTGGTCTGCAAGGTCCACCCCACCCCATATTTATTATAATCCTGTATGCAGACAGGTTTACGGACAGTGGTATCGGTGCCGCGTACAGGAACAGGGCTGCTGCTGTCTGGGTGGATAGATGTAATTATGAGGACATCTTTTTTGTCCCGATATTTTATCAGTAAGATGTCCCCATTGCAGAGGCCTTTTATTTCCCCAGGCCTCAGTTTTTGGTTTATTAAAGACTTGGGCAGGCCTCTTTGATTGTGGCGTATGGTGCCACATGCCACTGTCTTTCTTACTGAAAGGCACTTGAAAAGGGGTACGCTTGTATAAAAATTATCAATGTACAAATGGTACCCCTTATCTAAAAGAGGGTGCAGGGGATCCCACACTACTTTGCCTGCCACGTTTAGGGAAGGGGGGCATTCAGGAGGGGTAAACTGGATATCTTTGCCCTCATAAACCCTAAATTTGTATGTGTACCCAGTTTCGCTCTCACAGAGCTTATAAATTTTTAGGCCAAATCGTGCTCTCTTCCTTGGCAAATATTGGCGAAATTGCAGCCTGCCTTTAAAAAGGACAAGTGACTCGTCCACTGCAATGTTTTTTTTCTGGGGTGTAGGCCTCTTTAAATTTTTGATTTAAATAATTTATAAGGGGCCTAATTTTAATTTTTAATTTTAATTTTCTGTGTGTTGTCAGCGAAGTGCAGAAATCGCAGTATAGTCTCAAATCGCTGTCTGGTCATTACTGCCCTGTACATGGGGGTATCGTACAAGACATCAGATGACCAGTAGGATCTCATAGTGGGTTTTTTTATGAGACCCATATTTAGAAGGAGGCCCCAAAACTTTAAAATGTCCGCCCCAACAACAGGGCACCATATGCCAGTCTTAGCATAATATGAGGTGGGGTGACTAGCGATGAATTGAGCAGCGTATAAATTGGTCTGCTCAACCATCAAATTTATCAGTTCTTCTGATAAGAAGATTTTAAAATATTCCACCTCCCTAAACCCCGTATTATCAACATGGATGCCTGTGACAGAATTAAATTCTGGAACAGACGGAGCATATGACTCTGTGGGCATCCATTCGCGGTCAGAAGTGCTAGTGGCAGGCAAAGAGTCACGTCTGCGACTTTGCTGCGGCTCGTCGTCACTAGAGTTAGCGGATGATGACGAAATTTGAAACTGTTCGGTCTCGCTTGCACTTTCTGTATCAGAACAGATAAATGCGTATGCCTCCTCTGCCGTATACGCACGCTCAGCCATTTTATATATGGTGCAATCTACAACTTAAATATATATATATATATATATATATATATATATATAGTTAGTTATATATATTTTTTTCCTTTTTTTCTTGAAAACTACTAAACTACTTCTACCAAACTGCCAGTACTCTGGCGAACTAACAAAGGCTACCTAATCGCCAGTAATTTTTATATATATATATATTTTTTTTTTACTAATTTTTCCTAACCCTAACTCCTAACCCTAACTCCTAACCCTAACTTCTAACCCTAACTCCTAACCCTAACTCCTAACCCTAACCAGCTATATATTTTTTTTTATTATTTTTTTTTTTCTTTTTCTTTTTTTCTTGAAAACTACTAAACTAAACTACTTCTACCAAACTGCCAGTACTCTGGTGAACTAACAAAGGCTACCTAATCGCCAGTAATTTTTATATATATATATTTTTTTTTTATTAATTTTTTTTTTTTGTAATTTTTTTTTTATTCAAACGTCTAACTTCTAACCCTAACTCTAACCCTAACTCCTAACCCTAACTCCTAACCCTAACTTCTAACCCTAACTCCTAACCCTAACTCCTAACCCTAACTCCTAACCCTAACTTCTAACCCTAACCCTAACTCCTAACCCTAACTCCTAACCCTAACTTCTAATCCTAACGAGCTGACACAAGACACAGGTCACTGGAGGATGGGGTGCGTTTGGGGTAACTGGGACACTGTGGGGTCACTTTTCTTTTATCTTTTTTTTTTTTTCCACAAATGCTCTCTGACAGGACGCAGCTCCGATCTCCTCAAATGTCAACTGTCAGAATGAGGAGAACGGAGCTGCGCTGGGCTAAGCTTCCCGCCGCGCTGTGATTGGTCATTCAGTTCTGATTGACCAATCACAGCGATCGCGGGGCAGGGACCACTGTGATTGGTCCATGGACGGGTGCCCGGACCTCTCTGCTGTCCGTGACACCCGTTCAGATGCCGGTGTCACCGCAAGTATACTTGCGGTGACACTTTCATTTCATGACGTACTATGCACGTCATGATGCGCTAACTTACAACACATCATGACGTACATAGTACGTCATGAGTCATTAAGGGGTTAAAAGAGTTTTACAGTATTTTGATATTGATTATGGTTTAACCCCAGAATAGGCCACAAATATCAGATCAACGGGGGTCCGAAACCCTGCACCCCGGCTGATCAGCAGTTTTTCTGTAGATTCAGTGCCTTCAGCTCCATCTACTGTGTATTGGACAGAGCTGGTTACCATTGAAGAGCATGGAGCTGTGTAGTTCTGGCACCTGCTTACGGCAGCAGAGCTATGACGAAACAGATGATCGGCAGGGGTGCGGGCGTTGGACCCCCAACTATCTAATATTAATGTCCTATCCTCAATATCAACCCCTATAACACTTCCTTCTGTTTTCCAGAACGTGAACTGTGATACTGAACATCTGCTGGATCCTTTCTATATAAATTCTGGAAGAGCGTATAATTTGGAAAAATTTACAGAAAGTATAAAAGATACAATATTGGTAAATATAACAATTCCTTTTGTATGGAGAGTTATATGGACATTGTATGGTAGCGTTTACTTAGGTATCGTGTGTCACTAGGCAATATACAAGATATTACTCCTGCAGTGTATGGTGGCACCCAGTATAGCGCTGCTATTTAGGCATTTACATGGCTGTGCTATTTGTTCCATGTGGGCACCATACTATGTGGTCATCACATTATAATTTGTCACTTATTTGTCACCTGTATACCAGTACACTATATGGTAGTGTGAGGCAGTAGAGCTTACTACATAGAGCTTATACATAGATTGTATAGACAGAGCATGTGTCCTTCTAGATCAACAGTATCTAATTACTCTGTTTTCAAGGTAATTTTTTTAGACTTACGTTAATATTCAATATGACCATAAAGACTAGCATTCCTCCAAACATTAAAACAATCTCATTGACTTTGTTCTCTCAGATATTTCTTAGCTCTATCTGTTTCTGTTAACCCTGAGTGACAACCAGGATGATTTCTATGAGACCTCCAACAGGTTGAATTTGTTTTTTTACATTTTCCAAAGATCCAACCATTGGTTCTAGAAAACCAAGTTGGAAGGAAAGAAGACTTGCCATTCAGGGGGTCTAGTAAAGCTGTGACAACTCTCCTTGAAACTTAGATCTAAGCCATGTTGGTTCTCTTCAAAAGAAATAGCTAAAATATAGACATTCCTAAAAGGAAGGAATTAGGTTCAACTATTGAAAGGCAGAATCATTGGTTTACAGATTTGTACACAAAATTATACATGTCGTGGCTGGACATAGTCCAATACACATACAGTATAGCAAGCATTTCATGATGGAGTCACTTGCTAATTACCTTTCAACATCATTCATCTTAGGACTTATTAAAGGGGTATTTCTACGTCCAATACTCATGCTATATCCATATATACAGTACCATAGATGTCTAAGAGGTGTGGACCACCGTGCAGCTATTTTTATATTCTTCTTTTCCCATAGGAAAGGAAAGAAGTGGTGGCTGCCCTTGCGGACAGTTCACCATGGGAGTTCACCTATTTAGGGAAAGTAGACAGCATGAATCACTAGACCCTCATTCTCGAAACAGAAGAGTGTCCCAGAGGTGTGGATATGACAAAAATGTTAAAGATGGAAATCCTTCTTTAAAGGGGTTGTCTCATCTCACTGTTACTAGGCGAGATGAGACACCGTTTCCAACCACCTCCCGGCCGGGAATCAGCAGAGCGCTCTGACGCTCTGCTGTTTCTGTAGCTCTCATTGCCGTGCATGAAAGCTACAGAAACAGCGTAGCACAGAAAGCTATGGTGTTTCCCTAACCCAGAAACACCATAGCTTTCTGTGCTATGCTGTTTCTGTAGCTTTCATGCACGGCAATGAGAGCTACAGAAACAGCAGAGTGTCGGAGCGCTCTGCTGTTTCCCGGCCGGGAGGTGGTCGGAAACGGCGAGATGAGACAACCCCTTTAATTTACATTGCAGAAAATGTATGAATTCACGTAATATTATTTGATCATACTACATACATTTTGTAAGGTTCTGTTCACACTGGTACCAAGATCCTGATGCCCTCAGGGGCAGTGTCGGACTGGCCCACCAGAGGACCGGAGGATCCTCCGGTAGGCCCCAAGCCACCCAGCCACTTAAAAAAAGCATACTTACCTGTCCTGCCGCTGTCCTCAGCTCCCACGTTCCACTGTCTTCCCTTCCGGCGCGCACTATGACCTGACGCAGCGTCAGGTCATAGTGCGCGCCGGCAGGGAAGACAGTGGAGTGCGGGAACCTGATGGCAGCGGCAGCGCGGCAGGGCAGGTAAGTATGCTTTTTTTAAGTGGCTGGGTGGGCTGATCTGAGGTCTGAGGGGGGGGGGGGAGAGACCCTGATCTGAGGTCTGATGGGGCACAAGACGCTGACCTGAGGTCTGATGGGGGCACAAGACACTGACCTGAGGTCTGATGGGGGCACAAGACGCCGACCTGAGGTCTGATGGGGCACAAGACGCCGACCTGAGGTCTGATGGGGGCACAAGACGCCAACCTGAGGTCTGATGGGGGCACAAGACGCCGACCTGAGGTCTGATGGGGGCACAAGACACAGACCTGAGGTCTGATGGGGCACAAGACGCCAACCTGAGGTCTGATGGGGGCACAAGACGCCGACCTGAGGTCTGATGGGGGCACGAGACGCCGACCTGAGGTCTGATGGGGGCACGAGACGCCGACCTGAGGTCTGATGGGGGCACGAGACGCCGACCTGAGGTCTGATGGGGGCACGAGACGCCGACCTGAGGTCTGATGGGGGCACGAGACGCCGACCTGAGGTCTGATGGGGGCACGAGACGCCGACCTGAGGTCTGATGGGGGCACGAGACGCCGACCTGAGGTCTGATGGGGGCACGAGACGCCGATCCCTGTACTGTGACATCACTGTGTTTATTATCCCTGTACGGTGACATCACTGTGTTTATTATCTCTGTACTGTGACATCACTGTGTTTATTATCCCTGTACAGTGACATCACTGTGTTTATTATCCCTGTACAGTGACATCACTGTGTTTATTATCCCTGTACTGTGACATCACTGTGTTTATTATCCCTGTACGGTGACATCACTGTGTTTATTATCCATGTACGGTGACATCGCTGTGTTTATTATCCCTGTACTGTGACATCACAGTGTTTATTATCCCTGTACAGTGACATCACTGTGTTTATTATCCCTGTACAGTGACATCGCTGTGTGTATTATCCCAGTGCAGGAAGAGGTAAGTGGTCTGTGTTTGTGTGTTTGTTTTCTATTTTTCAGGGTCGTGAATGCAGAGGACTACGTCGGATTCGGTGGACTACGTCGGACCAGTTTTTTTTTTTTTTTTTTTTTAATAAAATGGTCAAACAGGGGTCTGGGGGAGTGTTTATTTCAATAAAATGTTTTATACTTGTGTGTGTGTATTTTTTTTTACAATACTACAGTTTTAGTAATTAGGGCTATCTACAGACGGCCCTGATTACTAATACTGGGCTTAGTGCTTGCCGGTATGGCAGGCCAGCACTAACCCCAACATCTATTACCTCGGCACCCACCACCACCAGGGGTGCCGGGAAGAGCCGGGTACCCGCAGGACCGGACCTTCTAAATTGAGGGTCTGGCTCTGGGGCGGCTGCAGGCTGGTACCATTAGGCTGGGAAGGGCCAATAACCATGTCCCTTCCCACCCTGGTAGTGCCAGGCTGCCGCTGCTGGTTGTATCTGGCTGGCGAAGGAAAAAAGGGGGGGACCCCACGCCATTTTAAAAAAAAATTATTTAATTATTTTTGTAAAAAAATGGCGTGAGGTCCCCCCTTTTTTCTTTCGCCAGCCAGATACAACCAGCAGCGGCAGCCTGGCACTACCAGGGTGGGAAGGGACACGGTTATTGGCCCTTCCCAGCCTAATGGTACCAGCCTGCAGCCGCCCCAGAGCCAGACCCTCAATTTAGAAGGTCCGGTCCTGCGGGTACCCAGCTCTTCCCGGCACCCCTGGTGGCGGTGGGTGCCGAGGTAATAGATGTTGGGGTTAGTGCTGGCCTGCCATACCGGCAAGCACTAAGCCCAGTATTAGTAATCAGGGCCGTCTTTAGATAGCCCTAATTACTAAAACTGTAGTATTGTAAAAAAAAATACACACACATAAGTATAAAAAATTTTATTGAAATAAACACTCCCCCAGACCCCTGTTTGACCATTTTATTAAAAAAAAAAAAAGCTGGTCCGACGTAGTCCACCGAATCCGACGTAGTCCTCTGCATTCACGACCCTGAAAAATAGAAAACAAACACACAAACACAGACCACTTACCTCTTCCTGCACTGGGATAATACACACAGCGATGTCACTGTACAGGGATAGCAAACACAGCGATGTCACTGTACAGGGATAATAAACACAGCGATGTCACTGTACAGACATAATAAACACAGCGATGTCACTGTACAGGGATAATAAACACAGTGATGTCACCGTACAGGAATAATAAACACAGTGATGTCACAGTACAGAGATAATAAACACAGTGATGTCACCATACAGGGATAATAAACACAGTGATGTCACCGTACAGAGATAATAAACACAGTGATGTCACAGTACAGAGATAATAAACACAGTGATGTCACAGTACAGGGATAATAAACACAGTGATGTCACAGTACTGGGATAATACACATAGCGATGTCACTGTACAGGGATAATAAACACAGTGATGTCACAGTACAGAGATAACAAACACAGTGATGTCACAGTACAGGGGTAATAAACACAGTGATGTCACTGTACAGGGATAATAAACACAGTGATGTCACTGTACAGGGATAATAAATTTAAATTTTATTGAAATAAACACTCCCCCAGACCCCTGTTTGACCATTTTATTAAAAAAAAAAAAAAGCTGGTCCGACGTAGTCCACCGAATCCGACGTAGTCCTCTGCATTCACGACCCTGAAAAATAGAAAACAAACACACAAACACAGACCACTTACCTCTTCCTGCACTGGGATAATACACACAGCGATGTCACTGTACAGGGATAGCAAACACAGCGATGTCACTGTACAGGGATAATAAACACAGCGATGTCACTGTACAGACATAATAAACACAGCGATGTCACTGTACAGGGATAATAAACACAGTGATGTCACCGTACAGGAATAATAAACACAGTGATGTCACAGTACAGAGATAATAAACACAGTGATGTCACCGTACAGGGATAATAAACACAGTGATGTCACAGTACAGAGATAATAAACACAGTGATGTCACAGTACAGAGATAATAAACACAGTGATATCACAGTACAGAGATGATAAACACAGTGATATCACAGTACTGGGATAATACACACAGTGATGTCACTGTACAGGGATAATAAACACAGTGATGTCACAGTACAGAGATAATAAACACAGTGATGTAACTGTACAGGGATAATAAACACAGTGATGTCACAGTACAGGGTAACAAACACAGATATTTCTTTATGGTGGGCCCCAAGAATTATTTCCTCTGGTGGGCCCTAGGTACTCCAGTCCGACCCTGCTCAGGGGTATACAGTAACTACCATAGAGGCAGACCATGCGACTGCTATGGGGCCCAGGGCAAGAGGGGGCCCTGTCCTAGTTGGGATCAACTCCTCTTCTGGAGATGAAAACTTGGTCAGGACTCTACCCTCTAAAGGAACAACTTTTACCAAACGAGGCAGTGGAAAAATGGCCCAAGGGTCATTGAAAAGGGTTTAGGTGGAAACCCTTCTGTCCTGTGTCTGGTTTGATCCTTGCTATGGGGCCCTTACTTCTCTATGTACGCCACTGGATGGCCCTGTACACATATCTCCAACCTCAAGGGTGGCATGATGTCATATGGCAGAATGGGGTAGTCTGGTGCAGAAACTTGACCAACCTAAAAACAATGGGATATGTCCTGTAAAAAATAAGTCATAATGCCAGTGTGAACAGGGCTGAAAAAAACATTGGCCAAGATTTACTAATGAGTCTGCACCTGAAATCTGTCTAAAAAGTGCCTCCAATTGGGGTAATTTTGTAGCAATTTGGTGCAACTTGGGTTTCCACACTTCCTCGTCAAGGTTTGGAGCCTAACAGGAAGGGGCGAGGCTTAGTGGGACAGAGACATGGCTTAAGATTGTGCCAAAATTGTCCCACAGTTCTGGTGTAAAAGTCTGTCTCCAAGTACGCCAACCAATAATATAGACTTAGACAAAAGTGTCTATCCCTGCACCAGATTTATCATCCTGCCTGAGCCACTGGGATGAATTTGGTGTAGGTCTAGACAGCCAGTCTAAGTGTACATCACGTACGGGGTTAGTAAATCGGGGCCAGTGTGTGGTGTGTGTGTATATAATGTCTCTATTAACGAGGTGACAATCAACAGGACTGCAAGAGAAACAGCTGCCCGGCATTCTACTGCACGGTGGAGCCATCGGACAATACTCATATCAATATCTCCATGAGAGTATGGAAAGCAACATTTATTAAGGTAACTGGATGGCCTTATTAGGTAATATAAAAAACATTTTCTATATCTCTGCTTGCTGACTGTGACTGGGAACATTCTGGATGAGAGTTATAAACCTCCTCTGCTTGAATTGGTTTTTGTGCATCCCCCTTTTTTCACACAAAATTGCGAATTTTTCTTTTTCATTTTACGCCACATCTACCACTTAAAAGTATGCAGGGCTTGGCTAGGAGCGTACAAAGCCTAAGCGACCTGACACATTTACCATTAGGAACAAGTAATGCCTGAAACCTATGCCAGCTCCTTAGCTGGTGTAGATTTCAGATTCTGGTGCATGGACCTGGAGAGATGCTCCAAAATAATTAAGCAGTTTGTCAATCCATTGTAAACTACAGATGCCAGTCTTGCTAAATCTTCCACGTTCTTTTTTTCTTTTTCTTTTTTAAATCTAAATAGGTCCAAACTTACGGTATATACTGATTTATTTCATAATGCATGTTTTTAGGGGTCATATGACCATTTTTCTGAAACAGATCTTCAAATTCCCTGCTTCTCTCCACACACAGTCCTAGAGTTACATGATAAAATTCTGACTGCCCAGAGCCACCACTAGAGGGTGCTTACTGGAAACTTGTCATGTAGCAATACATCCATCTCCAGTAAGCTCCCATTAGTGGTGACTGTGGGCAGCCAGAGGTGTATCATTTAAAGGGAAACTGTCATGTTGAAAATTAAGTCCAATCTTCAAGCAGCATGTTATAGAGCAGGAGGAGCTGAGCAGACTGATATATATAGTTTTATGGGAAAAGATTCAGTTAATTTATGTATTTCATTTAATTAACGTTCTGCTCATTCTGGGCTTATGAGTCCAGAGGGCAGTCCTACTCAGCGACTGACATTGATTTCTTCATATACTCTCTTACTCATTTATGTATGCATACTCATAGGAAGGCTGTCAATCACTGAGTTGGACCCGCCCAGTGGACTCCTAGGAGTAGAAAGAACAGAGGTTGAAATTAATAAATTAGTAGTTATACTGAATGTTTTTTCATAAAACAATATATAAATATTTATGACATGGTGCCTGCAGATTGAAATGTGTTCTTAGTGTGATGGGTTCCCTTTAAGGTTTCTTTCACACTGCCAACAGGAGTTCTGAAAAGCTGTTCCAGCAGAGGACAAACTGCCAGGGCTCTCTGAATCTGGCATTTCCAGACGTTACCATAATGCCCACTGGTCTCATTGTCGATAATGGAGTCTGATGGAGATCAGGCTGCTAGCCGGTAGAGATGAGCGAAAAGATTCTACAGAATAGATTTGTCCAATCAGCAGAGCTGTCAGAATCGAATTGTCCAATCAGCAGGACCTTTTCATATACAGTACATAAGCTCTGCTCATTGGACAAATCGATTAATCTCTACTACCTGGGAAATACCACATTCTCTGCTGAAACAGAATGCCGGAACTATGCCGGCAGTGTGAAACAGGCCTAACTCTAGCATTGGGTTCTGTATCAAAAAAACACAGATCCAAACAATAAAGATATATTATAAAGTTGTATGCGAGACCATGGAAAATAATCCCCTAAATTGCAAATGATGAGTCATATATTACAATTTCATAAAAAGATTATAGGAGCAGGAGGTCTTTATATCCAGAGTCATCTCTTTCGTTGTACATGTACTGTATGCAGCGGGTATGACATAATGAGCGTTACCAGCAGATGATCCTGTAATGAGAACAGAAACCTGTATGAACTGCAGCTCTGAATTAACGATACGTCTGTCACGCAGGCCAGCATCCACAGTCTGACCCTTGTGTTAAGCGCTGTACTGAAAAGTGACTCTCCCATCATAGCCTTGAACCCTGAGAGCGAAAATTATGAGGTAAGTCTAATGCTATATACAGTACACACATTTGGAGCAAACACCTAAACAATCCTAAGTTTCCTAAAGGCATTGTCCAACCCCTTGAAAAAAATTACAGACCCCCAGGATTCTGCTTTAAAATGGTCAGGTTTTCAGGATTTCCTTAGTATTGAACAGGTGAGATAATTGGTTTCAATACATCAGGACTTACCACGGTATTCATTCTGTGGGATATTCTCAAATCATGACTGGTAGGTGGCCCCTGAGGACTGGAGTTGGGGAACACTGCTTTAAGGGTTATGGCCACTAGTGGCAAAAGTGGATTTCATTAGGAAACAATGAGATTTAAACAAATCCCATTAGATCTTTAACCCTTACAGTACCGGCGCCGTACATGTACGGCGCTGGTACGATGCGGGCACATGGCGCCCGCTCGCGGGTGCGGCGGGCGTCATGGCCGGCAAGTCTCTGCTGTTTCTAACAGCAGAGACTTGCCGCTACCTACTGTATCGGCGGCGTCTTCCGGGGTGACTAGATGCCGTGATCACACATGATCACGGCATCTAGTTGCGTCTAAACCCGGAAGCGTTCGCTTCCGGGTGGTGTACAGACACCCCGTGTGGCCAATCGGGGTGTCTGTACACCATATGAAAACTGTAATCCTCGCTGGTGAGGATTAGTTTTCAAAGTGCAATTCTTATTCTGGCCACTAGATGGCAGGCCAGGATAAGAAATGAGCAATTGATGGATTTAACTGCCTCTAGTAAATCCATAATTGCTCATAAAGAAAATTAAAAAGCCACAATATATAAGCTCATATTTGAGCATTCAAATAGTAAAAAAAAAATTAAAAAAAAATGTTAAAAAATATATAAAAAATAAAAAAGATATAAAAGTTCAAATCACCCCCCTTTCCGTATAAGTAAAAAATAAATACCTAAATAACACTAAATATAGACATCATGGGTATCACCGTGACCGAAAACGCCCGTACTTTTAAAATATAAAAAAAAAAAATCCAATACGGCGAATTGTGTGGCGGAAAAAAGCGTCCAAATGGCGATTTGCCGTTTTTTGTCGCTTTTTTTTCTAAAAAAAATTAAATAAAAAGTGATCAAAAAGTCATACACACCCCAGAATGGTATTAATAAAATCTTCAGATTGTCCCGCAAAAAATGAGCCCCCATACAGCTCTGTACACATAAGTACCAAAAAGTTATAGGGGTCAAGATATGACAAGGAAAAAAAAAAAAAGGGCAACTTTCTAATTTTTTTCAAAACGCAGGAAAAACTATACATATTAGGTATTGCCGGATTCGTACTGACCAGTAGAATGAAAATAACGGGTCAGTTTTAATGCACATCGAACGCTGTAAATAAGAAACCCGTAGAACTGTAGCGGAATAGCGTTTTTTTGCAATTTCACCCGGTTTGGAATTTTTTTCCTGCTTCCCACTACACCGTATGCAATATTAAATGGTGGCGTTGGAAAGTACAACTTGTCCCGCAAAAAACAAGCCCTCATACAGCTATGTGAACAGAAAAATAAAAGAGTTATGGCTGTTTGAAGGCAGGGAGCGCAAAACGAAAATGCATGACCGAAAAAACCTCCGGTACTGAAAGGGTTAAACTTTCAATGTAGGGCAAATCACATCATTGTGTGAAAGATGCACCTTTTCATGCAGATACACACTGGAATAGTTTTTAGTTTGCACACTATCACAAAAACCACCTGAATATAGAAATAAAATTTTAAATGCAAATTCAGAAATAATAGGCAAGTCAGGATATAATATTCTGGAGCAGTTTAAAAAGAGACACGAGTAACAAAGAAGGATTTGAGTCAAAAGTAGGTAATGTTGTTCCAAGAGATGTATGGAGACATTTATGGAGAGATGTATGGAGACATTTATGTCTTACATTTCAGACAGATTTGTTACCCACCTCTGCGACTGGTACCAATGTGGAAAAGGGGTCCCTCGACCTCCCATCCCGCCTGATGAGGTGGCCACGCAAGTGTGCTTGAGGCCCCTTTCACACGAGCGTGTCCGGATTTGGTCCGGATGCGTTCAGGAAAATCCGCACGCAATTGCAGTCAGTTTTGACTGCGATTGCGTATGTTCTTTCAGTTTTTTCCGCGCGGGTGCGAAGCGTTTTGATGCGTTTATCACGCACGTGCGAAAAAACTGAATGTTTGCAAACAACATCTCTTAGCAACCATGCGTTAAAACCGCATTGCACCTGCACTTGTGTGCGGATGCAATGCGATTTTCACGCAGACCCATTCACTTCAATGGGGCCAGTTCTGCGTGAAAAATGCAGAATATAGAACATGCTGCGTTTTTCACGCAACGCAGAAGTGAAAAAAAACGCTCATGTGAAAAGCCACATTAAAATGAATGGGTCAGGATTCAGTGCGGGTGCAATGCGTTCGCATCACGCATTGCACCCGCGCGGAAATCTCGCCCGTGTGAAAGGGGCCTGATTCTTTCCATAGCTCTTGTAGAATTAAATAGAAGGGAGGTGGTCTGGGCACCACTGGTCCAGACCTATGTGGATAGACAGGACCATGCCATGAATCTGTGAAATGGAAATAACCCGTTAAATTGCTCCCTTAAGGCCCCATTCACACGACCGTATGTTCATTTCCGTATCTTATCCGCATTTTTACGGATAAGATGCGGAACCATAGGAGAAAAAAAAATGCAGAATGCTCACCGTGTGCATTCCGAATCAGTATATTACGGAAGTTCTCCCGCAAAAAAAATGAAACATGTCCTATACTTGGCCGCAAAACACGTCCGTAGCCCCATTAAAAGTCAATGGGTCCGCAAAAATGCGGAAACTACGGAAGACATTCCGTATATCTTCCGTTCCGTGTTTATACGGACATGGAATACATACGGTGGTGTGAATGGGGCCTAATCTAGCAATAATATGGACTAAAATAGAGGTAAAATCAACTGGAAGTGAAACACCCCAAATTAGATACATACCTCCCAACTTTCACAGAAAGAAATGGGGGCACTATTTTTATGTTAAGCAATGCCTATAGCCCCATCAAGTTTCTCTTCATACCTGCCGAATCCTGCTTGGACACTGATTTGTGCCCCACACACTGACAGGGCCCTCTTTGTGTGACACTGTAAGGGCTCATGCACATGACCGTTGGATGTTTTGTGGTCCGCAAATTGCAGATCCACAAAACAGAACAGCTGGCCTCTAATAGAACAGTCCTATCCTTTTCCGTAATGCGGACAATAATAGGACATGTTGTATGTTTTTGCAGAACAGCCATGCGGACATATGAAAACGGCATGAAGTAAATGGTTCCGTATATGGGCCGCCAAAAAAAAAAAACGGAAAAAAATATGTTCATATGCATGAGCCCTACTAGTGTCTTTACACAGTGATTATTCCTGGGTAATGATACCTTCTTAGTGCCTAAGCAAATTAGTTACGTCCTCTTAGTGCTGCTTCACAGATGACTGGACATCATCCCCGGCTTGTGCTGTTCCTGCGTAGATCATCAGGTTTGATGACATCACTGCATTGCACCTGTCTGTGGGGGAGAACTCCAGCCAATGAGCGCTGACAGTTCCCTTCTTTACCACTGGCAATGTGAACAGAAAATTTTAAAAAGTTATGACTCTTGGAAGGTGAGGAGAAAAAAACAAAATGCAAAAACAAAAATGTGCCCGGTCCTTAAAGGGAACCTGTCATCTCCGAAACACCCCCTGAACTAGAGTAAGCGTTGTATAGTGTAAGTGATGCTGAATCCGAATATGTAAGTTTTATCTTCATACTCACTTCTATTCAGACGTTGTGCTCCCAAAAACCTGCAATAAAATGCAGCTTTGAGTCCTCTCCATTATGTGAGTGAGCACTGGAGTTCACTAAGTGCATTTTACTGCCGGTTTGTGGGAGCACAGTGTCGGAATGGAAGAGAGTATGAAGATAAAAATTACATATTCGGATTCAGCATCACTTACACTATACAACACTTACTCTAGTTCAGGGGGTGTTTCGGAGATGACAGGTTCCCTTTAAGTGGTTAAAGTAGAAATTGTCTAGACTTGCTGTATGAACCTGAATGGACTCACGGTTCATTTTCATTGCAGACAATGATTAAACTGTCTAAGGAGCTGGAGCATGGCAAGGTGCCCATCTGGGTCATTCCCCTGAGTATAATTATTGGACTTCTCATACTAGCTCTCATCATATTCGCAATGTGGAAAGTAAGTATTAATCTACTGTAAGTACGTATACTGTATCCACCACATACTGGCCCACATTTACAAAGTCATTTAAGTCGTCAATGGTGGTGTGCTACAAATATGTTGTAAAATTTACAGCATGACTTATCTCATTACCCAAAAAATGTGGTCTCCAAGGAAACGTAGTTTAGGCCACAGTTAGGCTTAAAGGAGTTGTCCAAGTTATGAAAAAAAATATATAGCACTGTGAATCTGATGGGTAGCAATATATAACTAAGTTCAGCAAGTTTTAGGCAAAAAAAATCTATATTTCCTCATTTCCCTGGTTCTCTTCTGGCCTTTGTTTACATGCAGTAATAACAATCTCAGCCCCTCCCCCTTCTCTGTAAAGGGAATGAATACAAGTGCTGAGTGACATGTCTGCCTGCTGGAATACTCAGCAGCATGTTGTATGTGTAGGACTACAAGTCCCAGCTGTACAATGACACTGCTAATACATACAGGAAATTCTCCCTACCTGTTCTTGTACAATACAATTCCTCTATAGCTCCTTGCCCAGCATTTGTCTCCTCTCACTGCTGCAGCTACTGTTTGTTATAAAGCCTTGAGCCCTCAGTGTGTTCTGGCTGAAGGGGTTAATGTTTTATCTGAAGGAATCCAGGGAGAGAGAAGATAGCAGGAGCCCGGCAAAGAAAGGGGGCGTGGCCAGTGACGTCTCGTGTACAGACTCTTATCTGAACTCTGAGGCTTGTACACGAAACATCATAGACCAGGGAGATAAGGTGACATCACAGGTCATGTGACCCTCAGTCAACTCTGAGAAATCAGCAGCTTTAGAAACACAAAGTATATGGGAAAGTTGTTATACCTGACAAGTTAGAAACATATAAAGAACAAAAAAATAACTTGGACAACCCCTTTAATTAGGAATTAGTCAATAGCTTCACTCATACCTGTCAATTACTAACATATTTTATTTAGGCTACTTTCACACCAGCTTTTTTGCTGGATCCGTCATCAGCAAATACGCTTCCGTCATGATAATACAACTGTCTGAATCAGTTCCGGTTGTATTATCTTTTAAATAGCCAAGTTGGATCCGTCATGAACACCATTGAAAGTCAATGGGGGACAGATCCGTTTTCTCTTGTGTCTGTGAAAACAGATCCATCCCCATTGACTTACATTGTGAGTCATGACAGATCAGTTTGGATCAGTTTCTTCATGCGGACACCAAAACGATGCACTCCGAGATTCTAAGGACAGGATGACTGCACAGCAGAGCCATGGACAGCCAAGGGCATCTCTCAGCAGATTTGTACCTATGAAACTAATTGACCTGTTACATGTGTTCTTGGCAGCTGAAGGCATCTGTGTTGGTCCCATGTTCATATGTGTCCGCATTGCTGAGAAAAATCATGTTTTAATGCATGCAAATGAGCCTCTAGGAGCAACGGGGGCGTTGCCATTACACCTAGAGGCTCTGTTCTCTCCCTCTGCTACACTTCGATTGACAGGGCCAAGTGTGATGATGTTTACACTGCCTGGCTCTATCAAAGTGCAGAGGGCGTGGCAGTTGCAGAGAGAGGTGAGCCTCTAGGTGTAATGGCAACGCCCCCATTGCTCCTAGAGGCTAATTTGCATCATTTTTCTCAGCAATGCGGGCACATATGAACATGGGACCAACACAGATGCCTTCAGCTGTCAAGTGCACATGTAACAGATCAGACAGTAGGTACAAAGCTGCTGACAGATGCCCTTTAAGAATAGGTGAATCTACATGTGCCTGCAACGGTGATGGCTGCCATCTGTGGGAAGAGATGAGCTTTATGGGCTTTATACTTGACAGTAAACACCCCTTAAGAAATTCACTTATGAAAAGTTGCAGAATGTGCAAGTAATAATATATGTTACATGCAAAGGCTAAAAACTAGGCATTTTTGTTAATTTTTCAGCTCGGCTTCTTCAAAAGACCTCTCAAAAAGAAGATGGAAGAGTGAGGAGCCATCATTCTCAACCCATATTCTGAAAATACTTGAACATTGTCTCAGGATTATTTGTGGTGAACTATTCAGAGAGGAAATGATAAAATAATCCCTTAGTTCTTTTTGCAATTCTAGTTTTAAGAAAGCAGATTACACATACGACCAGAAATGGATTTGGATCTACTGTATGGGCACTGTAGGCTTTTGTCTATTGGTGGCCCTAGGAGAAAGGGAAGATACAATTACATGTGTAATTGATTTGTACATATATGTTTATTAGCACTTACTGCTCAACTTACAATATTTAAATCTCCATTCATAGGACTTTTTTAGCCACTGCACACAAAACTCAAAGAAACACCCTCTTTGGGTATAGTTGTATAAGCTCAGTCACTTTAAGTTCCAATTTGTCTGAAAAACAGGACGGTTGGGAGCTACGCTTGCCATACTGTGTGGATGAGAGAAGTACGTCTGGGAGATACATGGAGGAGGCCAGAGAAGTTGCTAGGTGTTGTGAAAGGAACGCTGCAATGTCCTGCTTTACTGCGTGCAAATATTTTACAACCTTACAAGACCTAGTCTGTGGCTCCAGACACTCTGTGCCTACAGGTTCTTGAGATGTAAATCCGGTACTGCATGCATTGTAGAAATCATACCAGCCACAGTGAATGAATTATTCATAGGGTGGTGGAGCTCATAAACCCCTGTACATCATTGGTGGTCTAGGGGTGGTCTGATCTGATTAATTTGGCAGTAAGAGGGTCATTCCGAGAGTCCTTACTTCTTCTCCAACCTTCTTGTTGGGCTTTTCCTCATCTATTTCCATGTTACTCTGGTGTCTGAAGAGCTGTCCTTTTCAGCACACACATTAATCAATGCGTGTAATCATGTAGATTGCTATGTGCAAATGTAGCTGGTGCTAGAAGCTTGTATTTTCTACACTTTCTGTGACTCCATAAGTTTGGACTCACTGAGGCTCTAGAAGGGTCGTTGCCATTACTCCATCAGTTGTCCTGTCTGTATCTGTATACTGAAAGGGAGGATTGTGAAGAACATTAATGTACAATGAAACATAACGTCAGACTGTTTTACAAGTCACCTTTTGTAGTCTACTAAACAATGTGTATTATGATGTGTATCATGTTCCATCTTTACATACTTACTGGTACTAGGATGTCATATTGTACAGTGGGCATTACTATACTGCAGTTATTTAGGTATCGCATGAAAATCAGTCTAAACACTGTATATGCGGCTCGCAAGGAAGCCTGTCCCCAGAGGCTCTACTAGTTCCAGGGTTAGGTTGCCGGGCGGTGGTATGGCTGTGGGGGAAGGAAGGGTGTCACGATGCTCCTACCTGGATCTGGCGCTCCGAGGTCAGGCCATGTAGTGGATACACAGAAAGTTCATAATTGATAGGAACTGAAATGAGTAAGGTCCAGACTTGGATGTAAATTGAGTGGATTTACTCGATACTGGCATAAACGGGTAGACCCTCATAGAGAATCACAGTAGCTCTTGGCTCCAGCAGGTTTTAGGGTGCACTGGTCGGTGAACTGGGTTCTTTCCTCTATTACTACTGTGCTGAACTCTCCCTCTTGTCTGTTATCTTGTAGAGGCTTCATCATCTAGGCTACATGCCACTGATCAGAATCATCAGTGCCGGTGGGCTTCTGACCACACTTTGATAGACTGTCGGGTCTCAGTTGCAACTCCTACAACCTCTGGGCTACGGCTGACTTGGCTCCGGCTGCAGATTGTCTGCTGTGCTCCCAGTCAGGCTTCTAGGCTAGGACTGAACTGCACTAGTTTTCTAGCCTCTGGCTAGGACCAAAACTCAGACTCAACTAACTCTCAACATCCCTCAAGACACCCCTCCCTTTAGAAGATCTGGGTGAGCCCACTCCTCCAAGGAGGGGGAGAGAATAGAATGGTTAGTTCCATTTTACCTATAGCTCACTGCCAGACACACTGCCACCTACAGGTAAACCAGACACGATACAATACAAAAGGCATAGTGGTGTCACAAGCTGGTTAGGCATTAGAGACAGTAGCAGATTGTAGGAATTGTAGTGCCTGATCTGGGGTACTACATATTTACAGTATGTACTTTTTCTTAATGATTTTACACATTAAGAGGGGGGAATTAAAAAAAATAAATAAAAATCCACTAAGCATCCAGGTGAGGCATAATTTAAAGCTCCTGTCCCTCCTTTTATTAGAGAAGCCCCCCAGGCACCAGGGCTTGAGTGTGACTGCTACTGCTACACCTCCTATGCCTACACCATGGCCAACAATTTTTAGAACTCTTTTTTATATATATATATATAGTGTACATTTTGTAATTTTTGCATTTAGAGCGTTACTGTCATGATGCTTTTTTTTTTTTTTTTTTTGCAAGACCGTAGAACCTGACTGCACCTACACCAGTCACCTTCTCCAAGTCCTAACTATGGTTCTTGGTACTCAGATACCGCCAGGATTTGAGTAGAAAAGAATTATATAACAAACAGATGGTCGCAAGAATAGTTATAAAAAGCAGGTATCAGATTGAAAGGTAAAAAGTCCAGAATAATGAACTCACCGATAGATGAGGAGACTGGATGAGGATAGCAATGGATAAGGAAGACTGAGTCCAGCAATGGAAAAGACAGCAGACAGCAATGGCGTACAGGTGGAGAGTGAAGCACATTTACAAATGGAAAAAGGGAAAGCCAGAAAATTTTGAACTTTTGGAGTTCTGTATCAGAAAAACAGAGCTCCTCCTGCTGTAAAATATAAGAGTATTATGAAAGTAATCACATAATTCGGGACCTTACAGCATAATGAGAAATTCGGGAGATTTACACGAGGATGATATACTTGGTAACAATGCCATTTCCCCCGGCACTCTCTAGTATCCAAGAATCGCTTCAGTTCTTCATAAGGATTTCTGGGAATTCTGCCAAAAATTACCCTCCAAACAGAATCTTATAAAAAAAAAGAAAAAAAGTCAGAAATTCAGTCATAGCGCACTGCACGCTCTCTTTAGACACTGAACAAGCATGTGTACGGGAGATTTGAGCTCAGAGGCCTACAGAATTCTGAATGTATCCCTGATTGAGAATGAACTGTATGACGAGAGGTCACTCTGGGCCAGTAGTAGATCCATTACGCTCAGTGTTGTTTAGCTTTTTGTGAGAATTTCTGTAAACTGGCCTTTATGGGTTAAATTATGTTGCCATTGTATACGATGTTCATACTGTCTGTAATCTGCAACGATATCAACCAATGTAACAGTATTATACTGGGTCATTTTGCACGCACCAAAGATTTGCACAGTAATTTCTTCCCTCTGTCGATTGTATCTACTGAAAAACACTCTGCAATGTGGAAACGTGTCACTGTGAAGATAAAATAAAGAATTGCTTCACTCTTAACTAATTAGCCCTTTCATTACTATTGCAATACTATACATTGTTTGATCTAATTAAGCCATAGCTGTCATCTTCCTTCCGAATATCCCAAACCAAGCAGGCATGTGTGATGCAGTAGGACACCTCTGGATGCAGCCTGTCCATCACCACTAAGGCCATTGATTGGCTGACATCAGGGATGTGCATGTATACGGCACGTCACATTTCCAGTTCAGTGGCGGCTGTGAGCGGGGAAAGGAGCTCAGTTAAAGAATTGGAGGCAAGTGACAGGTGAGAATGTTTTTGTTTTTTTTTTCTTTTTAACTCTTGCACCCAGTCTGCACTATCATAAAGTGTTGCTGGTCTCAGAGAGCCCCTTTAAGGCAGATACAGAGATCTGAAGCCTTTGAAGTTTAAAGCAATAACTAAAAGAGTTGCCAAGTTTAGAAGACCTTTTTTCAAATACCCAATTAGGAAAATAGAGAAAGATGTGTAATTTGGGACTTCCAATAATTTAGAGCAGATTTGGCAAATTAATTAATTGCATGAACAGGAAATTCATTTTAATGGACCATGTAATTCTTTATTTCCCCTCCAGGGAATCATGCAGATGTTGTCCGTGGTCAGATTCAAACCCAGGACCCCAGTGTTGCAAGGTGGTAGTGCTAACCACTGAGCCACCATGGTGCTCCAAACATTTTTAACAAAAAGTATTGTCCAAAGTGGGCAATCCATGTAAAAACTACACTACATATCATGACTTATAGACCCCCAAAATTATCATCAGTGTGGCTAGATGTGGGATCTCAGGATACCTAGTAGACTATTGCCTCCCTGACTGGTGACAATCATTTGATTACGTGTACCTGCATGTACTGTAGAGGTTATAGGAAATACCGTCTGAAGAATACTCAGTCCGATAAAGCCCTAAGAACTCTTAGATACCAAAATGGGGTCCTGGGTTCAAATCCAACCAAGGACAACATATGCATGGAGTTTGTATGTCCTCCCCGTGTTTGCGTGGATTTCCACCGGGTTCTCTGGTCTCCTCCCACACTCCAAAGACATACTGAAAGGGAACTTAGATTGTGAGCCCCATTGGGGACAGCTTGATGATTATGTCTGTAAAGCGCTGCAAAATATAGTACCGCTATATAAGTGCATAAAATGAATAAATAATTATTTGTTCTTAAAGGTGATTCTCACCAATAACATTTATGGCAAATCTACAGGATAGGCCACAAAAATCTGACCAGTGAAGGTCCTGCCGCCCTTCTAGGCAAGCTGGCAATATCAGTCGCAGAGTAAATGTAGTGGTGGTTATGTATGTGTCTGACCGTCTCCATTCATACAAGGTAGGCATACCCCTAAACAGTAAAAGTATACCTAAACCTTCATGCATACTTTATTCAAACCTGTTCTAAACATTAAGGAAATTATTTTTGTAATGTACCTTATTTATTTTTAACTTTTTGTAGCGAAATAGGCGACATTCATGTGCCTATTGGACTTTAGCCTCCATACACTTGTACACTGCTGTGTATTGGAGTATGGATTCCCTTCTGCCGTAAGAGCTGTACAGACCGAAGCATCCCTTCTCCTGCCTGTACCAGTGCTGTGGGTCTAAATCCTGGCTGGCATACATAGGTCTGGAACTGTTTTTAGACCAAAAATCTTGTATTTTAGTCTGTAACCAGAACCTCTGGAAGTGTTTGACCCGTTATCTGCGCCAGCTCCCTGATAAAATGTGTAGCATTTGAGGCTGTAGCAGAGCAGGCAGAGCAGTGATGTGATATTGGGGGAGCTCCTGCCGTGCACTCGCTCTGTTCTGCTAATAGCCTGTACCGAGATGGGCTGCCATTTATTAAATTTGTAAGTTGATACTTAAAGGGGTTGTCCCACGAAAAATATTCTACAGTTTTCAAATCAGCGCCTGGATCTGAATACTTCTGTAATAGAATGTAATTAAAAATTTTGTATAGTTACTGAGTTATTCAGTAAAATGTATCTGTACAGGGCCACTTAATTTCTCATTTCTTTGACCTGCTCACTGAGAAGGCCGCACATGCTCAATTCCATCCTTCAACTGCCTCCTGAGCTGTGATAGGGAGTGCATTGACACGCCTGCTGAGCTGTGATAGGGAGAGCATGGGCACGCCTCCTGAGCTGTGATAGGAAAAGGATGGACACACCTCCTAAGCTGTGATAGGGAGAGCCTGGGCACGCCCCCTTAGCTGCAATAGAAAAGACAGTCCCCTTGAGCTGCCAGCTTGATATAAATCTAGCAGAGCAATCAATGTGGAGATCTCTGTGAGGCACAGGACTGGTTCTAGCTTTATTAAAAAAGGTATTGTCATGGACTATATATTGTCTGATTTTCATTTTTTACATTATTGATGGGATAATCCCTGTAAAGGGGTTCTGCAGTTCTTTTTAACATCAGCATCTGATCAACTGGGGTCCGACACCCGGGACCCCCGCTGATCAGTTGTTTGAGAAGACAGTGGCACTCAAGGGGAGCCGCGACCTTCTCGCTGTTTACCACAGGCTCAATGACATCACGACTGGTATCACTGGCCTGGGCGCAGCTAAGCTCCATTTAAGTGAACGGAGCTTAGCCGCACCCAGAACAGTGATGCTAGTTGTGATGTCACTGGGCCTTAAAGGGAACCTGTCATCAACTTTATGCTGACCATACTGAGGGCAGCATAAATTAGTTACAGAAATGCTGATTTCAGAGGTGTGTCACTCATGAGCTAAAAGTAAGTGGTCGCTGAGAACCGGCATCATAATCATTGCAGCCCAGGCTGAGAAAAGGGTCAAATATACCAGAGAAGAGTCATGGTTTTTTCCTAATCTCCTGCTCTTCCCGCCCATCTGCTGATGATTGGCAGTTCTCTCCTAGAGAGAAAGGGAGAAAACTAGGTAGAAGACTGTCAGTCATCAGCAGGTGGGCAGGAGAGCAGGAATTCACAAATAACCATGACTCTTCTCATGAAGATTTGACTGTTTTCTAGGTCCAGTCTGCAATGTTTGTGAGGATGGTTCTCGGCAACCACTTACTTTTAACTTATAAATGACAGACTGCTGAAATCAACTCACCTGCCTCTACTTTATTCTGCAATTAGTATGGGTAGCATAAAGATGATGACAGGTTCCCTTTAACCCCTTCACGCTATATGACGAGTATACTCGTCATGGAGCACTGCTATTTAATGCTCCATGACGAGTATACTCGTCATTACATTAAACTGTCACCATGTCTGCTGACATGGTGACAGTGCTGAGACCCCGGCTGTTACTTACAGCCAGGGGTCTCAGCTTACCAGCCCGGGACCAATGGGGGCGGTCCCGGGCTAGCGATCGCTGTGATTGGCTAGTCTATACAGACTAGCCAATCACAGCGATGGCATGCTTTTTAATGTAAAAAAAATAAATAAATAATAATGAATATGTATATATTATATACATATAATATATATGTATATAATATACATGTAATGTGCGGGGGGGGGTGTAATGTGCGGCGGCGGGCGGGCTGGCGGACGGGCGTTATGGCGGCGGCATCGCCGCCGCATTGATTTTCAGGATGGAGAGCGGGTGAAGCAGAGTATCAGCATACAGCTGATACTCTGCTTCAAACTGCTGACATCGGTGCTGGCGCCGATGTCAGCAGTTTAACCCCTTCCATGCCACGGTCCGTAGGGACCGCGGCATGGAAAGGGTTAACAGGGAGGGAGCTCCCTCCCTCTCCCATCGGCGCTGCGGTGCGCTGGCAGCGCCGATGGTGTGGGCTGAAGAGGGGGAGGAAGCTCCCTCCCCCTTCCATCGGGACGCTGTTCTGCTCTGGCAGCGTCCCGATGGTTACCATGGCAACCAGACGCTTTCAGAAGCGTCTGCTTGAGATGGTGTAAGCTAAGCCTCATCAGGCTCCAGCTAAAGGCAGGAGCCTGACAAGGCTTAGCAAGAATGAAAATACACTGCAGTACACTATACAGTGTACTGTAGTGTATTATAGAACAATGAAACCCACTGGTTCTTCAAGAACCAAGTAGGTCTGAGTCTAAAAAAGTGTAAAAAAAAAAAAAAGTAAAAAAAAAAAGTTAAAAAAAGTTTTAAAAAAATCCTATTTTTCCCCCCAAAACTCAAATTTAAAATTAGTAAAAAAAGAAAAAAAATACCCCAATCATGTTAGGTATCGCCACGTTCGTAACAACCTGCTCTACAAAAATATCACATGCCCTGACCCCTCAGGTGAACACCGTAAAAATAAATAAAAACAGTGTCAAAAAAGCCATTTTTTGTCACTTAACATCACAAAAAGTGCAATACCACGCGATCAAAAAGGCGTATGCCCCTTAAAATAGTACCAATCTAACCGTTACCTCTTCCCGCATAAAATGAGCCCCTACCTGAGACAATTGCCCAAAAAATAAAAAAACTACAGCTCTCACACTATGGAGAGACTAAAACATGATTTTTTTTGTTTAAAAAATGATATTATTGTGTAAAACTTAAATAAATAAAAAAAACTATACATGTTAGGTATCGCCACGTCCGTAACAACCTGCTCTACAAAAATATCACAGGAGTTAACCCCTCAGGTGAACACAGTAAAAAAATAAAAATAAAAACTGAGCCAGAACAGCCATTTTTGGTTACCTTGCCTAACAAAAAGTGTAATATAAAGCGATCAAAAATCATATGTAACCCAAAATAATATCAATAACACTGTCACCTTATCCCTTAGTTTCCAAAATATGGGCACTTTTTGGTTGTTTCTACTGTAGGGGTGCATCAGGGGGGCCTCAAATGGGACATGGAGTCTGAAAACCAGTCCAGCAAAATTTGCCCTCCAAAAACCATTTGGCGCACCTTTCCTTCTGCGCCCTGCTGTGCGCCCATACAGTAGTTTACAATCACATGTGGGGTGTTTCTGTAAATCGCAGAATCAGGGTAATAGTTTTTGAGTTTTGTTTGGCTATTAACCCTTGATGTGTTACAGGAAAAAATGTATTAAAATGGAAAATCTGCCAAAAAAGTGAAATTTAGAAATGTCATCTCCATTTTCCTTTAAATCTTGTGGAAGACATAAAGGGTTAACAAAGTTAGTAAAATTAGTTTTGAAAACCTTGAGGGGTGTAGCTTCTAAAATGGGGTCATTTATGGTGGTTTCTATTATGTTAACCCCACAAAGTGACTTCAGAACTGAACTGGTGCTTAAAAAAAATTGTTTTGGAAAATTTCTTAAAAATTTTAAGAATTACTTCTAAAATTCTAAGCCTTCTAACGTCCCCAAAAAATAAAATTATATCTACAAAATGATGGTAACATAAAGTAGACATATGGGAAATGTAAAGTAATAACTATTTTGTGAGAAATCACAATGTGCCTTAAAAGCAGAGAAATTCAAAGTTTGAAAATTACAATTTTTTCCAAATTTTCTGTAAATTTAGGATTTTTTAATAAATAAAGGTGATTTATATTGACTCAAATTTACCACTGTCATGGAGTACAACGTGTCATGAGAAAACAATCTCAGAACGGCTTGGATAAGTAAAAGTGTTTCAAAGCTATTACCACATAAAGTGACACATGTCATATTTCCAAAATTTGGCCTGGTCCTTAAGGTGAAAAATGGCTATGTCATGAAGGGGTTAAGGGCCACAGAGAGAAGGCCGCGGTGCACCTGGATACCTTGGTCACTATTAAGCATGGCATCTAATAAGGGTTTAGATATCTGATAACAGGCACATCTAATGGGTCCATGCCATCATGATTCCATAATAGTCCATCATTTTGTGTCCCACCCACCCATGATGTACTATCACAGGAAGGGGTTAATTCCTGTCAAAAGAGCAATACGAAATGACTCTGCTGTCAACACAAAAAACTGACACCAACAAATCATCATTGTAATAAGACTCGTATCTGCCTTCATCCATGTGGCAATATTTCTCAATCTTCTGAGCAGTCATATGATAACTAATTGAATAAGCTGCTGAAACACGTCTTCTGTTAATTCCTAGACAGCGTTAATTTTTAATGAGGCTTCTTCCATATGCATAATATATCATATACTCCTGGGATTTGTGAATGAAGGAATATTGCTCTGTCCTTCCAGCTCTGGGTGCACAGATTATACTTCTAGCACATTATTATACTAGTTACTATATATCCTGCTGCCACCAGAAAAACTATGCAGATTAACTCATGTCACCCAAGCCAAAGACACCCATGTGTAGACAGCACTGTTTCTGGGTTCTTGTTCCTCATCAGTAAGATTATCTAGTCAATCAGTTCCCAGCTCTGTACTGATGGGGCAAGAACCCAGAAATAGCAATGTTTATCGATGGGTGTCTCCGGTATGAGCTGATTTTCATAATGTTTTTATCTCCATGTTTTTATCTGTGTCTCCATATACAGCTGAGCGGGACCAAGAGAACTAGAGCAAACCTGAAAGACAATGGTGGAATTCATTATCACTTAAAGGGGTTATCCAACCCCTATAATGACCCCATACAATGCTTGGGCCCCCTGTATGGATTATACTTGCCTGCTCCCTGGCACCCGCGTCGCTCCGGATCCCTGCACGGCTGCGAAAGCCGGATGTTGTGATCCACACGACGGAGGGGAGCAGTAGTAAACAAGCATTTAGTAAACAAGACCAGGCCGGCAGACAATGCTGTTAATTTATTGCACTGTATAATAGATTTGCTAGACATGTTAGATACTATTTCGTGTGTAGGGTGACCATATGTTCTCTTTTTCTCAGACGTATCCTCTTTGTGGGACCTAAAAAATTTCTTCAGCTGGGACTTATAAATTACCAACAATGTCAGGGGTTCACAAGGTGGGGGGGGATTGGTGGGGGCACTATAATCTGCTACAGTGCAAGAGCTGAAGACATCACCATCATGTGATCAGTGCAGGAGGAGCCGGAGCTCAGCAGCGGAGAGAAGTGGTAGTGAAGGACCTGTAATGATGTCACCATCATGTGATCAGTGCATGGGGGACGGAGCTCAGCAGTGGAGAGGAGAAATGGTAAGAAGCTGTGATGATGTCACTGTCATGTGATCAGTGCATGGGGGCGGAGCTCAGCAGTGGAGAGGAGAAATGGTAAGGAGCTGTGATGATGTCACTGTCATGTGATCACTGCATGGGGGCGGAGTTCAGCAGTGGAGAGGAGAAATGGTAAGGATCCAGTGTCGGACTGGCGTGCCTAGGGCCTACCAGTAAAATTTATTTTGGGGGCCCACTGTACAGATGCAGTCAAATATTACCTGTTAATACAGCAACATGATGCTACCAGATGATTGAATATGGGGGTCCCTGCAGCAAATTTGGGAAGGTGGGTCCTGGGCAGAAGAGGACACTGGTATCTTTCCTCTATACCTAGAAGTCATCTCAGCTCTGATCGTCTCTATAATAATAAACTGGGGAGTTTCTTTAATAATCTATCAAGATTTTTATATGAACATAGGCTGGTGGAGGTGCTGTACATTGAATCTATGTATGTAGTGCAGAAAGTCTACTGTGCTATGTGCCACTTGTGCAGGAGGTGGGAGACTAGGGGCCCACTTTGCTCAAGGGCCCACCCGGAGGAATCACCTGTACCCCTGTGGGCCAGTCCGAGCCTGTAAGGACCTGTGATGATATTACCATTATATGATCAGTGCAGGTGGGGACGGGGTTCAGCAGTGGAGAGGAGAAGTAGGACCTATGATGATATTACTATTATATGATCAATGAAGGCAGGGACGGAGTCCAGCAGTGGAGAGAAGTGGTAGTGAAGGACCTGTAATGACATCACCATCATGTGATCAGTGCAGGAGGGTCCGGAGCTCAGCAGTGGAGAGGAGAAGTAGGACCTATGATGATATTACCATTATATGATCAATGCAGTCAGGGACGGAGTTCAGCAGTGGAAAAGTGGTGAGCCTGAGAAACTTTGGAAATTGTAGTCCTCTGCTCTCATACTCCCTCTCTGAATTGTCCTCTGGCATCCCATAATAACAGTCTGGACATGCTGGGAGTTGTAGTCCTTTACTCTGATACCTCATCCCTGTAATGTACTCTCATATCCCCCAAAGACTTTTATTCTTTATCCAAATTAGGGCTGCTGTGCATCGAAGGGCCGGGCCTATCCCTCTGTAAACCTCAGCTCCTCTGCTTTCCATTGCTGGCTCCCTTTTTTCATAAAGAATGACATGCATTATTTAACCAGCAGCATCAACCCTAGGTATTGTTTCTCTTAATAGGGTTGATCCTGTGGATGTGGGTGTGTTTTGTTAACTATAAAAGTTTACTTAGAATGTTTCCAGAATAAAGTAAATTATGGAAAATAAAAGGAAGGATTTGAGGTAAAAGAGGCTTTTTTTTGTAACTCTTTCTGTGCTAAAATAAAGTATATTTAATAGATAAATAGGCTATGTGATTAACCCTATCTGTGTGTGTGTGCTTGCCTGCCATATGGAGATTAGGCTGTGCCAGGTGTGCAGTTATATTATGTACGTACATTGGGTTGAAATTGATAGACAATATGTCAGTTTCAACTCTTTGCCACTAGATGGCAGTAACACAACCTTTTTCTTCTTATGCAGTATGAGGACTTAGATGTCTCCACATTTCACTTCACATTTGATTTCCATTTCCATTCTCTGTAGATTTATCTCTATATGTAAATTAAAAAATGGTATGCTACTGTATTATGATCTTCTAGGCACAAAGGTATGATACATGACCATTGCATAGCTGAGGGCTTCTCGGCCTCAAACTCAATACCCCCCTTTCCCAATAATTAGAGACCAGACCATTGACAGTGGAATAAGCGGCCACAAACAGCCATTTATTAATGACATACAGGGTACACAGACGCATGGCGTCTGCTATTAAATAACCGTATCCCTATAGATTACCATAAATTAACGTAACATAATATAACATAAACATCACCTTAGATAGGTGGAGCAGGGCGCAAGTTATAGCAGTCCCGAAGGCGGACTCCCAGCCGCAACGCGCCAACTCGGGAGTGGACAAATATGTCAGGGGTACTGCCGTTTACCACTATCTCAGGGACCTAGACCTTTGAGGATTCTTCCCATGAGCCACCATAGCCCACAAGTGGAGGGGTGTGCCATCCCTGCACAGGCCCCCCCGTTCCATCACCACCTTGAAGCGCGCCCTGCCACACCTACCAACCGCCGGCTGTTGTGACAAAGAAAGGAACAAAAACCCCAACCCAGCCACCGGATGCACGCGGCATGTAAAGGGCGGGCGGGTGGGACGCGCTGGTCCGGGTCCTGCATCTTCTCCTGTCCGGTGAGTGTCTGAGCCCCCCACCCCCCTTATATCACCACTCCTGCTCACCTTGACCACCCCCCTTTTCCTGCTACTTTCCCGCCTCAACTCCCTGTCACCTCTTGACCTGACACTCACCCCACGCTAATTAACCCCTTAAAGCCCTGCGGCCTACTCTGCCCCCTAAGCTAGGTCATGTCCGGGCCTCCACTACGGTTCCCTATGCTCCGTGCCCTATCTAATTTAAGCCTCTTACGGTAAAAATCTAAACCCCTCCATTCAGCTTCTTGATGTCCTCCTGTTCATCAATGTCACACTTGCGCCCACTGAGGAACGCAATTCAGAGGACCACTGTTCATCTGAACAATTTCAGTGTTGGATTTTGGCATCAAATACTTTTCAAGTACAATTATGTACATATTGCAGCCATATGCCAGCTTTACCATGATTTTTGCATATTTTTCCATCATTTTGTGAAGGTCCCAAACACCCCCAATATGATGAGAACTCAAAGACATAATGCACAATGGAAAGTTCCTTCATCTGGAGCCTTGTAAATACATTTTACTACATAGGACAGAAAATGGCTCCATTCAGAGGTTTTCACGATGCATTTTGTGCTTCCCGTCACTTGTCCCGTGAAGTGGCGGCAGCGACAAATGTAAACTGTCATATGTGTTACTGGAAGACTCATGGAACAGGAATTTTCTTCAGAAAGGAATGCTTGAGACTGTAGGAGGTCAACATCTCCTCCATGTGATGGTCTGTTAACCACGGAGAATAGGATGTCAGGGAAAGTGACCAAGAGCAGTTCTCTCCTGACCAGGGAGCTCAGCAATCACGGTGCATGTGAAGGGCCTTCATATAGCTGTTGTTCTTTAGGCGTTTTTGTGGTGTTTTGCAGTTTCTGATGCTTTTTTTGTTATTTTATGCTTTTATTTTTTGGCCATAAACTGCAAGGTCCACATGTTGTATGGAAGACTATGGTATATATTAAATGCTAGACAAACTGGTGTTTTTTGGTAGCAGCATTTTTTCTCCCTTTTTCAGTCAATGGCGTTTTTCCCTCTCAGCATGCTCTGCGTGTCACTTTTTTTTCCTTCTTTTAAGGCTGCCTGGCTCCAATAGACCTCCAAAGGTTTTATTTGCAGCTTTTATTTTTATTTGCTTTTATTTTTTATTTCAAAAAATATGTATAAAATTAAAACACATGACATTTTTTGCACCAATGCCAGGGCAAAAACTGTGTATGAAAGAGCTCTACCAACCCATCCTGCAGCCTATTGTCAAAAAATGTGTACAATGTCTAACGTGTCTACGAGTTATTGTCACAAATTTACCATGTACCATATTTTTTGACCTATAAGACGCACCGGCCCATAAGACGCACCTAGGTTTTAGAGGAGAGCAATAAGAAAAAAATATTTTTCATTAGACCTCAGGTCAGAACACCAATCAGACCCTCAATGTTAATCATACCTCAGCTAACAGCTCCAATAAGACTCCCAATGTTAACAAGACCCTAACAAGACCTCAGATCAGACCCCCAAGTAAATGACCCCCAATCAGACCTCAGATAAGAGCCCCATGCCTCTCATCAGCCCCTATTGCCTAATATCAGCCCCCATTGCCTCTCATATTAGCCCCAAGCAGCCCCCATTGCCTCGTATCATCCCCCAGTAGCCCCTATTGCCTCTCACATTATCCCCCAGAAGACCCCTTTGCCTCTGATCAGCCCCTTGCCTCAGGTCAGCCCACAGCAGAACCCTTTTGCCTCAGGTCAGCCCCCTTTGCCTCAGATCAGCTCCCCCAGCAGCCCCCTTTGCCTCAGGTCAGCCCCCAGTACCTTGTATTTAATAAAATAAAAAAGCCACTTTCCTCTCCTGCTCCGGACGCCGCCGTTCATCTCCTCCAGCGCTATCCTCTTCTTCCTGCTGTCAGCTGTGCTAAGACTAGGTCACAGAGCACCCTCACGCTGTGCACAGCACAGCCGACAGCCGAGGACCAGGAAGTACACCCTGAGTACAGGGTGTTCACCGCTTTAGCATTCACCCCATAAGACGCAGGGGCATTTTCCCCCACTTTTTTGGGGAAAAAATGTGTCTTATGGGGCGAAAAATACGGTATGTGCCATTTTGATAGAATTTGTGTAATTATCTCCAAACCTTCCACATTATCTTCTGTGATTCCTGCTGACCAACAGTAACTTATAAGAAAACCATAAATTGTTGCTGCACCAAAAGCTGTCACAAGGGAGCATTTCTTAGTTGCTCCTTCTTGAAGTATATTAAAGAAGTGAGCACTAACTATACATTTTAACTAATGACATTTCCATAAATACCGTATTTTTCGCCCCATAAGACACACTTTTCCCCCCCAAAAGTGGGGTCAAAATGCCCCTGCGTCTTATGGGGCTAATGCTAATTAGCGCTTCCATTATGGAAGCGCTCATTAGCACCGGAGGACAAGGAAGCAGTGAAGACTTTGTACTTACCGCTTCCTGGTCCTCCATTCGGCTGTGCTGTGCTGCACACAGCATGAGGGCGCTCTGTGATCTCACTCTGTGCGCGCCGGTTCACAGCCAGCGGCAGGGAGAAGAAGAGAGAGCGCAGACAGAGAGGAGTGGTGGCGTCCAGGACAGGTAAGTGGCGTTTTTATTTTATTCAACATGAGGCTGCTGGAGGCTGGCAATTTGCAATGGGGGGGCTGCTAAGAGGCACTGGGGGGCTGCTAAGAGGCACTGGGGGGTTGCTAAGAGGCACTGGGGGGTTGCTAAGAGGCACTGGGGGGCTGCTAAGAGGCACTGGAGGGCCGCTAAGAGGCACTGGAGGGCCGCTAAGAGGCACTGGAGGGCCGCTAAGAGGCACTGGAGGGCCGCTAAGAGGCACTGGGGGCTGCAAAGAGGCACTGAGGGGCTGCTAAGAGGCACTGAGGGGCTGCTAAGAGGCACTGGGGGGGCTTATATAAGACTGCTGGGGCTGATAAGAGGCATATAGGGGGTCCTATTGGAGCTGTCAGCTGAGGACAGATTAACATTGAGTGTCTGATTGGTGGTCTGACCAGAGGTCTATTGAAAAATAGTTTTTTTCTTATTGTCCTCCTCTAAAACCTAGGTGCGTCTTATGGGCCGGTGCGTCTTATAGGGCGGAAAATACGGTATACACTCATATCATGTAATATTATCTATCTATCTATCTATCTATCTATCTATCTATCTATCTATCTATCTATCTATCTATCTATGTCTCTGTTCTGTCTCATATACTGTACCTACAGATGTAGCCAGCACCAAAGTAAGTGGGATAGCTCGCCATCCCAGCAGTGTCACTCATCACCACCACTCTTTAGAAGCTTTGCACATAATTAAACTAAGCTAGTGAGATAACACATCATGTTTGACTTTAAAGGGAATATATGATCAGAAAATAACCTGCTGTTTAAATCACTTTTTTATGTTTAACATATTTTTAAATAATTTTTGATGATGTTATTTTTAATTTTCCATATCACTTTTTATATTTAAACTAGAACCCAAAATCTTGCAGTTTTTGCACTGGCCTCTATGTCTAATAATTCCTGTCACTTCTTGGTCTGTACAGATCACTTTACTGCAGTTATCTGCTTATCTGTCATTCTAATCCTGCTTGTAATGATATCACCTCTGTGTATAGATAACACATGATCCACCATTCACAATAGGTGATTGTCAGATCTTATCTATTCTTTCCTTGTACAATGACCTCAGCACAGGTCACAGAGCTGCCTAGAAATCTATCTATCTATCTATCTTTCTGCACACACTGATTAGCCTTGACATAAAACCACTGACAGGTGAATAAAATATGGTTTCAAACTAGTGTTAAAATCTTACGGTGGTATACCGCCGGATACCATTGACTTTAATGTGACCTGGGGGGGGATTCAGACAGTTTCCAGCGTTAGTGCTGGGATTCAGTCAGACAAAAACTGTTGCAGGCAACGATTTTTGTTCAGCCGAATCCTACCACTAATCCCAGAAATGGGCTAGGTCCATTGTAGTCAATGGGTCTTGGTTGTGCTCTGCTACTTTCCAGCTATGCCTGATACGATGAACGCCGGCAGACTATTCTTCTTCCGGACCGGCCTGCTAGAAGATTTTAACGCTACTGTGAAACTAGCCACACTGATACCTTGTGACAATGGTACCTGGATGAGCTGATTTTTTGGCTTTTTTCAGATGGACTATATTTCTGTCTGGGTGCTGTCCAAGTTTAAAATTAATGAACAGGTATTTTCACACAAGCAATTTTTTACATGGACCATAGGCCGATGCGGAGAAAATCCCAGCATGATCTATATGTGTTGATTTTTTTCCCACAAGACTCATTCATTCATATGACCAAGTCTGCTGGAAAAATGGACTGTACATGGACTCTGTCCTTATGTGGTCTGTTTGAAAAGTCGTTCATATTCACCATCTGGACAAGTTTTCAATTGTCTGAAGGAGAAGTTCTGGTTTATTGGATGCTGGACTGAAGGAACTTGATTCTGTATATAAACCACTTTACAGTGGTGGCCAAAAGTTATGAGAAAGTTTGTTGCTTCATCTAGATTGTTATAAAGTGTGATCAGATGAATTGTAATTCATAGAAAAAGTCATCCACTGCCATTAAAATTTAACTTAATCACAAATCATCTCCTAAAGAAGATTCAGCCAGGGGATCAGGTCCAGGGGGTGGACTGGGAACTTAAAGTGGCCCTGGAAAGAAACACTAAAACTGGCCCCATGTTGTAGTTGGGTCCAAATTGATGGAAGGCGGGGCCAGCAATACCATATTGTGTCACATTATACCACCCCAACAGAGCCAAATACCACAGTCCATCACAAAACACTGCCAGCACCACAAAATACATCCCCAAAAACTTCCACTGGCCGGCCATGTGGAGGGCGCAGGAGGCCCCTCGAGCATTGGCCCACCAGGAAATTTCCCTGTAATCTTGCTATCAGTCAGGAATTGGCCCATGCACGGAGAATTGCCAGGGAGATGCCAGCATGCCAAGGAGAATTGCAGAAGTCTTGAAAAAGGTTCAACACTGACAATACTGAGTCATAAACTTGATGGAAATGTGAATAAAAGTTAAACAAAAACGTATGAAATGCCTATAACAGTGATGGCTAACCACCGGCACTATGACTCCCAGCATGCTCCATCCATTTCTATGGAGTTCTGAGAACAGCCAAGCAAGTGTACATCTTGGGAGTCATAGTTTTACCACAGCTGGTGTTTCCGAATGCTAGTCTCACTATCACTGTCCTATAGTGTAAATTTCAGTATACCCCTGAAACATCTGACAAAAAGATCCAAAAACACTGGAGCAGCGACCTTGTGAAGACAAAAATTTGTGTCAGTCTGAAAACTTTTGGCCACGGTCGCACATTCTGTGCTTATGAAGATCAGTGGTTTACGTCTATACGTGGATCCCTTGTTTTTGGCATTTCTATAGTTCTTAGATACATTGTGATACGTCTGGACGGTACACTATTAATGGAAGGAAGGAAGTGAAAAGTGACAGGATATCAAGCAGAGGATGTCTAGAAGAAAGCGAGATCTGAACCTGAACTTATTATTGTTTTATAGAACCAGGAAGGCAAAGCTGAGGGCAGAACCTGCCAAATGTAACGTGATATGTGCTGCAAGCCCTATGTGTGTGTGTGTGTAAGCCCCTGTGCACACATGATATTTACTATCATCCTATCGCCGACTCATGCCCGTGCTATTTATCTGCACTGAGTGGGCACACTGACTCATGTGCCAACCTGGCTGCAGGACCGCCACTGCTGGAGAGTGTATGCATTGTGAAATCCTCTAGCTCCACCCCAGCCATTCATTGCTGCCTTGTGCTATAAGATCTCCAGCCACCGGGGAAGGCTGAGCTCTTAACTTTCTGCTGCCATCCACAACAAGCCTGGAACAGGTTTCCACTCTGCTTTCAGATGGACAGAAGAAATTACATTTCTTTGCTGCTGATAATCCAAGGTAAGGTCCTGGTTTTACTGCATCAAGTCACTTGCTTCTATAGATATTTCATGACTTGGAAGTTTAAAAAGTTGATACAAGTTTTATACGGTTCCAGATGCAGCAGATGGGAGTTTGTCACATGTAGCAGACTTGCATTTGTCACTTAGAACAATTCATTTGTGTTATTGTTAGGTGTGTCTATTCAGGGGTGCCCCACCAATGAGGCCAGGTGAGGCGATCGCCTCAGGCAGCACCAGGTACGGGCAAGAGGGAAGCAGTGGAAGGGCCATGGGCAATGAGCGCTTTCATTGTGGCAAAGGGGTTAGGTTAAGAAATTGGTATTGGGGAGGGGGGGTAGTTTCAGTTTTAACCTCAGGCAACAGAAAGGCTAGGTACACCCCTGTGTCTATGGTTTTACTTAGGACTGCAGGTAAACCGAATGTGTTAAACCTTATTCATGTATATGTTCTCCACGGACAGCACACGTCCCCATTCATTTCAATGTGTGTATTCAGACATCAGTGTTTTAGCACAGTCCGTGGGTCCGTGTTTTTAGCACGGAAGCATGCTCTATTTTGTCAGTGTTCACTGATCCATCACGCCCATTATAGTCTATGGGTCCGTGAAAACCATGGATGCAACATAGTATCATCCATGTTTTACGGATCATTAGGAAGAGATGATTTGAAAATTAGTTTTCAGCTGTTCAGTGTCATTGAAACACGGATGGCACATGAACAGCAAAAAACGGACACATGGACCCAATGCAGATCCATAAAGGACAGCTTCACGGATGCATCACTGATCACCTTCTCATGGATTTGAGCACGGATGTGTGAATGAGGCTTTATAGTGTAAATTTATAAGGCACAATCTTCTCTGAGGTAGGGCTCATGCACACGACCGTATGTATTTTGCGGTCCGCAAAAACGGATCCACAAAAAATACAGATGACATCCATGTGCATTCCGTATTCTGCGGAAAGGAACAGTTGGCCCCAATAGAACAGTCCTATCCTTGTCCGTAATGCAGACAATAATAGAACATGTTCTATTTTTTTGCAAAACGGAAACACGGACATACAGAAACAGAATGCACATTAGTAAATAAGTTCCGTTTTTTTTGCGGACCCATTGAAATGAATGGTTCTGCATACAGTTCGCATAAAAAACGGAACGGACACGGGAAAAAAATTGTTCCTGTACATGAGCCCTTAGGCTATGTTCACACTAGTGTCCTGGCTATGGCTGATGTGCGAGCTTCAAGTCTCCATGTAGCCCTAGCCTTACGTCGCTGTCATCAAAAATATGGGAACGCTTGAGAAAACCAGGAATAGTAGTGTTAATAGAGCCCAGAATGACAAATTCAGCTCTGCTAGACCTCTGACGTGACGTCATACTGTTTTAAATTAGCAGTTATTCAGTCAATGTGCCCAATTCCTGCGTACAAATGTAGCAGAGGTGAACATGTCATCTTTTTCTCTTTTGCAGTATAACAATGGGCTGCAGTCAAAACACATTGATGTATTGCATGAAGTTATGCCAAATGACAAAGTTAGCCCTGCTGCATTGGCAGACTCAGCACTGCTACATATACAATTCAGTCTTCAGATGTTGCCAAATTGAATGAATCCTTTAACTCTGTTTTATAATATTGCTCTGCTAAACCAGCAGTCCTATGTAAAACCCCAGGAAGCATTTTGTGATGTCACTGTGTGTTCTTCCAAATGGCAAACCCATTACTTCTACAGCTGACAAACTGAAATAGCTGAGCAATGACGTTTTTTTAATCCTATACCTGTTGTAACCTGACTGTAAACTGCCTGGAGTGCAATGTGAACACTGATGGTAACTCACGATTCGTTCTAGTGTAGAAAATGTTGTGTCTATTGTGTTTGTATATGTGTTTGTGTTTGTTTGTACTGTATCTGCATTCAAATATACAGTAGGTGTAGCGGAGCTGAATTTGTTACAACATTATGTTACATACATAGTTTTGTGTTGTGAATTTTTTGAGGCAAAAAATTTTAAAAAATGCACAAATTGATCAGTGTTTTTGTAGCCTTTTTAAGTTTTTAGGTATGGTTGCCAGGGGTGGATTGGCCATAGACCTTATGCCCCTTTCACACGAGCGGGAGACTCGCATGTCTCCCGCAACGCATCTACAGGGCTGGACTCGGCACTGACAGGGATCGCATATAATGCTCTGCGATCCCTGTCCGTGCACAGTCCAGCCCTGTAGATGCGTTGCGGGAGACATGCGAGTCTCCCGCTCGTGTGAAAGGGGCATTACAGAGAAATTTCCTTGGCCCACCTAAGTCCTCCTCATGGCCGGCCAGTGGAAGTTTTTGGGGACGCATTTTGTGCTGCTGGCAGTATTTTGTGATGGACTGTAGTATTACTACTGTTGGGGCGGTATAATGTGCCACAATACGGTATTGCTAGCCCTGCCTTCCATCAATTTGGGCTCGACTACAAAACAGGGCCACTTTTAGTATTTTCCCAGGGCCACTTCAAGTTCCTATTCCGCCCCTGATGGTTGCCCATATAGCATGGTGTAGCTCCTGACATTTTTATGGTGTTTTTTACGCCCTGCAGATTTTTTTATAGGCAGGTATGTACCCTCCTCCCTGTAATGTTACTTCTTCTGTAGAGAAATATGAGGAAAATGCATTGGCACAAAGAATGCCATACAAAAAAAAAAAAAAAACACACATCAGACTTTTTTTTTTTTTAAGCAATGCAAGTCTATTGGAAAAAAACAAAAACTAAGAATTAGGGAAATGAGGTTAAAAACCACCAGATGCAGAGCATGCTGCAATTTAAAAAAAATATCAAACCTGAAGGGTGAAAAACTACAACAAAAATACCTGTTTTAAAGGGGTTGTCTAGTGAATGGGAGCAGTACTGTAGTAACAAGCTCCATCCACTACACTGGAGCTACTCTGAAACAGCTGATCGGTAGTGGTGTCGGACCCCTTGCCAATCAGACACTGAAGCCATCAATAGTAAAATCCTGGAATACCCCTTTCCCATAGACTTCCATGTTACACGTTGAGCTTGCATTTTTGCCTAAAAATACACATAAAAGGCACAATAAACTGCAAAACTCCTTAAAAATGCCCAAAACTGACATTGAAAACTGATGTAAAGAAGAACTGTCTTAGATGCTAATAGCAACCAATCAGATTCCACTTTTCATTTTCCAAAGGAGCGCTGAGAAATGAAAAGTGGGATCTGATTGGTTGCAATGGGCAACTAGGCCAGTTTTCCTTGGCACCAGGTTTGATAAATCCCACCATAATGTTTGATTCCTGATGAGATCCTTCATGTTGTAAAACTGCAGTGTTCTGTTAGATAATGAAGTCTTTTCTTCACCATCATCATGAGAGTCTGCATTCTTAACCTTGTCTCTTTATGAGGCCTCTTTCCTCTGCCCGCAGGTTAATAGAGGTCAGCAGGGTCTTTGATCTTGAGTTTCCAGAGACCCTTGTCCTTACAGACCACTTATCTATGAGACCCCTGCTACTAGCCCTTGTCTTCATTCCTAAACCATCTGTAGCCCTTTAGTCTAAATAGAAATGACATCAAAGAGCAGAGATGCTAATGATGCCTTGTAGGAGTGAAAGTAACAAGCAAACATCAGTGACAGATGGTAATGGGGCAGCACTACCCAGTGGTCAGGTTATAATGAAAATAGATAAATTATCCTGAAATGATCATGTCTCAATGCACTTTTTTTGCAACCTAGTGTACAGTACAGTATGTATTATTCATTTGTGTGACGATTTGGAGATATTTGCACATACAGTAGCTTGTTAGGTTGTGGTTTGAGGAGTGATTAGGGGCCATGCCTTCTTGTCTGGCAAGGTCAGACGCTGGTGTGAAACAATCGTGTGTCTCCATACTGCAACCTCTGCCTAAAGATTGAGGATCTCATGTCATAGTAAAGAATGTAATGACCTGTGGTGGCCATACACACACTAATGGCCTGGTGCAGAGGTCGCAGTCTCACACAGGACCTGGTGTCTCTGGGCACATTACAGATACATAACATTACCATACCATTCCATTAAATTCACAGAGTTTATAAGCATGCATACAGTATATCTGCAGTGACCCCTGAGGAGTCGGTACAGAGGATGGGAGTGGTAGTGGCTCCAGTGAGATGTGTCACAGTGTACTCCCTCAAACCGTTGCTCCCTGGTATGCTATCCTGCTGATGTCTTTCCTCTGAACTTTTGGCTAACACCGTAAGCTGACACTTGTAGCTGTAGGTTTCCACGACGTAATGTGGGCACTTATGAGTTGGCCTGGCCTAGATGTGATCTAAGGTGATGGGTGTCTGACCCTAACCTGCAGCAGGGCCTATAAAGCTGTGGTTGCTGGTCACTCTGCTGACTGTAACAATGGTGTTGTGCAGATATCCGTAGATTTTGGATCCTTCAGCCTCTCTGGAGTAGTGGTCCAGTTCTCTGTACCCTAAGGCCTTTGTATCAGGAACAATAGGACTTGCTATGGAGTACAGAGGTTGGGGGATCCTATCAGCTGCAGGAACATTGTACATTTTGTGGGAAAAACCAATATGGTGGCTTTTTGCTATAATGTTTTCCTGTTGCTATCATACATATCTCTAAATAGGTGCACCTAAAAAAAATTAGACAGGAAAAATAAAATAGGAATAGGAAAAATTAGACTAAGGGCTCATACACACGACCGTATGTATTTTGCGGTCCGCAAAAAATACGGATGATGTCCGTGTGCATTCCATATTTTGCAGAAGGGAACAGCTGACCCCTAATAGAACAGTTCTGTCCTTGTCTGTCATGCGGACAATAATAGGACATGTTCTATTTTTTTGCGGAACGGAAATAGGGACATATGGAAACGGAATGTAAATAGAGTACCACCCTTTTTTTGCGGACCCAATGGTTCCGCATAAGGTCCGCTAAAAAACGGAACGGACACTGAAAGAAAATATGTTCATGTGCATGAGCCATAAAACAGATGCAAAACACAATAATAAATGACCCCCACAGTATCCAAATTAAACTTTCCCATTTGTCAGTAGAAGACACAAGGATGAGTATTACATTTTAGGGGAAGCACTCCATAACAAAGTTTCATTTATTTGGGTGCAGGAGGGGCGCACAGGAATCTGACAGCTGTGCTTATGTCAGAGCGGCAGACAATGTTGTTTTATTGTCCCTCTAGGAAACCCATTTGATCACAGTTTCCCATTTGAAAGCAGCTAAAATCAACACAGCTGGTGACCCCACTGCATAGGGGCGAGAAGCCCCCGCATCCATGATCAGACTGGAGGTTCACATCCCTGGAATCACGCTCATCGCCTCAAATTTAACAAATATGTTATAGTAAGTGACTAGGATAAGCCTCATCCTACAGATTGGTGATGGTCTGACTACTTGGACCTCCACTGGTGCTGAGGATTACTCAGTTCTTTATTCTAAGGAATAGTCGCATCCCTACCAATTAGAGAGTCATGGCACATAATAGCAATAAACCATAACTAATGTCTATGGGAAAATAAATATATACATTGTGACAACTCTCCAGGATGGCCGTCTTCTCACCTTAGACGGTTGGCACACCTCAAGAAGCCACTCCAATACTGCAGATTTGGGTGCAAATTGGCCACAACCAGCTTTATTGTCACTTTTACAGCAGTCCAAACAACTCATAAACACAAATCCTCGGCCGTCTGGCCACTGACTACACAGTATTTCTCCCTCTCTATCGGGGTTAGGGGGTTAGAGGGTCCCACAGTTCTTCTCGCAGCCTGCTCCTTCCCAAGACTGGGAGCCCTGATTGAGGAGCCCAGCCCACCTCTACCCGAGCTCCTCAGCTGGCTGCTAATTACCTCTCATTAACAGCCTGGCTCATACACACGGAGGAAACACACTATTTTCCCAGCCTTTCTTCTTCTCATCTCGCTTCCTCTGGGTCAGATACACCATTTTATGGCCCTCATATTGCCCTCTGGCAGCTCCACTGCCACAACATATATAATACACATGAATGGGATGCCTCCACTGACAGGCCTGTGAGTAATATTTGAATAGACATCACATTGTGATGTCAGAACGTGACGATTATACAGGGGTGGGAAGATTGCTTTTCTGATAAGAGTCATCTCCTGTGCTGATCATTGGTTGACTAATGTAGAGCATCCTCACTATTATATAGGTTTTTCGATTAAAGTGTGTAATATGTGGTACAACCCTGTCCCAGCTGCTGCAGAACATCACAATAATCACCTCAGATTCTGTGGAAAACCATAATACACAGCTCAGAGACTCAGCTCAGCTCAGAAACATTAGATGCTGCACAACCTAATAATACACACCACAGATGCTGTAGAGCCTCGTAATACACACGTCAGATGATGCTGAACATTATAATACAAATTTCAGATGCTGTAGAGCCTCATAGTACACACTTCAGAAGCTGCAGAACATCATATCCACATTTCAGATGCCGAAGAACATCATAATACACACCTCAGATGCTGTAGAGCCTCATAATGCACACCTCAGATGCTGTAGAGCCTCATAATACACACCTCAGGTGCTGCAAAAGATCATAATACACACCTTGGATACTGTAATATACACCACAGATGCTGAAGAATATCATAGTAGATGAGTCAGATGCTGCAGAGCATCACAACACAAGTCTCAGAATGCCATTATGCTGCAGAACATCATATTACATGCCCATCTATTAAGTAGGAATCAATGGGACAATCTGAATTTACTTACTGTTGTGCTACAGGAGGGTAAAATTCAGAGTCTCCTACAGAGTGCAAAGCTTGCAACTCTACTTGGGCTGTGGTGTCTGTGGGGTCCCTGTCACAGTAAGAACACAGCAGCATTATAAATGGTATGACAGATGTTGGGTCAAGGTATGCATCTGCCATTGGGTCCCAGAACATCTCAACATCTACAGACTAAAATGCATCAGCTCTAGGTCCCAGAGGAATGGAGGCTGGCATCAAAAAATCTTGGTGTGTTCATTCAAGTATTTGGTCCCTCAAGACTGAAGGAATTCATGGATTTGATGTGTGTAAATCTACAGATCATTCTACTTGGAAAATTGGGTCATAGTCAGTCCTTTTCACCAGTCCCTCTACATACCGTGTTTCCCCGAAAATAAGACAGTGTCTTATTTCTTTTTTTTCTCTGTAAAAGGGTTAGGGCTTATTATTGGGGTAGGTCTTATTTTTGCTGGTATGACATACTGGTATGTCATTTTTTTTTGCCCCGGGCCCCTGTGCACACACAGACAAAAAATATGCTTACCTACACTCTGCTCCGGACTTCTTCTTCTCTCCCAATCTTGTCATCCGGCGTGTGCTGTGTCATCCCGTCAACCAGCGTGATCCCGCGAGACCCGGCGCTGAGGTCACGTCTCGCGGAATCGTCACAGGGGAGATGTCTTGCAGCGCTGGATAGGGTATGGGTATAGGTGTGTATTTAGGTAACTAACTGCACAGTGCTGCATACTATAGTATGCAACATTGCGCAGGTAGGGTAACCAGCAGAGAGGCCCTGACTGGTTCCGCCCCAAAGCTACCCCTGCTGGGCTCAAACCGTAACCCTATTCTCAGTGTATCCTCAATGTACCTAGGGCTTATTTTTGGAGTAGGGCTTATATTTTAAGCCTACTCCAAAAACAGGGCAAAATAGCACTAGGGCTTATTATCGGGATAGGTCTTATTTTGGGGGAAACAGGGTAGTAGTTCATGTCATGCTATGTTCCTATGAAGAAGATAGGGTTTCTGAAGAGAACCAGTCATGGAAGAACCAGTCTGTCAGTCAACAGCTAATCCTCCCAATCACCCTATTCACATGCACCCTCAGTTCAGTTGAGGGTACATGTTTTATCAGTAAGGAGAGGTGGCAGCTTCTGGCGGCAGCTTTTCTTCCCTGAAAACAGAAGTATTTGGTGTCGAAATTCATCATGACTGGTCCTTCTTTAGCCCAACATCATTCTTTCCCTTTGAAAAAGTCAGGAGACCCCATACACATATGATAGTTGGCCAATCCATCTAAATCGATGGGTTTTGCCCAAGTTGGGGGTGTGTACCTGCACAGACTCACTCCAATCCAATCAGAGTTGCCAGTTTCAGACTGTGCAGGTACACAGCCCCAACTGGTTACCACCCCTCTGTACCTTTACTACAGACTGCTAGATATTCATTCATAGCTTCTAGTAGAAATAATAAAGGAATGGCACAACACAGAACCATAAGAATAGATGTTCCAGAATTGTTATTACACGAGGGATGCATGAAGCTATTAAAACAGGCATGTCAGCAGTGGGGACAGGTCCTCTTTAAAGTTATCTTAATTTCCAATGCTTACTAGCCACCAGTACTTATGTGGCTGAGGGACCTTTGAGCCTCCTCAGGCATCAGGACCCAGGCACGACTGCTACATCTGCCGCCCCATGGCTTGCTCTTGGTTTCCAAGTCTAGTGTCATATATTTATCACCTCCAGGTTGTTTGGGATCTTTGATAGAAGGAATGACTCATGAGATAATTTCAGGAAACTGTTCAAGACAAGAATGTGCATGTTGCTGAAAAAGCATATCTTCATATGTGGTATCCTCAAAGTAGTTCTGTTATGGAAATTTATGGGAAATCGGGTCTTGGCAATGATTCTTTTGTGCCCAACTGGCCATGTCACTGCAGTTCTAGTGAGGTCAGAGTGCATTTGTGCTTCCTGCTCATCCAAAATGAAGTCAATAGGAAAGTATGATGATGATATGCAGCTTCAAGGCTCCAACAATGACCCAAATGTCTGAAAATCCAGCTTTCTTTTCAAAAAGAACACATTTAGATGGTTGCTCTTAATAAATAGGGTTATAAATAAGGACCAAACTTTATTTTACCTGATCAGTGATGATGAAATGTTTCTAGGACATAAACCCATTGTATGGTTGGTGAAGTGATCAAAGTATTTTATTCCACGTTGCTTTTATTGTGCAGTGCGACCCAAAGATTGTCATCATTCACTGTCACAATCTAATGTTCCTATCTCACATAATTAGAAAGTTGGAGAGAATGAGTCTCGATTAATCACAGACACAGTCCCAGATGCAGTGCAGCACAGTCATCTTTACTGAGATACAGATGCCAGTATGAAGGTGTACTGTTAAATTGTGGGTCACATAGTATACTGGAATGAGGGGTACAGCGCTTACACATTTCTTGCAGAAGTCACATTCTGAAGGCCTGCACCACCACTTAGCCCTGGATCTCACACCTCTTGTACTAGTAGGTGGTTTCCCAGGGGCGGATTGGCCATAGACCTTACAGGGAAATTTCCCGGTGGGCCGATGCCCATGGGGGCGCCTGAGCCCTCCTCCTGGTTTGCCAGTGGAAGGTTTTAGGGATGTATTTTGTGCTGCTGGCAGTATTTTGTGATGGACTGTGGAGACTGTGGTATTTGGCTCTGTTGAGGTGGTATAATGTGCCACAATATGGTATTGCTGGCTCTGCCTTCCATGAATTTGGACCCTACAATAAATCGGGGCCACTTTTAGCATTTTTTCCAGGGCCACTTTATGTTCCCAATCCGCCCCTGTAGTTTCCTCTCTCCACCTGCTTCTTACACTCTGCTTTAAGACTCCTCTCTCCACCGCTGCCACTACCAGGCATTGAGCCCACTTATGGTCTGCATTCCCATGTAGTATTTCTTTGTATTGCAATCCTTCCACTGTGGTACTTTGCGACCTTGCATATATTCACTATAGGCATATGTCCTCTCTCCCATAGGTGGGAAGAGCAAAGTAGTTACCGCACCCATTTGAGAAAAGCAGCAGTTCTCTAGATCTACTGGGTCCAACTACTGTGTAACTTCTCCACCACCATGTCAGACTTGGCACAGGTCAACCTAACACTTGTTCCTAGCAGAGAATTCAGAATGAGCAGAACACAATCATATTACTATACAATAAACCTAGTAGTTTCATGCTTGTTGAGTCAAACCTGTGGTTAATGGGGAGAGACAAGTTAAACACAGCTCAAACATGACAACAAAACCCATAAATGAACAAAGAGCAGCAGTCCTAAACATACCCGGAGGGATCAACTCCTTGTATCCAACCAAACCTATGATGCACTTCTGCTTTCTCTAACACAGCTCCAGCACTGTCCCTAACAAGTCACATAGACACTGCCCTATCACTGCCCCTGTTGCTGCTTTGACCCGCCCATGGACATAACTTCAAAGGAAATAAGAGCTACATGGACATGGTCATGTGACCACACTCCAGAACGGACAATAGAAGCAATAAAGATAAATACAAAATTACAGCTACCTTCATAAATTATTATTTTAGAGGGTGCTGATGCAAACTAGAAAACCCCTTTAAGATCTTCCTACCTTTTTATTCCATGTGCTTTGAAAGTAAGACCTGTCCAGTCAGTAAACACAGCTAGGTAACCTCTTGTAGCTTCAGTCTAAGGACTGCAGGGAAAGGGTGCAAAGTACAAACCTTTATACAATAAATGGTTTCATTACCTTATCTTGCTGGAACACCGTAGAAGAATTCAGAGTTGTAAAACTTCTATTAATTTATGGAGACCAGGAACCCATTGTTCTCATATGTTGTAAGGCTGCCACAGCCTTCCTGATCAACATTTCATAAACTTATTGACTGTTTACATGATTACAATCAGCATTAACCATAGAGGGTGCATCAGTGGTCCTGGGGTAATGAAGATCTGCCCTTGTTGTTCATGTAAAAGGTCTGCCTTCATTGTTCATGTAGGATATCTGACCCCCTTGGTCATGTAAAAGATTTTGCCCTATTGTTCATGTAGAAGATCTTCCCCCGTTGTTCAAGTAGAACAGGGGTAGGCAACCTCTGGCACACCAGCTGTTGTGAAACTACAACTCCCAGCATGCATAATTGCTCTGCTCTTCTTAGAACTCACATGGAAATGAATAGAGCATGCTGGGAATTGTAGTTTTACAACAGCTGGAGGGCTGGAGGTTGCTGACCCCCTGATGTAGAACATGAAGATCTTCCCTCATTATTCATGTAGAAGATCTGCCCCCATTGTTGATACAGAAAATCTACTCCTGTTTTTCATGTAGAAGATTTGCCCCTGTTGTTCATGTGAAATACTGTCTGTGTACGTAGCATAATGAATGAATAACATTGGTTCCAAGCTGTTCCATGTCTGGTGAAAATTGTACTGTGGTATCCTATACATACAGTATATACAGTACATGTATATACTTACAGAAACAGAGTTTCCCACACTTAGAGAGCACCTGACAGCAGAATCAACTCTATCATAACAGACATACAACTTGATAGGGTCGATTCTGCTGATTAAAATTATACTTGTCTTGTGAAACTTGGTTGCGGCATTCCCAAGAAAAAAGACTTTGATTATGAAAATTTTGTTTTAGGGTTAGGAGGAGCGTGGTCAGTACTGGATGAATGAATAAAATGAATAAAAGTCTTTTTTCTCAGGAATGCTGCAACCGATTTGCACGAGATAGGTATCATTTTAAATTTAATCAGCAAGATCAACCTCATCAGGCCTTGTTCTTCTACAGTCGATCCTGTTGACTTTTGTGGATTACAAATAGTGCCCATATCATGAAAGAGAGAAGGCCGTGGAGCTCTTCTGTTCTTCGTAATTGGGTAGAGAACTCAAATGTCTGATCCTTATCGAGAGGAAGACAGCTGCTCTTTATTATTTTGCCTTCCCTGTTGCTTACTGGTGAAGAGTGTTCCCAGTCACAAGTAAAAAAATGTTCTACCCATTACACTCCATTTTATTCTCCATAGGGGGTGGTATTCTGGTGCAGCTGTAATACAGAGTGGCCCACGAAAAAGTAGCCTGCCTCCAATATCTCCAAATCAAATTGCCTAATAGTAAATCTATCTTAGTTGTTTATAGCAACCAATCAGAGCTCAGCTTTCATTTTTTCAGAGCCCTGTAGGAACTAAAAGCTGAGCTCTGATTGGTTGCTATGGACAACTGAGAGATTTATTATTCCGTTTGATAAAAGTGGCCTATTGTGTTTGGAAGATGGCGTTATCCCTGGAACAGTGAATAGTGATTGTGGAAGGCTATGTGCGAAGCAGATCGACCTTTGCCAACAAGTACCCAGGAAGAAAACTGCCAGCTAAACGTTGTATTCAGAATCTGGTTCGGAAATGGCATAAAACTGTCTCAAACAGATGAAGAAATTGAGGCCTCCATCGATCAGGACAGCTGAAGTTGTGCATGAAATTCAGCAGCGCTAAGTCAAATATGTAAATTACTGGACTTTGTTGCTGACTATGATTGCTGACAGACATTTAGCCCCGTTGCTGTACTTCATGACTAGAAAATTGGCGTTTGGTGTGCAGTGTCAGGAACATGAATAGTAGGCCCTGGACATCTTTGAACAGTTTTATAACCAACTAACTCCAGAAGAAAAAATGTCCTGCTTTTTCCATCAAGGTGGGGCAACATGCCACACCTCACAGATCTCACTGGCCTGGTTGATGAAGTATTTGCAGAGGAGCGAACTGTGAGCGAGGGGTTATGGCCACCACGTTCCCCAGACTTGTCCACATGTGATTTTTATCTGTGGGGAAATTTAAAACAGAAACAATCCACATTCCCTGGATGGACTCTAGGAGAACGTCATGACCACCATCCGCAGCATCAGCCAACATAATCCAAACTGCCCAAAGATGCATAGATGTGAACAAGGACCACTTGCTTGTTCATCTTGTCATACTAACCCTGGAGGCGGGCTACTATTTCGTGGACCACCCTATATATTACCAAACTAATAATTCCAATTTGCCTTTACAGTGACAACTATAGTTCTGAATGAGAAATATATACAGATATGGCCTCTTTCACACTAGCGGCAGCACGGATTCGTCAGGTGAAGGGTGTCGCCGGATCCGTGCTGCCGCAGGGACATGTGTGAGGCTGGAACCACGCTCCGGCCCCACACATGTCACACAGTACATACACACAGACATATACACATACATACTTACATGCTCCTGGCAGGTCTCCACAGCGCAGGAGGAGCAGGACGGCGCACACATAGGACGATTCCCCACAGCGCCCTCTGCTGGGCGCCGGGTGGAATCGTCCTATGTGTGCGCCGTCCTGCTCCTCCTGCGCTGTGGAGACCTGCCGGGAGCATGTAAGTATGTATGTGTATTTGTATGTGTATATGTCTGTGTATGTCTGTATGTAAGTATGTGTGCAGGTGACGGATCCGTCATGAACTCCATTGAAAGTCAATGGAGGACGGATCCGTTCACCTTTATGTCACACCAAACGGATCCGTCCCCATTGACTTTCATTGGGGGTCATGACGGATCCGTCTTGGTGCGGATGCCTGGACCGGAGATCAAACCGCAGCATGCTGCGGTTTGCTCTCCGGTCTGAAGACGGAACGGAATGCTTCTAGGAGCATTCCGTTGTCTTCAGTTCAGTTTTGTCCCTATTGACAATGAATGGGGACAAAACTGAAGTGTTTTATTCCAGTATTGAGCCCCTATGACAGGACTCAATACTGGAATTATAAAACGCTAGTGTAAAAGTAGCCTAAGTTGTCACTTCCCACCCTGAGGCATTAGGAGACACAGAAAGAAGATGTTCTAAAAAGATTCTACAAATCTACAAATAATAATTGTTTGTAGAAAACCTAACTATGATAGGGATTTATTTTGGACAAGCGGATGGGTTGTTAACATAGCTGAACATGTACCGACAACGCCGGGTCCCTGCCTGTAAGGAAAGGAGGATAAACACACGATGTACACAGGCAGCCGCTCACTGGCTCATCCCAGAGTCGATGCCCGTGCTTGTCTTTTTCACTTTCAGGGAAGTGATTGCACAGGAATGTGTGGCTGCAGGGGGCAAGGTTAAATGGGGAAATTTCGACAAACCATTTCACTTTGTTGCTGTGTCATATTTTTGGTTCAGTGCAATAAGCCGCCTGCCATGCTACTTTGTGCCTGGTAATCCTCCCTTTATTCTCCTAAATGTCTGTTTATAAAGGAGCCATTCATTCCATGGGCCATCACTAGTATGTAATTGCCGAGATACATGACCCCTGTGTGCAGTCAGGATCCATTCACAGTTGGGACTCAGTTTTCAGTGTGTACTACTTTAGTAAGTCAGACATGGGCATCAGAAAGCAGCTGCTGCCAGAGAAAATATGGGCTGCACGGTGGCTCAGTGGTTAGCACTATTGCCTTGCAGCGCTGGAGTCCTGGGTGTGAATCAACATCTTCATGGAGTTTATATGTTCTCCCTGTGTTTGTGTGGGTTTCCTCCGGGTTCTCCGGTTTAGTACCACACTCCAAAGACGTACTAGTAGGGAACTTAGATTGTGAGCCCCACTGTAGACAGCTTGATGCTAATGTTTGTAAAGTGCTGCGGAATATGTCAACGTATAATAAATACCATGCGCAATTAGTGCGGGAAATATGCATTTCACCAGGGACAGAATATCACTGCATTCCACTATATTCTGTATGATCAGTAATGTGACCTTGACCTTACATATGTGTGATATTATTAGAATCAATAACTGTTTTTACATTACAGCCTCCAGCCATTGAAGGGAACCTGTCATGTTAAACGTTGTGATTGAGATACAGGCAGCATGTTATAGAGCAGGAGGAGCTGAGCAGATTGATGTATAGTTTTATGGGAAAAGATTCAGTAAAACTTGTAATTGATACATTTAAAGGGAGCCTGTCACCAAAATATTCACCTTCTGCGCTGCTTACTTAAAGGGTTTCTGTCACCAGATTTGGGCATATCAAACAGGATGACATTTGCAATGTGCAAATGTCACCTGATGCCCAATCTGATATTCTTTTTTATTTTGGTGCCCCCGTTTTTGTAAAAAATGCACTTTTATTTTATGCTAATCAGGCTTACTAGGTGCAAGGGGCGGTTACACTGCACCTAGTAAGCGCTGTTTGCCCACCTCTTGTCACGCCTCCGTTCTCTTGATTGACAGGGCCAGGCAGCTCGCTCGATCTGCTGCCAGCCCTGTCCGCGCTTCAAATCCCACGCCTGGTCCGTGCGGAATAAAATCGGCGCAGTGAGGTAGCCGGGAGCCCGGCGGCCAGCCGAATTAGCATAAAATAAAAGTGCATTTTTTCCAAAAACGGGGGCACAAAAAGAAAAAAGAATACCAGATTGGGCATCAGGTGACATTTGCACATTGCAAATGTCATCCTGTTTGATACGCCCAAATCTGGGGACAGAAACCCTTTAACGCTGTAGCACAAGTAAACATGAATCATCTAGTACCTTTGTTTGTTCCTTCTGATGTTCATAAACAGGAAAAATGTGGTTTTAGTGATATGCAAATGAGGACCCGCAAGTGCCCAGGGGGCGGCATTCAGGCAGTAAGTACCCAGCACTCTTTGCCTTCTGCGTGCACAACTCCTCCCTAACCCCTTGTCTGGTCCACCCTGTAATCCCTGCGTCATACTGTTGAGTGGCAGAGATCCGTCACCACCAGGCCTGGTGCCAGCTATCCCTAGTAGAATGCTGTTAGCGGGGAGCGATGCCCACAGTGGTCAGAACACTGCGCATGCCCAGGCCTGGCGGTGAACTGCATAAGCACGGGGTCTTGGCCACTAAATAGCATGACACAGAGGCCTGGGCACTTACTGACAGAACGCCACCCCTGGGCACTTTCGAGCCCTCTTTTGCATATCATAAAAACCATGTTTTTGCTGTTTATGAACATCAGAAGAAAAGAACAAACATACATTTGATTCATGTTTATTTGTGCTACAACATTATGTAATCAGCGCAGAAGGTGACATTTTGGTGACAGACTCCCTTTAAATTCCTGTTTATTCTGACCTTTGAAGTCCAGGAGGCGGTCCTATCAGTGATTGACAGCTATCTCTGTATACACAGTCATAGAGGGAAGGCTGTCATCACTGATAGGACCATCTCCTGGACTTCAAAGTTCAGAATGAGCAGGAATATAGGAATGAAATACAAGTCATAAGGAATTTTTTCCCATAAAACTATATATCAAAGCTCCCCCTGCTCCATAACATGATGTCTTTAGCTCAGTGACAGGTCCCTTTAATATTTATCATCTATCTCGTGAATTTTATTAAAATGGATTTTCTGTTATAACATGTCTATGATGAGCTCCAGGACAGTATTTCATCTTTGTACAAGCTCCAAGTTGTACAAAGCTATAATATGGCACATGCAGAAATTAATGTTATTATTCCATATGATTCAACTCTTTAAACAAGTATAGCATCAGATCCACCTGATGTGCCACAATGCCAGCACCTGGCAAGTTCAGACAGATGCTTTTGTCTGTTGGTAAAGGGAGGGCCCACTGCTGCTCTCTGCTCAGCATTAGCCCTTATTCACACGTCAGTGTTTGGGCAGTGATTTTGAGCCAAAACCAGGTGTGGGTCTAAACACAGAACAGGTGCAGATCTTTCCATTATACCTTATGTCTGAGTAGGCTTCACTACTGGTTTTGACTCACAATCACTGGTGGAAAACATTGAAGTGTGAACTGGGCCTTATAGAGGTTTCCCAAGACCCCCATTTCATATGACCAGGAAGGATGCAGGAATTAAAAAAAAAAGAATCACCTGTCACAGGTTCCAACATTGACCATTCTCCATTCTCTTCCACTTCTGGTCGCCTCTGGACCAGAAGTGTGACGTGACTGCATGTAATTGTACATTGGTTGGAACATCTTCTGATCTTTACAATAAGGTAAATATTCTCTTAACCTCAAGTTTACTGGTTTTCATCTAAATTACCCTTTTCAGTCTGAACATCTTCAGATGAATAAAAGCAGAGGAAGTTCCATTTGCAGCAGAGTGATTAACAGATTATCATTCCTTCCTATCATTAGCTGCTCTGTATCTTGAAGAGGACTAATTACTTATTTTACTGCGCCATATCCTGTCTATCCCAGGGTACTGGTTGACTGAATGGGATGTCTTATGACACAGCTCTGAAGGCATCTCATCCAGCCAACCAGTATCCGGATCAGTACTGATAAGGGGCAAGAACCAAAACACCTACCAAACTGGTGTCTCTTTCCTTAGGAGTGTTTTCTTCCTTCTTGAGGAGAGATAATTTGCAATTTTGAAAATAACTGCAATAATGACTAGAAATAAGTCTCCATCCACCTCCAGATATCTTCAATGAGAAAAGTGCTGAACAACAAGGAAATATCCATACACCCAATGGCTAGCATAGACCATTTCTACTGCGCCTGAATTCTGTCTCAATTTGGTCTAAAAATTGGTGCGTTTTTGACACAATTTTAGCATCTCGTGTTAGACATATTTATTTGGAGAGTATGCCGTAAAGGATAGTCCCCTGCACCTCGTCCACCATGGGAGTGTGGCTTCGTAAAAAATGGCGAGTGGGTTTGGTGGAAAGGTGTATAGTAACATGGTTTATAAGGCCAAAAAAGACCTCTGTCCATTCAGTTCGGCCTGTTATCCTGCAATTTGATCCAGAGGAAGGCAAAAAACCCCTGTGATGTAGAAGCCAATTTTCCCCAAAATTCCTTTCCGACTCCAATCAGGTATCAGAATAATTCCCTGGATCAACGACCCATCTCTAGTAACTATAACCTGTAATATTATTACCCTCCAAAAATACATCCAGGCCCCTCTTGAACTCTTTTAGTGAACTTACCATCACCACCTCCTCAGGCAGAGAGTTCCATAGTCTCACTGCTCTTACCGTAAAGAATCCTCTTCTATGTTTGTGTACAAACCTTCTTTCCTCCAGGCGCAGAGGATGTCCCCTCGTCACAGTCACAGTCCTGGGGATAAATAGATCATGGGAGAGATCTCTGTACTGACCTCTGATATATTTATACATAGTTATTAGATCTCCCCTCAGTCGTCTTTTTTCTAAAGTGAATAACCCTAATTTTGATCATCTTTCTGGGTACTGTAGTCCACCCATTCCAGTTATTACTTTAGTTGCCCTCCTCTGAACCCTCTCCAGCTCTGCTATGTCTGCCTTGTTCACAGGAGCCCAGAACTGTTCACAGTACTCCATGTGTGGTCTGACTAGTGATTTGTAAAGTGGCAGGACTATGTTCTCATCACGGGCATCTATGCCTCTTTTGATGCAACCCATTATCTTATTGGCCTTGGCAGCAGCTGTCTGACACTGGTTTCTACAGCTTAGTTTGCTGTTTACTAAAATTCCTAGGTCCTTTTCCATGTCAGAGTTACCCAGTGTTTTACCATTTAGTATGTACTGGTGACTTGCATTATTCCTTCCTATGTGCCTAACCTTACATTTGTCAGTGTTAAACCTCATCTGCCACTTCTCTGCCCAAGCCTCCAATCTATCCAGATCCATCTGTAGCAGTGTACTGTCCTCTTCTGTGTTAATTACTTTACACAGTTTAGTGTCATCTGCAAAAATTGATATTTTAGTGTGCAAGCTTTCTACAAGATCATTAATAAATATATTGAAGAGAATAGGGCCCGATACTGACCCCTGTGGTACCCCACTAGTGACTGTCACTCAATCTGAGTGTGTGCCGTTAATAACCACCCTCTGTTTTCTATTACTGAGCCAGTTACTTACCCACATACAGACATTTTCTCCCAGGCCAAGCATTCTCATTTTATATACTAACCTTTTATGTGGTACCATGTCAAATGCTTTGGAGAAGTCCAGATATACGACATCCATTGATTCGCCGTGGTCAAATCTAGAACTTACCTCCTCATAGAAACTGATTAAAATAGATCACATGACCGATCCCTCATGAAGCCATGCTGATATGGAGTTATTTGCATTAAAGTACTCCAAGATAGTATCTCTTAGAAAACCTTCTAACAGTTTACCCACGACAGATGTTAAATTCACCATCCTATAGTTCCCGGGCTCTGTTTTTGGACCCTTTTTTGAATATTGGCACCACATTTGCTATGTGCCAATCCTGTGGAACACCCCCTGTCAGTATAGAGTCCTTAAATATCAGATATAAGGGTCTGGCGATGACATTACTTAATTCTCTTAGGATTCAGGGGTGTATGCCATCTGGCCCTGGTGATTTGTCTATTTTAATCTTTTTAAGACGTCGCTGTACTTCTTCCTGGGTCAGACAGGGCACTTTTAATGGGGAGTTTACTTTTATATTCTGCATTTCTTCTGACAGTTTATTTTCCTCAGTGAATATAGTGGAGAAAAAAATAATTAATAGCTTTGCTTTCTCCTCATCGCTCTGTCGTTAGTTTTACTCTCTTTGGCAATTAATCTCTCGTTCTCTAGTTTGGCTGCTTTTACAGTATTTGTCTTTACATATTCTATTTTTTCCTTATAGTTTTTCAATGCTTCCTTGCTCCCCTCCTGTTTTGTTGATTTAAATGCTTTCTTTTTGTCATGTATTGCTTTCTTTATAGTTCTATTTATCCACATTGTTTTTTTTTGGTTTTCTTGTATAGCTTAAGCTGTGCCATTTTACCCCAAAATAATCCCAAAATTCAGTCACAAAGTAAGCCAAAGTAAGCCAACATAATGTTAGACTGTCTAAAGGTACAAAACTCTAGGCTCAGGCTGGATGATGAATGTGGTGCAGTGATAGACACTTTTATCTTTATACCACATGTTGGTTTGATTAGTTTGTGACAGAATTTAACGCCAGGACTGTGATGAGCTCACATAAATGTTGGCCACTGTACATAGGCTCCATGTCAACAAACTCTCAATGATCTCCAACTCTTGGCTCTCCGACACTTCTCAGTAACTTGAGGCCATCAAGCCTGTAGGAGTATTAATACAGCAATATTCATTATTGTCATGAAAACCCTCTGATTAGCTCAAGCGGTGCCAATCAGCAACAGAAATCCATGTTTCAACTTTTTTCAGGATGGATTTGCTAGTGGTAAATCTGGGCTGACACCTCCATTCCTGTATTGAGATAATACTGTATATAGTCTATATGGGCCCTTCATATTTCTGGGATCTCGGCCCATTCATCTTTAAGAGTGTCAACATCTTCAGTGTCACAAAATTAACACCCATACAGGCAGTCCCTCTTAGTCCTTAGAATCTGTAGCCATGAACTGACATTTCTGGTTATGAAAACCCATAGCGAATTCCAAATACCCGGAAGAGCGGAATGCAGTCACAGTAGCATCTATTGCTTTGGAGGACACTGCTTGTATTGAAACAGCTTGCCTTTTTTTTCATACAACATACGTTTTTTATGCCTTTTATAGCAGTGTTTCGTCCTAAATGACAGTGTGAACCATGTTTTATTTTTATTGGTGTTTTTTTTACCCAATAGAGAATGAGATATGAAAGTGCCAGAAAAAATACCAAAACTTTCAGCATTCTGAATGCCAAGACCCAATAAATGTGCATAAAAAAACACAATTAAAAACCTAAATGTGCCAACCCACCCTCAAGTGGAAAAATCAAGAAGTTAAAAATCAGCCACTTTGCACATATTTACCAATGTTTTTGTTGTTAAATTCTGAGCATTTAAGTCCCGCCCCTGAGCATAGCCCAAGCCCTCCAAGAATGTCTACTAATGGGTGAGGTTAGCATAAACCCGCCCATTTTTCAATCGGGAAAAGCCAAATTTTCCAGGAAACTACCTGAAAATTTGGGGCAATACCAGTAATTCAAGATGGCATTGTGTTATTGAGAAAGCAACTTCAAGCGGATGGTGGATAAGAAATAAATAAATCATTGGAACTTATACTATGAAGCAGGATTTCAGATGTGTTTAGAATGTAATGATGACAATGGGGTTTCTGGGAAAACAATCAGAGGAAAAGCATGAAGCTGAGCAGACAGGCGATATCTTAATTAGTAACAGAATGTATTTTTATTAAATACTTTCACTACCATCACATCCCATGTGGAAGAGACACACTTTTTTTATAGTCTGGCCTGTTTTAGATTAAAGGCCGATAAAATCGACATTTGTGGGTTTGTGGTCCATACAATTGTTAATTAAAAGTTGTGCACAGTCTTACTAATGATAGTAGATGTATCGCTGTGCACAGCAGAGGAGCAGTGACAAATGTCTGGGAACATCTCTAATCATATAAAGATAGATAGATGGTGTAGATAGATACTGTAGCTAGTTAGATAGATTAGATGGATAGATAAGATAGATACACATACATACACATATATATATATATATATATATATATATATATATATATATACACACTTATTTACTTACAGGCTGCAGGTTCTCTGTTCTCCTCTGATGTCTCTTAGAGGGGTAAGGACCTTTGGAATTCAGTAATGGTAGGCTAAAGGACCTTCGAACATGTGACATGATGATATTATCAGGTCCTTTAGCCTTTTAGCCTACTATTACTGCATTCCAAAGGTCCTTCATACCGGTATGTACACCATTTCTAGTATATTTCAGGCCATCTTCAGATACAGTCACACAGGGGGCCTGGCCTAGCCTGAATTGTACTAGAAAAGACTCTGCTCCTGGGCCCCTTCTCCACTTGGGCCCCAAAGCAGCTGCTTCCCCAGTACTTACACCGCTAAATAGATTAGATAGATAGATAGATAGATAGAGTTTTTCCAGAAGCTATAAAGTAATAGTTTCCATTACACATTTGACAGTTACTGCTGATCTTCTATTCACTTCTGATGGACTGCAGAATACATCACTTGTGGAAGTCCCATAGAAGTGAATGGAGCGGTCAGTGGTGATGCATGTGGCCCCACCACTGCTTTTTCATGGGGCAGTTCGATGACCCCTATTTTCATGATCCCAGCGGTCAGACAGCCAGTGATCATTTATCCCCTATCCTTTGAATGCTACTAGTGGCACAACGCCTAAAAGAAAGCGATCCTGTCCGTTTCATATGTTGCTCTCACCTGGGGCGGCATATTCAGCTGATTCAACTTTTTATCACCTATTTGTAAGTAGTCCCATTATACTAATTTCAGCCATCTTCCTCTGATTAGGTAGGGAAGCCATGCTGGACACCACAGTCACTCACAGCTAATACAGAATTCATGTTGGGAGCTTGGCGGGCAGCCTGCATTCTGTAGCAGCAGGTACATGCTTCATATTGAGATCCAGAGGCATAGCCCGAATTTGCAGAGACTGTCCCTAATTTTCAGACAGTAGTCCTGGTAAAGTAGGGCTGTTCCAGGCCAAAAATGGGTGCTTATTTAAGCCTGGCCTATAAGTGACCAATCATGGGCATGTTTGTGGGTGTTCCTAGGGACGGGTCTTAAACATCCCAAATTTAACAACTACAATGTTGCTAAGTATGCAGTCAGCTTCATGCTTATATCATATGAAGAAGAATTGGCAGGAAGTGTCTGATGAAGAAGGTGGCACACTTTTGAAACACTTAAAACCGCTTCTTTTAGACATTTTTCTGCTAACTTTGGTGATCCCGCTGGATTACTGGTGGGTGGTTCTGCAGTTACCTTTATTCCTTCCATTGGGAGGTCCATCTGCTTCTCAGTGTTGTGCCTGCATTTGCCGTGAGACATCTATCCCGTGAGCCTCATTACTTTCGTCCTAGGTCTCCAGTCCATGAGTACTTCACTTTTTTTTTTTTATTTCTTTTGACACTCAATGGTGAAGACTCACTATCTTAAAGGGACAAGAACACCAACTATGGTGTATGCTGTATTATGGTTCAACTTGACCTTACATTATAGTACTGAGGTCTGGGGTTTGAGCCCAATCAGGGTGACATCTGTATAAAGTCTGGCCTCTCTATATAGAAATGGTTCATTAATATCTGTAAGATAGCCACCTCCACATTATCATCACAGTGACACGATTATACCGTACATATTATATTACCGCAGGCACTTTACATGTAATAAAATCATCTAAATATCAGGAAATGCTGAGACAGTCCTTCTGAGGAAGCACAGCAGCTATTAATATATCTCAGATATCACCCATATGGCAGATGGACACTTCTGTCTGTTATATAGAGTATAGCGTTATACGGTATATTGTGTCAGTTGTTTTACACCATCTTAATTAGGGGCTCAGTGTGCAATAAATACATACTAACTTTAGTGACTAAGCCTAGAGGTGCAGGGTGTAGGAGCAATGAGAAATGGGGCATAATGGTTTAATTTATAGATTAATGGTTGTGATTAGATACCATATGTCACAATAATACAGTCTCACCTGAGATATGTGCACTTGACAGTTGAACATAATGGTCTTGGTCCCATATTCCTAGGTGTCCACATTTTTGAAAAAAATAATGTTTTATAATATGCACTGGTGCGCTATACTTCGTTGAGGGTCCCAACGTTGGAGCCCCCAGCAATCAGATACCATATGAAAATGGGGGACTTAATGGGGTTGTCCAGAAAAACCATCACCATAGTCGCCCCGTTCGCTCAAACCTATACACGATCGTCACTAAATAGGGAACCCATTGCAAAAATTTATTTTTGTGTCAGTTTTAATATACATGAACTAAAAAGCTGTAATAAAAAAAATGATTTTTTAATAAGAATTATCGATTTTCTCCAAATGAAACTTAAAAAAAGGAAAACAAATCTCTAAAAAAATGTTAATAAAAAGTCCTAAATGTCATCGCAAAAATTATTTTGGTAGTCAAACAAATAAAAAAAGTCAGCATCAGTAAACCACCACATGCGCAAAATCACAAAACATTGCCTGGACATTCAGGCCTTTTTTGGTCATGAAAGGGTTAAGTATATGTTAGGTTATGGGAAGTTTGCTGTTGAATGCACTGGAATGGTAGAGGTTAATATCCATTGTAAAAAAAATTCCATGGAGAATTAGTTATAAAAGCAGGAGCTGCACTGTCATCATTGCACCGATTCCCAGAAAATCAGCCCTCATTATGCATTGCGTATATATGTCTGACCTCATACTACGCTTTTCCTCTCCTGTCAGGCTCCACATGTGGGACTATCATCAGCGCTGGATGTATATGCTATATGATATTCGCAGTGTGTCATCTAATGAAGGATGCTATTCTAACTAATAGGAAACACATTACTGAATGGTTTTCATTTGTCAATGTAGAAGGTTGAACATTGCAGCAGAGCATCAGCTGAATATGGAAGGATCTAAGGCACAATTAATATTTTGGTTACTGGGACTCCAAATGTTAGTACTCCATTTTACGTGACTATTAAAAAGTAAGTAAACCTTTATAACAAATTTTGTGATGTTCCAATAAAACTTTTTCTAATATGCTTTATTTATTTAGTATTTTTATTATACTTTTACGTCACTAAACTCAGTTCTCTGTACACCGCTGACAGCTCAGCAGTGTGCGGAATACACATTTTTATCAATGGGGCCGCAGTAGCGCTTCTGCCTGCTCCACTAAGCTAAGAGAACTGCATGTCAGCTCTTAGCTTAGCGGAGCAGAGAAGCAGGAGCCCGCTCCCCTCAGCTAATCCTGGCATAGTACATGGGTACAGAGTACCCATGTGCTATGCCAGAAGTTAGTAATCCTCTGGGGGGTATGGACAGGAGCCGCAATATGCGCTCCTGTCCGTACTCACAGCGCTGTGGCCCCATTCATAAATGTCACACTCCATATACCGCTGAGCTGTCAGCGGTGTACAGAGAACTGAATGGTACGCTTTAGGGAAGTAAAAGTATAATAAAAAAAATACAAAATTAATAAATAAAGTATTTTAGAAAATTTTTATATTAAAATTTGTTATAAATTTTTAGTTACTCGTTAAAGGGGTTGTCCGAGTTATGAAAAAAAATTAGCTCTGTAAATCTGAGGGGCAGCAATATATAACTAAGTTAAGCAAGTTTTAGGCAAAAAAAAAAATATCTATATTTTCTCATTTCCCTGGTTCTCTTCTGGCCTTTGTTTACATGCAGTAATAACAATCTCTGCCTACCCCCCTGCTCTGCAAAGGGAGTGAATACAAGAGCTTCCCTGAGTGACATGTCTGCCTGCTAGTATACTCAGCAGCATGTTGTATGTGTAGGAGTACAAGTCCCAGCTGTACAATGACACTGCTGATACACACAGGGTCTCCCCCCTACTTGTTTTTGTGCAATGCTCTGCAGAACTCCTCTGTCAGCTCCCATTTGTCTTCTCACTGTCTGCAGCTACTGTAGTAAACCCTTCAGCCTTCAGTCTGTGCTGGCTGAAGGGGTTAAGGTTTTATCTGAAAAAATCCAGGGAGAGAGCAGCCGGCAGCTCAGGCACAGCAGGTGGCCAGTGCAGGGGGCGTGACCAGTACAGTGACCTCTCGTGTACAGACTCTTATCTGCTTGTGCATGAACTTTAGCAGATCAGGGAGTAAAGCTGACATCATAGGTCATATGACCCTGAGTGAAATCTGAGAAACCATCAGCTTTGGAAGTACAAAGTTTATGGCAAAGCTGTTATATTTGAATAGTTAGAAATATACACAATCACAGAAAAAAAGTGGTCTAAAATGGCAGAAAAGTGCTCAAAACCCCATATGCTGTTGCGCATATCAAACTGGGGGAGGAAATCCTGCACATGTGATCCGTTGCTAATGGCAATCCTCAGCAAAAATGCATACAATGGAGGATGCCGGCAGCGGACCACATGTACCACAAAAACATCCTACACCAGATAACAATTGTGCGGATGTGACAAATTATATAATCAAACAAATTACGGAAAAAGGTGCACTGCGATGATAAATGCAATTGATAATATATGGCTAAACCCTCATGCTGATGTTAAAATGAGACTTTCGCCAATATATTCTTATATCAAGCCCGAGCACCGCCTCCTCCCATTGTATGTGTGATCTCACGCTAGAGGTAACTAGGAGTAGGTTGCTGTGTGTCGGCCTGTATGCTCCTTCCACAATTGCCCATACGGCATAGGTAGGTTAGCGTTAGGTCCCGTGCCACTCTAAGATACCTTGACGTGGTGCTCGGGCTCCGGTATGTTCTTGATATAAAAATATATTGGCGAAAGTCTCATTTTAACATCAGCGTGAGGGTTTACCCATATATTGTCAATTGCATTTACCGTCGCAGTGCACCTTTTTCCGTGATTAGTTAGAAACATACAAAGAACAAAAAAATTACTTGGACAACCCCTTTAAGGAGGCGACATCCAGTAATGTACAAAATATACCATTAAATTGTATGTTTACCTTTAAAGGCTGTCTGTCATTAGTGGTAAACCAGGTCCAAAGCCTTGTAGAGCTAGCTCAGATGAATAGCAATCCATTACTTTATTCTGGAGAAGAAGAACTTTTAATCCCCATGGAAATAAACAGTTAAGAGCACCAAGAGTGGGGCCAATCCACTCTGTGCACCCTTGCTCCTCTTGTGTCCTCTGTCAGCCCCTCCTTCTTCTGGGCCAGGTTCCTGCATAGTCATCTTACCTAGACCAGGAGAGGCTAGCATAGGAAGCAGGAGGAGCATGGGTGCACAAAGTGGCTTGGGACCGCCCTTGCTGCACTTAACTGCTCATTTGCATATAGATTAAAAGTCCTTTCCCAGAATGAAGGAGTGGATCACTAAGTAAAAAGTATCATTACATTCAGCTGAGCTATTTATTGCATACTGTATTGTTTTTAGCAAAATTTTGAGAAAATCGCATAAAATAAAAACCATGATATGACTGAAGTGTATGAACAAGGACTGAAAGGTTTTTGCAGTTGAAGATTCTGCAAACTGTTCTTCAACTTATGACCTTGAGATCACGGCACTGAGGTCTTCTCTTCTGTCACCGTTATCGAATTCATCCACCCCTTTCCATTCAGTCATACACAGTATATGGTTGCAATTTGCTAATTGCTCCCTGTGCACACCTACGTAGAAACATATGTTTTGGATATCCTTGTTTCCATGCATTTATCACTTCACTGGAAGAAATGAGACCATTACAGAAAGCAGGGCATGTAAATGAGCCTCTAGGAGCAACTGGGGCGTGGTCATTACACCCAGAGGCTCAGCTCTCTCTGCGACTGCCACCTGTCTGCACTTTGATTGACAGGGCCAGGAAGTGAAAACATCATCACACCTGTCCCTGTCAATCAAAGTGCAGAGGGCACAGCAGTTGCAGAGAGAGCAGAGCCTCTAGGTGTAATGGCAACGCCCCCATTGCTCCTAGAGGCTCATTTGCATATATTAAAACTTTTTCTCAGCAATGCGGGCATAAAGGAACATAGGACCAACGAAGATGTCTTCAGCTGCCGAGTGTACATATAACAGGTCAGCCAGTTTCATAGGAGCAAATCTGCTGACAGATGTCCTTTAAAATCTGCTATGTGGACATAAAACCCTAGACACGCCAAAGAAAATGCTGTAAAAAAAACTCTATAAAACATCCAGACTCATTTTTTAACTATGGAATAAAATTTCAAAAGAAGTTATATCTGCACCACTCCAATCCCTGCCGATTCTGCAGTGACCTGGTGCCCCACCAGGTCAGGAGTTTTGCTCACTAATGGTAGCACTGGGGCTAGTCATTGGTGACATTAAAAAAGTAGGGATTTGGAGCCCTTTCGTGGTGTATTGAGCCGTTATAGTCTGTAGTGTTTTTATGGCTGCAGTTTTTGTAATCACGGAAGAAAAAAAACACTGTTTTTATTTGCTTCCTGTTGTGTATGAGGAATGTATGCATTTTTGTCATAGGGTCTGGAAGTTCATAAAAATGAGTAAGAAGTATAGTAAGTGACTCATTAAGATGATGATTATCCTGTATTTCCATATCGCCCACATATACTGCAGCATTGTGATTACATCCGCTGCCTTCTAACCCGCCTAACCTCTGTCTTCCAATCATAGACAGTTATCCCACCTATAGGCTTTGGATGAAGGGACGCTATAAGAAACCCATGGAAGCTCGGGGATACCGTACAAGCACCCGGCATATGTTGATATTAGAGATGAGCATATTTTTTCAAAAATTCAATTTGAATGTTTTACCGAATTTCACAAAAAGATTTGATTTGATCTGAATTTATTCTTAGCGAATCACTTTAAAAGAACGGCTACTTCCTGGCTGCAGAGAGCCTGCATATAGTGTAGAACGCTGTGCCTTGCAGTAACACATATAGGTAGTCCGCTGTGCTAGTAAAACAATGCTGTGAGTCAGTATGAAAAGGCATCGCTCTTAGAATCGCTGCACACTTTACGTATTTGGGCAGTGATGGGGCCAAAACTGACCAAATAACTCAAGTGTGAACTCAGCCTTACAGGTCAATGTTAGCGCCAGGTATAAAGAACTGTGTAGTGGCCCAAGATTCTACTATAGCGTGAAAGAGTGCACTCCTTTTACACTGTCTTCATCTGATTACACATAGATGTCTACAGAACCTGTGCTATTAAATGCTTATACAAGTAGAGAATAGCTCCTATTACCCAAACTTTACACTCTCCTATTGGTCCCTGCTCATTCCCTACAGTGTGGATAATGCCCTTACCCTTTCCCTACACTATGAATAATCATTCCCTGAACATATCAATAGTTTTTTTTTAATATTTTCTAATCACTGTCCCTAGTGCCTGTCATGTCTCTCCCTGCACTAAGTTTACTAATGGGATATTTTTAAAAGCATCCTAATATCTAATTGTGAGAGGTACATACCATATAGGAATAAAATAATAAGAAACAAGAAAAAACCAATGTGGATAAATAGAACTGTAAAGAAAGCAATAAATGACAAAAAGAAAGCATTTAAATCACTAAAACAGGAGGGGAGCCATGAAGCATTGAAAAACTATAAGGAAATAAATAGAATATGTAAAAGACACATAAAAACAGCCAAACTAGAGACCGAGAGATTAATCGCCAAAGAGAGTAAAACTAACCCTAAAATGTTCTTCAATTATATAAATACTAAAAAGTATAAACCTGAAGGTGTGGGCCCCTTACAGAGTAATGAGGGGGGAGTAGCAGAGAGCGATGAGGAGAAAGCGAAGCTGCTAAATAACTTTTTCTCCACTGTATTCACTGAGGAAAATAAAATGTCAGATGAAATGCAGAGTATAAAAGTAAATTCCCCTTTAAAAGTGTCCTCTCTGACCCAGGAAGAGGTGCAGCAACGTCTTAAAAATATTAAAATAGACAAATCACCAGGACCGGATGGCATACACCCCCGTATCCTAAGAGAATTAAGTAATGTAATCGACAGACCCTTATTTCTGATATTTAAGGACTCTATACTGACGGGGAGTGTTCCACAGGATTGGCGCATAGCAAATGTGGTGCCAATATTCAAAAAGGGTCCAAAAACAGAGCCTGGAAACTATAGGCCGGTAAGTTTAACGTCTGTTGTGGGTAAACTGTTTGAAGGTTTTCTGAGAGATGCTATCTTGGAGTACCTCAATGAAAATAAGCAAATAACTCCATATCAGCATGGCTTCATGAGGGATCGGTCATGTCAAACCAATTTAATCAGTTTCTATGAGGAGGTAAGTTCTAGACTTGACCGCGGCGACTCAATGGATGTCGTATATTTGGACTTCTCCAAAGCGTTTGACACTGTACCACATAAAAGGTTAGTATACAAAATGAGAATGCTTGGCCTGGGAGAAAATGTCTGTATGTGGGTAAGTAACTGGCTTAGTGATAGAAAACAGAGGGTGGTTATTAACGGTACGTACTCAGATTGGGTCACTGTCACTAGTGGGGTACCACAGGGGTCTGTATTGGGTCCTATTCTTTTCAATATATTTATTAATGATCTTGTAGAAAGCTTGCACAGTAAAATATCAATTTTTGCAGATGACACTAAACTGTGTAAAGTAATTAACACAGAAGAGGACAGTGCACTGCTACAGCAGGATCTGGATAGACTGGAGGCTTGGGCAGAAAAGTGGCAGATGAGGTTTAACACTGACAAATGTAAGGTTATGCATATGGGAAGGAATAATGCAAGTCACCAGTACATACTAAATGGTAAAGCATTGGGTAACTCTGACATGGAAAAGGACCTAGGAATTTTAGTGAACAGCAAACTAAGCTGCAGAAACCAGTGTCAGACAGCTGCTGCCAAGGCCAATAAGATAATGGGTTGCATCAAAAGAGGCATAGATGCCCGTGATGAGAACATAGTCCTGCCACTTTACAAATCACTAGTCAGACCACATATGGAGTACTGTGTACAGTTCTGGGCTCCTGTGAACAAGGCAGACATAGCAGAGCTGGAGAGGGTTCAGAGGAGGGCAACTAAAGTAATAACTGGAATGGGTGGACTACAGTACCCAGAAAGATTATCAAAATTAGGCTTATTCACTTTAGAAAAAAGACGACTGAGGGGAGATCTAATAACTATGTATAAATATATCAGAGGTCAGTACAGAGATCTCTCCCATCATCTATTTATCCCGAGGACAGTGACCATGACGAGGGGACATCCTCTGCGTCTGGAGGAAAGAAGGTTTGTACATAAACATAGAAGAGGATTCTTTACGGTAAGAGCAGTGAGACTATGGAACTCTCTGCCTGAGGAGGTGGTGATGGTAAGTTCATTAAGAGAGTTCAAGAAGGGCCTGGATGTATTTCTGGAGGGTAATAATATTACAGGTTATAGTTACTAGAGAGGGGTCGTTGATCCAGGGAGTTATTCTGATTGCCTGACTGGAGTCGGGAAGGAATTTTTCCCCCTAAAGTGAGGAAAATTGGCTTCTACCTCACAGGGTTTTTTGCCTTCCCCTGGATCAACTTGTAGGAAAACAGGCTGAACTGGATGGACAGATGTCTTTTTTCGGCCTTACAAACTATGTTACTATGTTACTATAAAATGGCAGCGACCGGGCACGGTTAGCTTTTTATAGGGCTGTGACATCACAGGGGCTGACTATCTGCTGATTGGGTGTATGCATGGCATTATGGGTGATCCCTTGTTCCTGGGCTTTTTACTACCACTTTGTAACATGTGCAGCCGCCATTTTAGAAAAAATGCGATTCGTTACCATGAAGTGCAAGGAAATTCGGAATTAATCAAATTTTTCCAGAAATTCGGATCGAATTCCACTTTGTCAACTTTGATTCGCTCATCTCTAGTTGATAGGGTTGAATTCAGACTTGACTTTTCATTGTGGCAATGGCTGAAAACCACCCCATTGTACGGATGTAATGAGTGGTGATAAATTCATTAGTCGCAATATTACCAGTCATATTTAGTCTTTCACAGTCCTTGATTCCTAAGAACATGACTCATGGCACTTACCTCCCTCTATGAGGTACAGTAGGTGTCACAGGAAGTTGAATTTCTCTTTGACATGCTAGTTACACAGTAACTTGTCCTCGGACATGATTCACAAGTGACGGAGAAGCAGCTCATAGTCTCATAGATGGGACGTGGTCGTAGAATTGTCTAATCATTAACCCATAGCTGTTACTACTTGCAGACGAAGACTCCAGGAATGTCCATAAAGACACAGCTGAGGAATGTCACTCCATATTGTCTTCCACTAGTATGGGGTCTATTATTGCATAAGATAGGAGGGATGTGGGCACTACACCATGCCGGCCATGGCCGGGTAGTACCAGTGACAATAAAGAGGTTGTCTGAATTAGAAAACCCATTTCCATGCCCCCATTAGAGAATTCTGTTCAGGAACTTTATCACGTGATGAAAGTGCAGAGAGGTTTCGAAGAGTGTCACATAGTCTGGAGGACATTACACAGACATAAATGTGAAATAGTACTATGTACTTGCAGTGACCTGCAGGGGGAGAGCCAAGAGGAGGGGGGTGGTGGTTGTGGCATTGATAGGAACATCAGTTGATTCACATTGGCTTTGAATAGAAGGAACACACTTTCTTCCCTCAGGGCACTCCCTGGAGATGGATCTCCTGCTTGGTGTTAGGTAGGGTGCCCATGATGTTAGGTAGCTGGGTGCAAGGCAGGATAACAGTTGAAGGGGCCGGTGAATGGTTGGTGGAGTCAATAACCAGGCCCGTTTGGCTGCGATAAATAAAGTTTATCTGTATTGAATTGATGATGGGAGTAGTAGTACATATAACAGCACAATTCTGAGATAGAGTAGGCTTACCCAATTACGCTTCGCCATAGTCCACTACGCTATAGTCCAAAACGAGTCAAACGATGTGTGCACCTGGATTTTAATTATTAAAGCTTACATGATTTTACTACCATTGACACTGCTGGATACTTCGGCTGTGCAACTACTGTATAGGCTTTCTCAATGGCTGTGTATGGGCAGCAACAATGATAGTAGTAGTAGTACTCCCTGTCTCTCTCTGAATACACTTTTCAGTCTCTTCAAATAACAGGTATGCACTTCCGATTTAATTATCTCTTTGTGCAGTGCCCAGGTTGCGGAGTGCAGATCTTTTTTTTAAAATCAGATACTTTTTTTATTAAGATTTTTGCAGTACAACAAAGTATACATAATGACCCCTTGCTCCCCCCTACCGAACCATCCCCCCATCCCTCCCCCTCCCTCCCCTACCCACAAACATGTCATCAATGTCACAAATCATATACAGAAAGTTTTTTGTCAACCTGTATTCACAAACATCTTCATTACATACATTTATATCTCATACTTGTATACAATAAAGCAATGGAATGAGAAAACCTTTTAGCATTTATTTTGTCTTGACAGATCTGTTTACTCCGCCCAATCTTTCTGTGCCCGGCCATTTTATCCAGGAGCCTCCTTCCATTCCATCCTAGTCCCCTTCCCTTGGAAGTGACCCATATTCAAACCTCAGTCTCCTTCTGTTTTTTCTTTATCCAGCACCCCCAGATTAAATCAAACTTTTTGGGGTTACCCCTCTTTATACATATTATTCCATTCTTAATAAATTATTCACCCTTGCTTCATATTCCTGAATAGTGGGTGGGTCATAGTCAATCCAATGGAATGCTATGAGTTTACGTGCTTGGTACAGAAGCCTTAGTATGGCTAGTCAATGTCCTCTTGGAACCTCTAACGACTCTATGCACCCCAAAATACAGGTAAGTATATTTTGCTCTAAATTCACTGAGTACACTCCCTTAATTATATCTATTACTGCAGCCCAGTAACGTCTCAAGCGAGGGCAGTTCCACATCAAGTGAATCAGCCCAGTGGAAGGAGCTTCGCATCTTGGACAATTATCATCTTGTCTATATCCTATGATTTTCAGTAGCTTTGGAGTCCTATAGACCCTATGTATGAGTAGTAATTGTGAGACTTTTTGTGCTTCACTAACTGAAATGTCCGACAAGTTTTTCAATATCTCAGAAACACTGCTCCACTGTCAAGTCAGGTACCTCAACCCGCCACTTCTCCATCAGTTGTAATGGGTACTTTTTGTGCTGCTTATCTAACAAATGATAATAGTGCAAGGATATAATACCTCCAGTACCTCCATGTGTACTGGTTAATTCCAGTATGGAATTTTGTGCAGCTAGTTCCACCTTGGCTGTTTTAGCCTGTAATTGTAACGCATGCCTCACCTGCAAATATTGGAAAAAAGATGCATTGGGTAACTTATATTTTTGTTATTGTGAGAACGCTTTTAGGGTACCTTCCTTATACAGTTGATTAATATATGTTAGGCCTTTTTCTTTCCATATTGGAAAGCTTTGAATTTTCTATAATTCCGGGTACAGGAATACACAGGATAGGAGTGTGTATAGTGTAACCTTCAATCCTTGCTATCGACCTTGCTTTCCACCAAACCTTGTGTATTGTGTATAGCAAAGGATATAAGGTACTTTTAGCAAGAAAAGAGCCCGCTTCTAACGCTTCCAATAAGGACCTAGAGTTTAATAAAATCCTAACTATCTGCCCTGTTTTATTTATATGTGCCGGGTCACCCCAGCCTCTGATATGTTGAAGCTGGGCAGCCAAGTAATATAACCAAGGATTTGGGACTGCCAGTCCTCCATCAGACTTGGCTCTTTGTAGGGTTTCCAGTTTTATACGTGGTATTCCCTTTTTCCAGATAAGATCTCTAAAAATAGCATTCACCTTATGAAAAATCCTGATCGGTATCCACCCTGGAGCGTTGTGGAGCACATACAGGAGCTGTGGCATGAATATCATCTTGATAAGGTTAACCCTACCAATAAGTGACAGAGGCAACCGTGCCCAAGTTTGTACCTTGCGCTGAAATTTAACCAACAATGGCTGTATATTTAGTCTTTCAAAATCCCTGGCATTCGGCGTCACCACGATTCCCAGGTATTTCATTTCCTTAACCACCTGTAAGTCAGTGTGCACCATTCCCTGCATCAACCCCCCATGATGAAGCGGCATAATTGCGGACTTAGACCAATTTATGCGAAGCCCTGACAGGCTCCCAAAGGAATCTATGATGGACATGGCATGAGGTAAAGATTGCTGCCAGTTTTCCAAGAATAGCAGCATGTCGTCCGCATAGAGCGCCACCTTTTCATGAATATTTTTATATTGAAACCCTTTCACTAAGTCTGCCGACCTCAAAGCAGCCGCAAGGGGCTCTATTGCTATCGCAAACAAGAGCGGCGACAAAGGACACCCTTGCCTGGTTCCTCTAAAAAGAGGGAATGGGTCAGAAAGCATTCCATTAGCCCTGATACGAGCAGAAGGGGATGAATACAGCAGCTGTATCCATGATATGTATTTTTCCCCAAACCCCATCCTCTGCAGGACTGCCCATAAATACCGCCATTCCACGCTATCGAATGCCTTGGCCGCGTCAAGCGACGCGACCACAGCATCCGAGGCGTGAACCTGGCCAGCCTGTATGTTCAAGGACAGCCTCCGTATATTCACCGCTGTAGACATATTAGGCATGAAACCAGCCTGATCCGAGTGGATTATATGTTCAATCACCTTCGAAAGTCTATTTGCTAGCATTTTTGCAAGTAATTTGACGTCTACCGTGAGCAGCGAAATGGGTCTATATGAGTCTGCTTGCAGTAGATCTTTCCCTTCCTTGGGCAGGACCACAATTATAGCTTGATTCATGGGTTCAGGCAATCTCCCTACCTCAAGGGCCTCTTTATATACTTCAAGCAAGTGCGGTAGAAGTTCAGTTTTATAAGTACTAAACAATTCTGAGGGGAGGCCATCTACCCCAGGGGACCTATTATTCGACATTGTTTTTAAAGCTTCTTCCAGTTCTAATAGGCTAAATGATGAATCCAATAGCGCCCTCTGCTTTTCACTCAACCTCTGCAGGGGAAGAGGCAAAAGGAATGACTCAAGGGTCTCCATTGTAGGGGCAGTTTTAGACATATAAAGGGATGAGTAAAACGACCGTAATATCTGTACTACCTCTTCCGAGTGCACACCTTACCTGACCCCGATTTTAGGGCCGCCACATATGCTGTATTTTGCTGTGGCTTGGACATCATAGCTAATAATCGCCCTGCTCTCTCTCCCTCCTCATAATACCTAAGCTTTTGAAAAAATCTCCTGTTGTCTGCTAGTTCTAATAATTGCTCATCATAACACCTTTGGGCTGCCTGCCACTCTTTGGCTTTCTCCTCCGATGGGTCATTCATATACTCTCCCTCCCTTTTCTGCACCTGTGCTCCTAGTTCTCGAGTATAGGCGGACGTTTTGTTTTTAGTTCTAGTTATTTCGGCTATTAGAAGACCCCTAAGATACGCCTTAGCCGTCTCCCACACCACTGCTTTTGAGGCTGTTCCACTATTAACGAGAAAAAACTCCTGCATTTTATATCTGATCCCTGCTACGTCCTCCAATACCTGCAGCCAGAAGGGATTGAACCTCCACAGTACTGTGCCTCGTTGTCTAATAGAAGTTAGATTGGCTACTAACAGCATCGGGGAATGATCAGAGACCCGTCTAGGTAAGTCCTTAATTTCCGTAACTAAACATCCCATCTTGTCATTGCCAATAAATAGATCAATTCTGGAAAGAGATCTATATGTACTGGAACAGCAGGAAAACTGTTGAAGCTCCGGGTTCCTCAAACGCCAGAGGTCCAAAAGAGAGGAGTCCTCCATCAGTCTGCCCAAGGGGGAACTATTTGAGGGTACCGTGGTTCCCATGGGGCTAAATCTATCAAGTCTAGGGCATACTACCATATTAAAATCCCCCATAATTAACACCGGTACATCCGGATGTCCTGCAATAAATTGTAGTACTTTATGCAATATAGTGGAGGTAAACGGAGGCGGGATGTATATTCCCACTATAACGCACTCCATATTAAATAGTTTCCCATATAGACATACATGACATCCCCCCTGATCAATCTCATAATCTATGCACTGGAACGCGATAGAACGATGTATTAGGATACTGACTCCCCTAGAATATGTCGAGAAAGTGGAGTGATACCCCTTACCCACTCACTGCATGGACAATAGCCCAGTCTGATCGGCCGTCAGATGCGTTTCCTGGACACAACACACCGCAGGCTGATATTTCTTAATACAGTCCCATATTGCTCTCCTTTTGCAAGGATCCTTCAGGCCACGTACATTCCAGCTAACGAACCTGGTTTGCTCAGCCATTAGGATAAATCAAAGGAACAGTCAAAATGCCGCCCCCCCTGTGCTCCGTCAACGCTCCAGGGCTAACAACCTCATCCCCCCCCTCCCAGGAAGAGACATAGGAATTGCAAGATCAAGACCTCTAACACATATTTGTGTGTGACATTGATTAAAGAATACAGACAGTAAGAGCAACCCTCCCCCACCCTCCCCCCACCCATAACCTTCCCTAAACTTCTCAAACATAGGACTCCCAGCCGACAAACTCCCACTAAAAAAAGCACTCCAGATATTACCCTAGAGCCTGGGTCAAACAACAGTCTGTCAGCGGGCGGCCAACCTAGAAATGAAGTTAACCAAACTGTATAACACTGGTTTCCCTACTACCCAAGCAGGGTTAATACAAGTATATATTACAAAACCCCTATTGCAGCTCTCCTTTGCCACACTCCTCACTCATTCACAATAAACTGTGGGGACATGTGTCTCATGTCCCCCTCCCGCAGACTCAATATATAATTTCACATTGAGTACACTATAATAGGCGGTCTCCTCCATACCGCTGACTCATGACCTCCGTACTTAAATCCCCAAACGCCTGTGCGCAAGGATACTCGTAGATCAACTAAGTTATCACCCACTCATCATATACGCTTTCAAAATAAATCTCACGGATCCAGTCACTGATCTTGAGCCACTTCTTCTCTCAGCTGGTTTTCATTACAATCCACCCATCTCATTGCATCTTTAGGGTTCTCAAAGAAGTGCGTGGTTCCTGCCGCCACCACTCTTAACTTGGCCGGGTACATCATTGAATAAGGAATTTTTAGGTTCCGCAGCCTCCTCTTAATGTCGAGAAATCGCACCCTTTTCTTTTGTACCTCCATGGAGTAGTCTGGGAATAGCGACACCTTTTGGCCATTGAAGGAGATGTTAGGCCTATCACGGGCTAGGCGCAAAATAATGTCCCGGTCCCTGTAATGAAGAATCTTCATAAGGACAGGCCTAGGAGGGCTTCCTGGGGGTAGCGGTCTTGTTGGGACCCTATGGGCCCTCTCCACAGCAAATAAAGGGGTAAGGGATTCAACTCCAAACGTATCTTTGAGCCACGTTTCAAAGAATTCTGTAGGGTTAGATCCTTCGACCTTTTCCGGAATCCCAACAGCTCTAACGTTATTTCTGCGGAGTCGATTTTCAAGATCATCTTGTTTAGCAATGACGGCCTCCAATCTCCGGGCCTGTTCTTCCACATCTCTCTGCAATAGGGGTATAACATCCTCCACATCCCCCACTCTATCTTCTAAAGCTGTTGTGCGTTCCGCCAATTTTTTAAGGTCATGCCGTACTATTGTGATGTCCTCTTTTATACCCCCCACCTGCATATGTAAAGTTGATAGTGATTTTCCACACTTAGTAATGGCTTTCATCACATCCTTTAGGGTTGGCTCTTCCTCTTCACCATCTTGTGATGCCCCCCCCAGGCCTGTCTCTCGACTCAGCGCCAGACATGTTACTTTCCCGCCGCCGTACCTGCCATGTCAGTCCAGTCTACATCAGAATCCCCCTCCTCAGTCGATATAGGCTCTCTGCGCCGCTGTGTTCTGACCTCCTTTTCTTCTGTATCCGTCCGGGCATACTTGCTCAACTTAGCCGCGGCCACTTGTTGCATTGAGGCGGAGCGGTTTGATCTGCCCGACGTGGGTGCTCCGGCACCATCTTGGATCTCTCTCTCCAGGCCTTTCTGCTCCTTTTTCTTTGTCATTTTGCTGAGCGGGCTCCTCTCTCTTAATCGGTAAGTTCCGTGGATGTTGTAGCACCCGTTGGAGCTAAGAATCGGAGCGGGAGATATCTCTTTACAGGATTTTAAAGCGAGGAGTCAGCGGAGCTCAACTGACCCACGTCCGTTCACATGCTGTGCAGGCCACGCCCCCCGGAGTGCAGATCTTAAATCCGGATGGCCAGTCCGTCTCAAACTGTGGTGGGCGGCAAAGCAATATACCGTTTCCACAACAGTAAAGTCTCTTACCTCAAATGAGCAATATTTTACTATCTTTACCCAGGCACGACCTCTGAAGTCATTCTAAAGCTTCAAAAATGCCTGTCCTCTTTCTCTATCAGGGGTAGTTCTTTAGTGCAGTTGTTTGGGATGGTGTTTTCCTGGATCAGGCTTTAATTTAGGCCTAGTTAGCAGGTTCTCACATATACAGGTCTTGCCTATAGCTCTTCTTAACTAAAACCTTCTTTCCTAAACAGGGGGCGGGACTAGTCCATCACCCTGGCAATTAAAGGGGTTATCCCATGAATAATGTAAAAAATGAAAATCGGATATCATATAGAACATGACGATACTTTTCTAACAAAGCTAGAAGCAGCCCTGTACCTCACATGGATTCAGAGATCTCCCCATTCATTGCTCTACTAGATTTATATCAAACTGACAGCTCAAGGGGAGTGTCTTTTCTGCTGCAACTAAGGGGGCGTGTCTCAGCTCTCCCTATCACAGCTCAGGAGGCAGTTGAAACATGAAACTGAGCATGTGCGGCCTTCATAATGAATAGGTCAAAGAAATACGAAATGAAGTGGCACTATACAGATATATTATATTAAATAACTCAGTGGCTATACAAAATGTTTAATTACATTCAATTACAAAAGTATTCAGATCCAGGTGATGGTTTGAAAACGGTAGACTATTTTTCGTGGGACAACCCCTTTAAGGCTAGGACTCCCAGTGTTAACTATTGGTGGTTCATACACAACAATTTGGGAGACTGAATGTATAAAGAAATGCATGTTTTTAATATGAAATCAGAACATTTGATTCTGAGCAAACAATTAACCCTTAGCAGTGATCCGCTGGGTCACTGCATAATGTTGCTGCAGGGAAATTAAACATTTACTGCCAGGTTTCCTCACAGCTGATTGCTGGGATCAGTTTATTGTTATGGGACCTTTTCAACAATTTGGGATTGTGTTTGGGGGGTCAGGTCTCCAAGTTTTTTTTTCCCATTAGAGATCTGTCTTATTCCTTTGAGTGAGGTCTGGACCGGCAGCTAGAGTACCATGAGAGAACTGCTCCTCAAATGTATTGGCCAAGATTTACTAAGCTAAATGCACCAAAAGTCTGGCTCAGTTTGTACCAAAACCTGGCTCACGTGATTTGTACCACATTTATTATGTGTCTTGGACACTTTTGGAGCCTCATTAGACAAGGGGTCGTGGTGTAGAGGAAAGGAGACCCCGTTGACTATTATATTATGGGGTCCATCCCGGTGTCTATTGTGTCTGCCATTTTCCTGCAATAGAATAGCATTGAGTGTAATATACCAGCACAGGAATCTGCCAGGAGTAACAGTCTTGGGGGCTGCCTAACCCTAACTCAGGGCTTGTTGTTCAGGGGAATAGAAAAGCCACGTGAGACGTTTCCTGTGACTGGAGAACCTGGCAGCCTCTCAAGTCTTTTAGATTACAATAAAACAATGATCCAGAATTTCTTAGAAATGGGACAGAGGATCCTGAGAATGAGGTTTAAACGTCAGCAATATCCAAAGCACACATACACGTTATGTATTTTGTACAGTATTTATATTTTTTCAAAAACGTACCCACACAGCTGAATGTCTTTGCCATTGACTTCCATAATAAAAATATACATTAGCACATACATTAAAAATCCTTTCATCTAGCATCTAATAATGTGAAACTACTAAGACTACTTTCACACTAGTGTTTAAAGGGAACCTGTCATCACCTTTATGCTGCCCATACTAAAGGCAGCATAAAGTAGAGACAGGTGAGTTGATTTCAGTGGTCTGTCTTTTATAAGTTAAAAGTAAGTGGTTGCCGAGAACCAACATCACAAACATCGCAGACTGGGCCTGGAAGAATCATGGCCGCCTGAGAAGAGTCATGGTTATTCATGAATTCCTGCTCTCCCTGCCCACCTGCTGATGATTGTCTTCTACCTAGTTTTCTACCTTTTTCTCTAGGAGAGAACTGACAATCATCAGCAGATGGGTGAGGAAAGCAGGAGATTAGGAATAACCAGGACTCTTCTCAGGTAGATTTGACTCTTTTCAAGGCCTGTGCTGTAATGATTATGATGCTGGTTCTCGGCAACCACTTACTTTTAGCTCATAAATGACACACCACTGAAATCAGCATTTCTGTCATTACTTTATGCTGCCCTCAGTGAGGTCAGCATAAAGTTGATGATAGGTTCCCTTTAAGTTTTACAGCATTGAGTTCCGTCATAGGGGCTCAATACCAGAAAAAAACGCTTCAGTTTTGTGCCCATTCTTTGTCAATGGGGATAAAACTGAACTGAACAGAACGGAATGCTCCAAAATGAATTCCGTTCTGTTTAGTTCCGTTCCCAGACCGTAGAGCAAACCGCAACATGTTGTATTTTGCTTTCCATCTTGGAATGCGGAGCAAGACCCACAATACAAGTCAATGGGGACGGATCCGTTCTGTCTGGCACAATAGAAAACGGATCCGTCATTAACTCCATTGAAAGTCAATGGGGGACGGATCCGTCAATATTAAAGATAATACAACCGGAACCGTTCATAACGGATGCAGATGGTTTTATTATCAGTAGCGGAAGCGTTATTGCTGATAACGCTAGTGTGAAAGTAGCCTAATAATTCAACACTTATATCGCTGCCCAGAGCTGCGATATAATGTAACATTTTCAGACTGAAAGAAATTTTGCTGGATTAACAATGGTATCACGTTTGTTTGTTTGTTTGATTTTGTATTTTATTCCCCCTTTTTTTTCTCTGTTTATAGCCTTTTTTTCTGCAGCTAGAAGAAAAGTTGTTGCTTTAAAAATGTCGCATTTTTGTTTCTGCTGTTTTTTCTAATGATTTTGTATAAGACTTGAAAAATGCCAGAATCGGCAGCACAGGCTTAAAAAGCACCTGTCCCCTCTCCTGACATTTCTGCATTCCCCCTGTAGCTAAGCTCCTGCATCGAATGTATATGTCTGGTGTCGTCAGAGCCTAGAATTTGTAGTCTGATCATCTGTAAATGGGAAACTCTTGCCTGACGTTGACTAACATCCTGTGTCTTGACTCCTCTCATGATGGTTACTGTAGATGATTGTTGCATAATCCATTCATATGTCTGCACTTACTCTGGAGAAGGATGATGACAGAGTGTAGTAGTAATATAGGACAGACACAAATATTATGGTGAGTCACTTCATGTAGGTGGCCTGTACGTTAATCACTCTCACCATCTAACCTTCCTGGGTGTGTAGTCCTATGATGATCCACTTCGAGGAAATAGATTGTAGTTGTAAGATATTAGTCTGACTTGTATAATAGTGAGACGGCAGAACTGAACGGATGTGTACACAGCAAGCACAGATATGTTCCAGCTCATTCCTTGTGCCTACTAGTATTAAGGGGGTTTACTGCGAGTTTAATATTGATGGTCTATCCTAAGGTACATGATCAAGATCTCATCATCGGTAGTCCGATACACGGCGCCCCCATAAATAAGCTGTTTGAAGTGGGCACTGCTGTGTGGTGAGCGCTGCAGCCTCTTCCTAGGCCAGTGACTAGAGATGAGCAAATTTCTTCAATTTTCGATATGGCTGCTTCACCAAATTTTACAAAAAAAATTTGCTTGGTGATGAATTACTTGGTGATGCATTTTTTTGTAAGTTACAGGTGCAATGACAGGGAGCTGCTGGTACCCCTCAGTATCTGACAGTAAAAACAGTGTAAAATTAACAGAAAAAAAATTAAATCGCACTTACCGCCTCCATATGCTTGTGACGGCCCGGACCCCGCCATATTGCTTGAAGATCTGGCACAAAATCGCGCGGCCCGAGATGACATTGTCACACTGGCTGGCATGGTGACATCATGTGTCACCACGTTCAGGATTTTGGCTGAGATCATCAATTAAGATGGCGGTCTGTCGCGAACAAATGGAGGAGGTAAGTATGATATTTTTTTGTTATTACACAATTTCAGGTTAAATCATTTCACTACCACGAAGCATGATGAAATTCGGCTTCGCTCAACTCTACCAGTGACGTCACCTTCATCAGTCACATGGCCTAGGCACAGCTCAGACCTATTCAAGTGCATGGACCTGGGCTGCAGTACCAAGCACAGCCACTATACAATTTATGGCGCTGTGCTCAGTAAACTGTGATGAGGCCCTTCAAACAGGTCATGGGTGAGGGTGCCAATCTGATATTGATGACTTATCCTGAGGACATTCTACTCCCAGAAAACCCTTTTAATTTATAAGCAATATTGTATTCATTCAGTGACTGCAAACAGGGATCTTGAAATGGTAAAGAAATTGATACCCAAAGTAAATTACCCAAAATAAAAATGTTTTATTATGTAAGGATTGCGCAGGACAAAGAAACATGCAAATAGATTGTATAGTGGCACACAGGGCCCCCCGATTCTATATCACTGAGGCATAGGCAGTAGAGCAGCTATAGGGGGGTGCAGAGATGGCATAAACCCCCAGCACCTAGTGCTATAAGTACATACCTGTATTATAAATGCTACTTAGTAGGTAGGGGCTGAGCCCTTTTACAGATTTGACATTGAGGCCCAGAAGCTTCAAGTTTCCCCTCTGGTCCTTGTGCCACCGCTTGGTTCCTCTAGGAGAGAAATCCTCTGTAATTATAGCTGTCCCTCAAAACAGGAAGCGTGGGATGTATACATTCTCCAAAGACAAACATAGATATACATGGCAATAAATATTTGACAGTTGGGCGTCCTAGCAGGAAAACGGGGGTCTCATCTCTATTTTGTGCCTTTGTAAACGGCAGCATTTTCAGCAAGTCTCCTTAAACTTCTATGACTCTCCTATGTAGCTCGGTTCTCAAAGACACAATGGGAGTTAGTAAGGAAACATCTGGACTTAAAGGGAACCTATCATCAATTTTATGCTGTACTCACCGAGGACAGCATAAAGTAGTGACAGATGTGCCAATTTCAGCGGCGTGTCACTCACAAGCTAAAAGTAAGTGGTTGCCGAGAACCAGCATCATAATCATTGCAGCCCAGGGCTTAAAAAGAGTCATGGTTATTCCTAATCTCCTGCTCTCCTGCCCATCTGCTGATGATTGGCAGTTCTCTCCTATGGAGAAAAATAAGGAGAAGACTGTCAATCATCATCAGATGGGCGGGAGAGCAGGAGACTATGAATAACCATGACTCTTCTCAGGTAGATTTGACTCTTTTCAAGGCCTGTTGATTATGATGCTGGTTCTCGCCAACCACTTACTTTTAGCTCATGAGTGACACACTGCTGAAATCGGCACATCAGTCACTACTTTAGCTGCTCTGAGTGAGGGCAGCATAAAGTTGGTGACAGGTTCCCTTTAAGTCTTAATCGGTTTTGCATTTATTGACATTTCATTGCTATCTCTTTCAAATTCTTCAAAGTCAAAGTCATACATTTTTGTAAAATTAAAAAAATGCATGCATTTTTGCATTATTATGTTTTTTCACTATTATACTAGATGCATTGTGGTGCCAATCCTTTTCCTAATTTGTACTCATACTGTAACTCCATCGAAGAGAAAACATTGACCTGTAAACACATAGAAACTCTGCCTTTTGTCTGACGCGTTTCAGGTGCCCGGTGTTGAGGTTTGAGGTATTCATGAATTAAACAAGCGGAGAACTATTAAGCAGCAAATAACAAAAAGGCAGCTTGGCTTCAAAGACGTTGCTGCTTTTTCTCTGATTGTATTATTAGTTTCAGGATGTGGGTGAGGATGGTGTCAGATCGATACGTGGTCTTGTCTTTCAGAGTGTTCACAGGAAGATAATGGTTTTTCTGGCCATTTCCATTTGCAGCATATTTGGAAAAATTGCTATAGTTAATACTGTTAGTTGCTGTTACTGCAACCATGTTATCTACAGCACATGATTATTAGTATTATATATTTGCAATGGATAACAAGCTCACATCCCTCCAGGCAGGTCAGGCCTTAGGGGTGTGCGACCTGTGCAGCTGTGCAAAGCATATGAGCTAGATGGTACTTAAAGGCTATCTACACCTTTGGGGACAATTTTTTTTTATTATTGCATTTATACTTATTTTGACATAAAAATAACTTTTTCAATTGGTTTTTATTAACAATATGGAATCCTTTTTTGTGTACAGAGCTGAGAAGCTGTACTAGCTGCCTGCCAACAATCAGCCAACAATTGTGCAAGTTCTCCCACTTAAAAAGATGAGAGAGGCCTGTAATTGATATCATAGATAGACCTCAACTATGACAGACAAAATGAGAAAACAAATGCAGAAAATAACATTGTCTGATTTTTAAAGAATTTATTTGGAAATTATGGTGGAAAATACGTATTTCCTACAAACAAGCAAGATTTCTGGCTCTCACAGACCTGTAACTTCTTCTTTAAAAGGCTCCTCTGTCCTCCACTCATTACCTGTAGTAATGGCACCTGTTTGAACTTGTTATCAGTATAAACGACGCTTGTCCACAACCTCAAACAGTCACACTCCAAATTCCACTATGGTAAAGACCAAAGAGCTGTCAAAGGACACCAGAAACAAAATTGTAGACCTGCACCAAGCTAGTAAGACTGAATCTGCAATAGGCAGCTTGGTGTGAAGAAATCAACTGTTGGAGTAATAATTAGAAAATGGAAGACATCAAAGACCACTGATCTCCCTCGAACAGGAGCTCCACGCAAGATCTCACCCTGTGGGGTCAAAATGATCACTAGAACTGTGAGCAAAAATCCCAGAACCACACGGGGGGACCTAGTGAATGACCTGCAGAAAGCTGGGACCAACATAACAAAGGCTACCATCAGTAACACACTACGCCACCAGGGACTCAGATCCTGCAGTTCCAGACATGTCCCCCTGCTTAAGTCAGTACATATCCGGCCCGTGTGAAGTTTGCTAGAGAGCATTTGGATGTTCCAGAAGAGTATTGGGAGAATGTCATGTGGTCAGATGAAACCAAAGTAGAACTGTTTGGTAGAAACACAACTCGTCGTGTTTGGAGGAGAGTGAATGCTGAGTTGTATCCAAAGAACACCATACCTACTGTGAAGCATGGTGGTGGCAACATCATGCTTTGGGGCTGCTTCTCTGCAAAGGGACCAGGACGACTGATCCGTGTACATGAAAGAATGAATGGGGCCATGTATCATGAGATTTTGAGTGCAAACCTCCTTCCATCAGCAAGGGCATTGAAGATGAAACGTGGCTGGGTCTTTCAGCATGACAATGATCCCAAGCACACCTCCAGGGCAACGAAGGAGTGGCTTTATAAGAAGCATTTCAAGGTTCTGGAGTGGCCTAGCCAGTCTTCAGATCTCAACCCCGTAGAAAACCTTTGGACGGAGTTGAAAGTCCGTGTTGCCCAGCGACAGCCCCAAAACATCACTGCTCTAGAGGAGATCTGCATGGAGGAATGGGCCAACATACCAGCAACAGTGTGTGCCAACCTTGTGAAGACTTACAGAAAACGGTTGACCTCTGTCATTGCCAACAAAGCATATATAACAAAGTATTGGGATGAACTTTTGTTATTGACCAAATACTTATTTTCCACCATAATTTGCAAATAAATTCTTTAAAAATCAGACAATGTGATTTTCTGTATTTGTTTTCTCATTTTGTCTCTCATAGTTGAGGTATACCTATGATGTCAATTACAGGCCTCGCTCATCTTTTTAAGTGGGAGAACTTGCACAATTGGTGGTGACTAAATACTTTTTTTTCCCACTGCATCCTTGTGCCTATAATGTGTCATCCGTCATCCTTGTGCCTAGACTTTAGCAAAAATTTCATTTCATATATCTTTATCTCATAAATCTATTGTGTAGACTTCTGATTTACTGAGTCTGACATTTTTGTTCTGTTTGCCATATCTTGCTTCCTTTTAAATCTTTCCTCCGCATTTTATCTTTTCTTCAGGTGCCTTCTGGAAATTCTGCATTCCATACAATGTTGGACTTTCAGGGAATAAAATATTTTCTGGACCGCGAGGCGTACAGTTCGGTTATGCAGTGCAACAGTTTAGCAATCAAGATGGAAACTGGTGAGCATTGATTCATACTTTTATAATTTTGGTTATGATTATTATTACAGTAATCCCTCAAGATACAATGGCCTCAGGAATAGCTGATAACTAGCAACTACTACAGCTATTTTACCAGAGAAGTGGCCGTGATTGGTTGGACCTGAGTCTGAGACATTGTATGTTGAGTCTGGTTTCAACTTACAATGCGTCAGAAAAGACTATTGTTATATTTTCACCATACAATAGTCTTTTCTGACGCATCGTAAGTTGAAACCAGACTCAACATACAATACCACTTCTCTGGTAAAATAGCTGTAGTAGTTGCTAGTTATCAGCTATTCCTGACTTTTATATGTAAGGACTAGAGATGAGCGAACGTGCTCGTAACGAGCACTGTACCGCTCGGCTCCCCTGCGCTCGCATGGGCGCAGGCAGCCGCTTCCGTCCTCCTGAGGAGGACGGAAGCGGCTGCCTGCGCCCATGCGACCGCAGGGGAGCCGAACGGTACAGTGCTCGTTACGAGCACGTTCGCTCTTCTCTAGTAAGGACTTGTTTTATCCGTCTAAGGGCTCATTCACATCACCGTTAGGGATTCCGTTCTGGCTTTCCGTTATAACATCGTTATAACGGAAAGAAACGGAATCCCTAGGACGGACATCAAAACAGACACCTTTAAGAGGCATTCTGTTTTGATCCGTCATAATAGAAGCCTATGGGAAAGCATAACGGATCCATCTGGATGCCGTTATGCTCGACGGAAACCAAAGCCTATAGACTTTGTTTTCTGTCCAGCATAATGGCATCCAGACGGATCCGTTATGTTTTCCCATAGGCTTCTATTATGACGGATCAAAACAGAATGCCTCTTAAAGGTGTCTGTTTTGATGTCTGTCCTAGGGATTCCGTTTCTTTCCGTTATAACGATGTTATAACGGAAAGCCAGAACGGAATCCCTAACGGTGATGTGAACGAGCCCTAAGTTATCTGCTTATTTTTCTTAAAAATTTCTCTTATCTTGGATGACATTTTGGGGCTTAGGAACAAATTACTCAAGTTACAATGGTTTCAACATACAATGGTCGTCCTGGAACCAATTACTGGTAATATTGTAATTTGAGGATCCACTTTATTATGATTTTTTATTTATTTGAAAGCATTAATTCCAAGGCACTGTACATCTAAGAGAGGTACAATGAGCATAAACTTAGTGACAGACTGATGCAGAAGTATAGAGGGCCCTGCTCGCAAGAGCTTACAATCTACAAGGAAAGGAGAAGGACACAGTTGATGAGGGTAACAGCTGTTCTTCTGGCTGAGTGGACACCGCATGCTTATTTAACCCTTTCAGTACCGAGCCACTTTTCACCTTAAATCCCAGGCCGATTTTTGCAAATCTGACATGTCACTTTATATGGTAATAACTTTAGAATGCTTTTACTTATCCAGGCCATTCTAAAATTGTTTTCTCGTCACATATTATGCTTCACGACAGTAGTAAATCTGTGGCAAAATATTTCATTTTTATTTATAAAAAAATACCAAATTTAGCAAAAATTTGGAAAAATTTGCAAATTTCAAAATTTCTATTTATCTACTTTCAAAATACATAGTAATACCTCCAAAAATAGTTATTATTTTACATTCCCCATATGTATACTTTATGTTGGCATCATTTTATAAATATAATTTTACTTTTTTTGGACGTGAGAAACCTTAGAAGTTTAGAAGCCATTTTTCAAATTTTCATCAAAATTTCCAAAACCATTTTTTTGAGCACCAATTCAGTTATAAAGTGATTTTGGGAGGCGTACCTAATGGAAAACACTAATAAATGACTCCATTTTAGAAACTACACCCCTCAAATTATAAAAAAATTAATGTTACAAACTTTATTAACCCTTGAGGTGTTCCACAAGAATTAAAGGAAAATGGAGGTGAAATTTCTAAATTTCAATTTTTTGGTAGATTATTCACATTAATAATTTTTTTCTTGCAACACAGCAAGGGTTAACAGCAAACTAAACTTCAACATACATTACTCTGATTCTGCAGTTTGTGTCTCTATGGGTTTGTGGCAGTGGTCAGAAGGAAAGGAGTGCCATATGGATTTTGGAGGCAGATTTTGCTAGAATGGTTTTTAGGCATCATTTTGTAATTGAGAGACCCTGACGTACCCCTACAGTGGAAACCCTCAAAAAGTGACCCCATTTTGGAAACTACACCCTTTAAAGAATATATTAAGGGGGTACTGGCCACTTTGACCCCCTTTTACGGAATTTACGGAATTTGGAAACACTTGGCTGTGAAAATGAAAAGTTTCATTTCTTCCAATAAAATGTTGCTTTAGCCCCAAATTTTTCATTTTCACAAGGGGTAACAGGAGAAAAGCACCCCATAATTTGTTACCCATTTTCTCCTGAATACGGCAACACCCCATATGTGGTGGTAAACTGCTGTGGGGGCACATGGCAGGACTCAGAACAGAAGGAGCGCCATATGGATTTTGCAGCACAGATTTTGATGAATTGGTTTGCGGGAGCCATTGATTTTAATTTTTTTTAGTTATTGTCTTATGTGGGGGCTCATTTTTTGCGGGATGAGGTGAAGTTTTCATTGGTACCATTTTGGAGTACATAAGACTTTTTTTTTTTGATCGCCTGCTATTACACTTTTTGTGAGTCAAGGTGCAAAAAAATAGCTGTTTTGACATCGTTTTTTAAAATTCTTTTTTACAGCATTCACCCGAAGGGGCAAATCATGTGATATTTTTATAGAGCAGGTTGTTACGGATGCGGTGATACCCAATATGTCTAACATTTTTATTTTTGTTAAGTTTTACACATTAGATGCATTTTTGAACAGAATAAAATCTTTTTTTGTGTTGCCATTTTCTGAGAGACATATTTTTTTTATTTTTTGGGCAATTGTCTCAGGTAGGATCTAATTTTTTGCGGGATGAGATGACGGTTTGATTGGTACCAATTTGGGGTAAATACACCTTTTTGATCGCCTGCTATTACACTTTTTGTGAGGCAAGAGGGAAAAAAATGGCTGTTTTGGCATAGTTTTTTTTTAAAATTTTTACAGCATTCACCTGGGAGGCCATCTCATGTAATATTTTTATAGAGCAGGTTGTTACGGACGCGGTGATGCCCAATATGTCTAACATTTTTATTTTTGTTAAGTTTTACACATTAGATGCATTTTTGAACAGAATAAAATCTTTTTTTTGTGTTGCCGTTTTCTGAGAGCCATATTTTTTTTTAGTTTTTGGGCGATTGTCTCAGACAGGCTCTCATTTTTTGCGGGAAGAGATGACGGTTTGATTAGTACCATTTTGGGATTAATACATCTTTTTGATCGCTTGGTATTACACTTTTTGTGAGGCAAGGTGATCAGAAAATGTTTTTTTTTTGCATTGTTTTTATTTTTTACGGCGTTTACCTAGCGGGGTGGGTCATGTGATATTTTTATAGAGCCGGTCGATACGGACGCGGCGATACCTAATATGCCTGCTTTTTTTTTAAGTTCTTTTTTTACTTTATTTTTTTGTCCCAGTCTGGGACTTCAACTTTTGGGGGTCTGATCCCCTGCACAATGCATTACAATACTTCTGTATTGTAATGCATTGGCTGTAAGTGTATTACACAGTGTAATACACTTACAGCTTCCTGCCTGTGAGATCCAGGGGGCTTCCCTGCCATCGGGTCCCCGTCACAGCAGCGCGGGGACCCGATGGGCTCTCCCTCCCAGCGCCGACATCGCACATGCCGCGGTCAGCGCTGATCGCGGCAGTGTGAGGGTTAATGCATCGGCATCGGTGTTTTCACCGATGCAGGTGCACAAAGCAGGGGTCCGGCCACTGCCGGACCCCTGCAGCTTATCGGGCGAGCGCTGCTCCTGCGCCCGCCCAATCAGAATGCCGTACATGTACGGCGCTGGGACTTGTATCCCATGTACGGCGCTGGGAGTCTAAGGGTTAAGTTTACTTGGATTTACATGCAATGTAAAGGGAAATTGTCACCATAAAAATGTATTGCAATCTGTATGCAGTAAGTTTTAGAGCAGGAGAAGCTGAGCAGACTGATATATACAGTTGTGCTCAAAAGTTTTCATACCCCTGCAGAATTTTGGCTGTCTTGGCTTTTTTTCAGAGAATATGAATGATAACACAAAAACTTTTTTCCACTCATGGTTAGTGGTTGGGTGAAGCCATTTATTGTCAAACTACTGTGTTTTCTCTTTTTAAATCATAATGACAACCAAAAACATCCAAATGACCCTGATCAAAAGTTAACATACCTTGGTGATTTTGGCCTGATAACATGCACAGAAGTTGACACAAATGGGTTTGATTGGCTACTAAAGGTTCAGTAACATGCTCACCTGTGACCTGTTTGCTTGTAATCAGTGTGTGTGCATAAAAGCTGAGTGAGTTTCTGGGATCCAGACAGACTCTGGCATCTTTCATCCAGCCACTGACATTTCTGGATTGTGAATCATGGGGAAAGCAAAAGAATTGTCAACGGATCTATGGGAAAAGGTAGTTGTATAAAATGCTATAAATGTGCCTTCATTACAGTCATTTGGAAATGGCTTAAAAGTCATTTAAAAAGTTAGTTATTTACTGTGTATAAGATTATCTGTACAGATGAGCAAATCAAATGGATTCTAAATCAAATTTTCCACAAATTTTGTTTGAAATTGAATTCAACTTTTGGCTGTTCGATTTGGGCAATTTCTCAGATATGTTGCCATTAGAGAGCTTGAAAGGAGTTGCATAATAAGAGACCCCAAATTGTCATCCACAACTTGTCAGGGCAAATACCGGCACTTTTGATTCAGGTTGAATTTATTCAGACCCAATTTGATTTTCTCAAATCGGAACTGAAACTAATTTCATTATTAATTATCTGTATTGGTGAGTGGTTCATAATCTCCTGAGTAATAACACATTTTTTTATGTATGAGGTTATTGGAAAAAGTGCATTAATGATTTCTTTTTAAACAAACCTCAAACCATAAACAGGGAATGTAGACAAATCACTATTCTGGAGGGCCGTTGGAGAGTAATTGTAAATGTTGGATTAACAGTATACAAGACTAGATGCATTATGTAGTCATCCATCAGTTACACAGGATTTGTTTTCAGTAGTATAGAAGCTTTTACTGTTACATTTTCACCACTTAATTTCACAGAGCAGGGGTGGGGAACCTTTTTGCTGCCAAGGGCCATTTGGATATTTGTAAAATCGTTTGCGGACTATACAATATTCTCAACTTAAAAATTAGACTGCTATATTTGGTCAAATATATAATTAGATCAGTCCCCAAAATCAGACCCTCAAGCTCCATCAGCCTCAGATCAGCCCCACCAACCGCTATCAGCCTCAGATTAGATTCCATTAGCCTCAGATCAGACCCCCCCAGCACCCATCAGCCTCAGATCAGACCCCCCCAGCACCCATCAGCCTCAGATCAGACCCCCAATCAGCCTCAGTTCAGACCCAATTAGCCTCAGATCAGACCCTCCATCCTCCATCAGCCTAAGATCAGCCTGCCATCAGACCCCCCAGTCTACAACAGCCTCAGATCAGACCCTCCAGCCTCAGATCAGACCCATAACAGTGCCCCCAGCTTCCATTAGCCTCAGATCCGCCCCCATCAGACTCAGATCAGACCCCCCCAGCCCCAATCAGCTTCAGATTGACTCCCCAACCCCCATCAGACCCCTCCAGCCCCCATCAACCTCAGACTGGACCCTCAGATCAGATCTAATCAGCTTCAGACAGAACCTCCCAGCCCCAATCAGCCTTAGATCTGACCCCCCCCAGACCCCATCAATCTCAGATCGGACCCACAGATCAGATCTAATCAGTTTTAGATCAGATGCCTCCAACCCCAATCAGCCTTAGATTGACCCCCCCCCCCCAGACCCCATGAATCTCAAATCGGACCCCTATCAGAACTCAGATGAGACATAAATAAACTCAGCTCGATTGCTCCGGGCGGAACTGCAGATCCAGGACTCCTCAATGATTAGCAGCTACCTCTATATATGCAGTCAAAGAGAGAAGTTTGTTAATCACTGATAGGACCGCCCTTTGGATTCCTAGGGAAAGAGCAGAGATTTACATGAACAAATAACAAGTTATATAGAATCTTGTACCACAATAAATATATATCAATCTGCTCAGCTTGTCCTGCTCTATAACATGCTGCTGGTAGATCGGACAGCAAGTTCAACCTGACAGGTTCCCTTTTATATACTTTAAAGGAAAGCTTAAAATAAAGCTTGCACCACAAATGAAGGTCTCATAGTGCTACATTGCTTTACAAATACAAAAATTATTATCATAGGAAAGTATCAGGAGATAAATGAAAAATAACTCCTTATTCTTAACGGTGTTGTCAGGCTTTTTATATTCATGACCTATCCTCAGGATAGGTCATCAATATTCGATAAGCTGTTTGAAGAGACTGCAGCACTCGTACAAGCACTGTGTTCTCTTCACTGTTTACTTGTTGGCTGTCACAACTGCAGTGGTGAGCAGGTGTAAATACACCTAAGGCATCCCATTCACTTCAATAGTACGGCTCTGTAGTATTCAACTGAGTACTGCAGAGCCATATCATTGAAATACACCTGCTCACCACTGCAATTGTGAACAGGTAAACAATGAAGAGAAGGCAGCGCTTGTGCAAGTGCAGCAGCCTTTTCAAACAGCTAATTGACGGGTGTGCTGGGAGTTGGATCCCCACCGATCTGATATTGATGACCTAGCCTGAGGATAGGTCATGAATATAAAAAAAGTGGACAACCCCTTTAACGCCTTTGCACGTTTTCGCAGCACAGGGGGCTAAACGTGCATGTGCTATTTAAAGGTGATGACCACACAAGAAGTATCTGATTAAAGCCCTGGCCTTCAAGTTAGCTATCTGGGTTTCCCTTGGCTTACTACAGTGTTCTTGCCACCAAAAATTAGGGAACCTCAACGGAACTCCAACAAAAGTCAGCAAGGTCTGCCATGATTCTCTGGTATCTATTTGCAAATGGATTTGACAAAGCCGTAATGGCTCTTTTATGAATATTTGCTGGTGCAAAGAGGGCCTTACAGCAGAATATGGCACCAATAGTTTTTGGGTTACTTTACAGCCCGTAGGAGGTTTCATTTAAAATACATAATAACCTTTAATAGTTGCATCTGGTTTAGATCTGGACTCCTTTGTAAAATATGTTGCATGCAAAGAAGTGACATTCTGCTACTAGAGCTGTGAGAGACAATTTATTACAGAAGGAAGTGCCACTGATGAGTTTTACAGTACTTTACAGAACATGGAAAAATAAATGACTAGGCTCCCACTAGGGGGTAGTCTTCTTTGCTGTTGTAAGGATTCTGCAGAGAACCATCCATGTGGAGGCAATACATTCCAGAAGCCTGTAGGCATAAAAGGTCCTTAGGAACTTTTTACCTGGGGCAACTTCACTCCATACAAGCGCCGATAAATGATAAACCAGTTGACTAGCGCTCATTTTTGCATGGCCAGGTGCAGCTGAATAGGGGATGAACGATCGTTACTATGATCATTTATCCCCCATTCAGTTTGCCAATTGTCGGGTGATTGACATCATGTTTACATGGGGCAATGATCAAGTAAACAGCATTTTCCATTCCCTGCCTATGCAAAAAGGCCCTTAGACTACAGTAACTAGAGTTACTAGAAAGAGCTTAGCTCGCTGTTTGAGTAGCTCCCATTCACTGATATGAGAATTACAGAAACAGAGGAGCACTGGCCGGGTCACTGTGTTTAATCCTGTCTCAGCCATGAAATTCTGAGCTGGGAATAGCCCTTAAAAATTGAAGATAACTTAAGAAAGTTACCCAGATCTCCAAATGTCAGCCTCCTTTCTTGTAACACTACATGACCAGTGCTGTGTATGAAAGGTGCCGACTGACTGGCTTGTTTCAATAGCTAAGCCAAACCCCTTCTCTGTTATAGCCAATCCTTAGAAAGAAGGGATCTGGCTTAGCCATTGGTATCAGCTTGTAGCCCTTCAGTAATCTGATGGGTGGCACGGTGGTTCAGTGGTTAGCACTAGTGTCTTCCTGGGATCCTGGGTTTGAATCCGACCAAGGACAACATCTGCATGGAGTTTGTATGTTTTCCTTGTGTTTGGGCGGGTTTCTTCCCCAACTCTAAAGACATACTGATAGGGAACTTAGATTGTGAGCCCCATTGGGGACAGTGTGATGCTAATATCTGTAAAGCTCTTTGGAATACAGCAACACTATATAAATGCATAAAATAAATAAAACGTATGTTGACACTAAGGGAAGAAAAGCAAACTTTTTCTATTTGCCAGTGTGCTGAAATTACAAAGGCATAAAGTGGTAAAGTTCAGTTGTTAAATCTTTTTCACCAATAGTATTGTATTGTAGGGGTTCAGAAAACATATAAAACGTACATTTTTCCATCACTTAGGTTACTGGTGAGTTCTCCATGGAGCGGTTATCCTCAGAACAGGATGGGAGATGTCTATAAATGTGGTGTGAACTCACAAATGTGTGAAAAAATGAACTTGCCAAGTAAGTTCTTCACTTCATTATAAAACAAACTTGTCACCTCATAATATATTATTTTTGTTAGTATTTTGTTATTCTACTGAAGATTTACACAAAATTTCTTTTAAAAAATTTCTTAAAGGGGTTTGTGTCACTTTATATATATTGATGACCTAGCCTAAGGATAGGTCATCAACATCAGATCGGCTGTGGGCTGACTCCGGGCACCTCCGACAATCAGCTGTTTGAAGAGAAGGCCACGCTTGCACGAGCCACTGCCTTCCATTCCATGTTTACCTGCTCACCGTCGCAACTGCAGCAGTGAGCAGGTGTAATTACACCTAAGGCATCCCATTCACTTTAATGCAAAGGCTCCTTCCTATGCACTTGAAGTTCCTTTAGGAGACTTGAACATACGATCGTTAGATTGCTTGTCCCATAGAATGCAATGAATTACCATTCCACCCTATGGAAGTCTCCTTATGTCACTATTACTGTGGTAGCCTCAGATCATTCAGAGGGCCACCACATTTCCTCCTTTAATTTTTCCTACCTCCTTAAGAAACAGTATGTAGTGATGCCCCCCTCAGAGAGGCAGTGCAGGTTCCTCTTCACGGTGATGTGCCCAGCTGTACAAGGAACTGTTGCAGTGTCTTGCACAGCTTGTGATCATGGCACTGCTGTGTAGGGAAAAACGTATGCTACGACTCTTTCATTATCAAGATTGGTGGAGGTCCCAGAAGTCAGATCCACATAATTCATAAAGTGATGGCATATCCTGGTGATATGGCGTTGCCTTATATGTTGAAAATACTACTTGCCAATCCTCTAATGATAATGAGGTCACTCTGCTAATCATGTCCCAGTATACACTTTTAGTACAATAGTTCCTATGTAACTAGTCGGTTATAATGATTCTATTCTTACTGGTCTTGTAGGTGCAACTGTAATCCCAAATGTTACAGAGATAAAGAAGGAAATGAACCTTGGGCTGACGCTGATAAGGAATGAAGACACAGGTGGATTTCTGGTATGTTAGAACAAAACACAATTTAGATTACATGTTGCTAGATTTAGTCCCCCATACACATTCAATAGCTGTTGACAAACTATCTCTCCTGACTCTTACCCGGCTACCATACATATATACATACATGTTCGGCTCGGCCAAACATGTATGTGCAGTTTATGTAGTGAGCGGAGAAAGCTTTTGCCAGACACCTCTGATGGCGGCTTATTTCCCAGGAGAACAAAAACTATTCATTTTGATCCATCATCTGTCAGGGCATGGGGGTTTTAGACATAAGTCCACCAGGAAAGGTCTAGCAGCAGTTTCCTGGGAGTTAAATATCTGCTGGGAATTATATTCCAAATAAGGATCAAAATGTATAACCACAGGATATGCCATAAATTTCTAATAGATACAGGTCCTACCGCAGAGTCATGGCTCTCTCCATTCATTGCTATAGAACAGGGATGCCCAACCTACGTCCCTCCAGCTGTTATAAAACTACAACTCCCAGTATGCCTGGACAGCCTACAGCTTATTAGGGCATACTGGGAATTGTAGTTTTGCAACAGCTGGAGGACGGCATTTTGAGCATCCCTGCTATAGAAGTTACAATCATCCAAGCATGTAGGCTAGAAGGGATTCAGGGGACCCTTGTTCCCAACATAGATGTGGATTACAGAGGTGGGACCTGCATCTACTGTATCACACATTCAAGTCATGTCCTGTGGATATACCATACATTTCTGACACTGGAATACCCTTTTAATAAGATTAGGGTGTGGTGATCAGAGGTTGGCCAGTTTCCTATATTGATCCTCAAGATCGGTCATGAATATCAGATCAACGGGGTCCGAATCCCAGCACCTTCACTGATTACTGTTTGAAGAGAATGCAGCGATCGTAGGAGCATTGCGTTCTCTACACTGTCTACCTTCCCGTCGTCAACATCACAGCGGTGAACAGGTGTGATTCTATTCACCTCAATTGGAAGGAGCACTGGAAGGAGCACTGCTCCTTTCCGTTAAAGTGAATGGGGTGGAGGAGCTGCAATTACACCTGCTCGCCGCTGCAATGTTGAGCTGGTACAGTGAAGAGAATGCAGGGTTTGCAGGAGCTCTGCAATTTCTTCAAACAGATGATCGGCAGCTGAGACATACGCCCACTGATTTAACATTGATGACCAACCCCTTTATATAAATATACTGTAAGTTTCTGGGTTGATGACTTGATATTAATTTTTTTTTTTTCTGAGGAAACTAGGTATTAGCCAATATGACAATTATTACAGCTCCCAGAGATCTTTGTAACCCTTTTTCACAGCCACAATTGACAACCCTACTGTACCTGGCTTTACAGTGATGTGTACTAAAGTCACCTTTACATGAGGTTGTCTTCTGCAGGACCTTGGGGCTTAAGCCTAAAGTTGGCCATACACATTAAAGTTGATCAAAATTGATGATTTACACCAAAACCTATGTTTGTCTGTTGAAAGTTAACAATTAAAAAATAGTTTTAGCCGACTGACGTCTGGCCATAATCATCTGAAAAGGAGTCGGCCGTCTTTAATGTTTTCGAACATAGTTGGACAGAAGATATTAATACAAAGAAAAATCGATGGTGGAAGAAAGATCTTTAGTCCATCATCCGATTTTTTTTTTTTCTAACATATATGGCCAGTTTGAACAAATTTAATAGCAAATATGGACTAAAGAGTGTATGTCCATGTCTGCGAAATGAACATTCACCAGATGTTTGTTCAACTATCAAAAAACTGCTATCTAATCTATATGGCCACCTTCCACTAGGAACCTCTGCTAGTCTGGTAGGGCAGACTGATCCTGCTTCCCTCAAGAGGATATCAGAGCTCTTATTATCTTGACTGAATCATTCGAGAAAATCTTGCAACATGAGATTTTATTCTTTATCTGCTGCACCTGATTACAATGATGGTAGGAGGGCATGTCTTCAGAAGTGGCCATTCAATGTGGTTTTGGTTTTCTTTTTAGACATGTGGCCCCTTATGGGCACAACAATGTGGAAAGACTTATTATGCTACAGGGGTATGCAATGACATAAGTCCTACCTTCCAAGTACTTCGAAGCTTCTCTCCAGCTCTTCAAAGTAAGTGGAACACTTAAATTGTGTTTATATTGAGGATGATTGTAGCTCTCCACTCCTCTGTCCTAATTCATAGACAATATGAATATGAATTATTATTCTTTACTTTTTCTTTACTTTTCTTTTGACTGGTATACTGCCATAAAAGCAATGATATTAAAATACCACTGCATAAGAACAATGATAATGATTTAAAAGTGTATTATTATTATTATCATTATTTCTTTATAAAAAATGTTTTTACTGTCATAATTTAAAAAAATAAATTATAGTTAATAAGATTGTGGTTTGCCCTTTAGCTTGTTCTTCTTACATCGACATTGCTATTGTGTGTGATGGCTCAAACAGTATTTATCCCTGGCCAGCCGTACGGAATTTCTTAGAGAAGTTTGTGGAGGGCTTAGACATTGGACCGACAAAGACTCAGGTATTGTTAATATCTGTCCTATAGATTTTCAGTTTGAAGGAAATAAATTATGTACAGAATTATTATGTAAAAACATGAGAAAATATAAGGAATAATATGATGGTGCTCTGCTCGTCCTGATGGACACGGCTGCTGCATTTCTAACCTGCTTCTGATCTTCAGCGTCTCTCTCCTCCTACCCGGTGGGTCCATCTGCCAGAGTAGCGCTGCTCCATCCATTCCACGCAGTCTGAGGCCTGCTAACTGCCTGTGTCAGTAGGGCATTTGTTCACAACCCTCCAGCTCCTAATGGCCAGCAATTGCAACTTAATATTCTCCTATTGGGAGGGTGCCTGATCAATAGGTTCTAGTACTCTAGCGTCCTATGAAGGTGTGCCGTAGCTTGTTTACCTGTCCATGTACATTATAATAAAACTGTTTAAATAGCCTCAGATAGGAATGGAAAAGGAAATGGTTTAACCATTCAAGGCCATGCCATGGGAACCCTATAATTTAGGCACCTCCACCACCCCTGGCTTCTCACCATTTGTAGTCCACCTTAAACTCCTTACCACTAGGCTCACTGAGAATTTAGGAACTGTATAGTATCTTAACTGGGGATCTACAATACTGTATATAGCACTGCAGGAATGGTCAGATAATAGACTAGGTGACCTGCAGGTAATAAATTCCTCAGCTCTGCCCTTTTCAGATGAGAAGAAACCATTTTAATAGAATGTGGATTGGTTCTCTTAGCAGTAGAAATCACTACAGGCAAATTTGACAAGGAAGGAAGAGGGAGAATATGACACTGGTGCCCATGTGACATTGTAATGTAACATCATGTAGGAACATCATGTGAAATCACGTCTGGAGCAAAGGAAAAAGAATCAGGGACTGGAGTAATGGGGAAAGCACCAGGAGGGTTGTGACAATGCTAGGAGTGGGATATTATCAGTCTTCGCATCCTTACAGTTCTCTGACCTTGCCCTAATAGAAAATATTTGAAAGATGGTTATGAAGCAAATTCCTTAAAATATATGCCATCTTTATTTGAACTGGAGATACACTTTAAATTTAATATTGGCCATTGCTGGCTTACAACACTATTACATTAGTTAAAGGGGTTATTCCATGAATAGTGTAAAATATGAAAATCAGACATCATATAGTACATGACAATCTATTTCTAACAAAGCTAGAACCAGCCCTGTACCTCACATGGATCCAGAGATCTCCACATTCATTGTTCTGCTAGATTTATATCAAGCTGGCAGCTCCAGGGGAGTCTTTTCTGTTGCAGCTAAGGGGGCGTGTCCATGCTCTGCCTATCACAGCTTAGGAGGCGTGTCCATCCTTTTCCTATCACAGCTCAGGAGGCGTGTCCATGCTCTCCCTATCACAGCTCAGGAGGCAGTTGAAGAATGGAACTGTGCATGTGCGGCCTTCTCAATGAGCAGGTCAAAGACATAAGAAATTAAGTGGCATATACAGATATATTTTATTGGATAACTCAGTGGCTATACAAAATTTTTAGTTACATGCCTAACAAAAGTATTCAGATCCAGGTGCTGGTTTGAAAACTGTAGAATATTATTTATGGGACAACCCTTTTAAAGGAAAAAATAATGACCTGTGCTTGGGTTGTGTCTTATACTACATCTCAACTCCAAAGTAGTGAACGTAGATGAGCAGCAATACCACGCATAACTTGTAGATTGGTGTGGCACTGTTTTTGAAAGAAGGCAGCCGTGTGTTTCTAATCCTAGACTATCCCTTTAAATAACTAAAGAACACTTTTTACAGTGATGGAACTGATGTTCCTAGTGTGGAATACTTTCCATCCTTCTAAGAGTTCTGCATATTTTGGGCCATATAATGAAATGTATTGGAACTCACATCAGTAGGGGTAGGGGGACTCTTATGATCATGACGATTATTTCTGGACTTTTGATAATTGTAGGTGAGTCTCATACAGTATGGGAACTACCCCAGTGTCGTGTTTAGATTGAATACCTACAAGAATAAGGAAGCCATGAAAAATGCAATATCAAGCATCACGCAGATCGGAGGTGATCAGACAAACACTTTCAAGGCAATTGACTATACCAGGTATGATGACAATACAGAGGTTTTGGAATAATCCATCATTGGTCGACCAGTTAATAAACCATCTCTCTCCACGTACTACAGACAATATGCTTTCTCCGCTGAATATGGAGGTCGGCCAAATGCCAACAAGGTTATGGTGGTCATTACTGACGGTGAATCTCACGACAATGCAATGCTAAAAGAAGTCATCTCACAATGTGAACAGGATAAGATTACCCGATTTGGAATTGCGGTAAGTAATTCCTAATTTTATGTGCTTGTGGCAGCAAAACTCTGCAGTATCTCATGGAGGGAGTCCTGATAGAGGTCCTCCTATAATGCACACAGCCAGGGTTTGATATTAGTGTTGCTTTCTATCTGAGCTCAGGTCAACCTATAAAGATACCACTCTCATACTGTATATACATACCCATCCAGGGGCGGATTGGCTATAGACCTTTCTCAGCGGGCCGATGCCCAGGGGGCTGCCTCAGCCCCCATCTCTGTCACTGGCTGGGTACATAATAAGCTGTCAGTTGTAATTAACTCTGAGAATCAGGTACTCGTATACCCAGCCAGTGACATGCCCTCCTGAATTCAATTATGCCCTGCATCTCCCCTCCTAAGCCTGTTGCTCCATATCTCAATCGGAGACAACTGGAAGAGGAGTAGAGAAAATGGCTACTATTGATGTTCAACTCGGAGCGATAGCTTTTGGGGCAAGATATTGTGCAGCTCTGTAGTATTTTGCTCTATGGTATTGCTGACCCCCCCCCCCCTACTTTTGTTGCCCTGCCTCCTGTCAATTTAGACCCTCCAACCATATGGGGCCACTTTTAGGTATATTTTTCCAGGGCCACTTTCAATCCAACTCTGTAAGCATTGCATATTAAATATACTCTTCATTTTTTTTTCTTACTTCTCTTTTCATCTCCTCTGCCCTTTACCACTGTTTCCTTCACCCTTTTTCTTTGCAGTCTGACTCTTCTTTCTTCACCTCCTTCCATAAAGGGGCTATGTGAGTAAAACTAAGCATAGCTAAATGGCAAGGAAGGGGTTAAAGCAATTAACCTACTTATACTTACAAGTTCACACCCGCTGTGCTCCAATGCTGGAGGTCTGATCCTCCACTGCCACCATGACATCTTCCCGTATGCTTCATGTGACTGCTACAGCCAATCACTGTCCTCAGCGGTAAACACCATGGCACTGATAAGGCCAGTGATTGGCTCAAGTGGTCATGTACGGTATACAGGCATGTCACTGCTGCAGTCATGTAAACAATTCTAAGGCTGGAGGACCCGAGTGGCGGTGATGGGGAGGAGGGGGTTTAGCTGTTAGGTAGACAACAAGCCGCAGGAGCAGTGGAGAGGATGGGAGTTTTCGTACTCACAGAGTTGGTTCTTGTTCTAATGCTCCCTGGGCCTTGCATTGATGGAAGGGCGCAACCCTTCTTCCCCTGGGGGCATAGTCTGGTTCTTGGGCTCTCTACTTGGTGGTAGTGGGTAGGTATTGGTGATTGCAGTTGATGACCAATATGTTGTATCTACCTACCACAGACTTGCAGATGGGTTCTGTACTGCCCATACTAGATATCTACAGTGTAGATCTTCCAGAAATAACAGAACATACTAAAAATGTAGGACCTTATTGTGTTATAATACTCGGTTTCCTTTAGGTCTTGGGTTACTACAATCGATACAGTATTGACAGCAAGAACCTGATCAGTGAAATCAAAGCCATTACCAGCGATCCCAAGGAGAAGTTCTTCTTCAATGTGTCAGATGAAGTGGCGCTCTTAGATCAAGCAGGGACTCTGGGAGAGAGAATTTTTAGTATTGAAGGTAATTTTCATTTTAAATGACTTGAACATGGATATATTATCTAGTGTTGAGTGATCAAAGTCAATGAAGCAGACTTCAATCCGAATGTCAGGAAAAATGTAATTCTCTGCGAAGCCGAATTTTCTCATGCTTCGTGGTAGCAAATCGATTTTCCCTGAAATAGTGTCAAAAAATCAGATGCCGCGATCAAGTATGAATGCAGTATCTGAGGGGTACAATGATGGGGAGTTTCTCAATCACCACTCCCGCTACTTACAAAGAAACGTGCTTTGTGATGAAGTAAGCAGCCAAATCGAATTCATGAATACTTCGCTCATCTCAAATGTTATCATTAGAAAAAAAGTAACCCAAATTCTACAGGATCTAGAGGCAAGGATGAGAGGCGTGGTATTGGCTATGCTGGTAGTAGTTGTACTCACAGTTCACTATGACAATTTTCACGCTAGTTCTCCCTGGGTCTTGCACAGTGAATGGAGAGCACACTCTTTCTTACCTCAAGGCACACTGTGGACATGGGGTTCCATCCTGCTGACAGTAGGAAGGGTAGAAACTGTAACTGGCCAATGATGGAGTCAATAATCTGGACTTGGGCCTAGGTATTTTCTGTAGATCTCCTCAGACTAGACTCACTGGTCAGGGGGTGGACCCAGTCCATAACTCTAGTAATCTAAACAGTCTGCCAATATGTTAACTCTTTGGTTGTCTATATGTTGCTATTAAAGGGTTTCTGTCATCAGAATTTAGCATTGCAAACCGAGTGTCATTTGCAATGCGCAAATGACACCTGATGACAGATATGTTAATTTTATAGTTTTCTGTTGCATAGTTTTTGAGAAAATTGCGTTTTTTAAATATGTAAATGAGCTTCCCTAGGTGCAGGGGGCGTTAACCCTGCACCTAGTTGCGGCGTAATTCCTCCTCTTACCCCTCCTCCGTTCCGGTGATTGACAGGGCCAGGCAGCTAGCTCTTTCGGCTGCCGGCCCTGTCCTGGTCAGAAATCCCGCGCCTGCGCATTGCGATCAACAATCCGCGCATTGAGGAAGCCGGGATCCGGGCGGCCGGCGGCTCTCAATGCGCCCGCATTGGTGATGGCAATGTGCAGGCGCGGGATTTTGGACTCGGACAGGGCCGGCAGCCGAAAGAGCTAGCTGCCTGGCCCTGTCAATAACCGGAACGGAGGAGGGGTAAGAGGAGGAATTACACCGCAGCTAGGTGCGGGGTTAACGCCCCCTGCACCTAGGGAAGCTCATTTACATATTTAAAAAACGCATTTTTTTTCAAAAACTACGCTACAGAAAACTATAAAATTAACATATCTGTCATCAGGTGTCATTTGTGCATTGTGTATAGATAAAACACATCACAAAAATTCACTGAAAACATGACATTACCTCTTGTAACAATAATTAACCCTTTCTGGTACAGCAGATTCATAAACATTAAGAGTGGTGTTAACTGTAGAAGCCCTCTTCCCATGATAAAATGCCTATAAGGGAGGAGGCTGAAATACTAAAGGGAGGCTGAAATACTTGGAGTTTGGGTATTTGACTGCAATGCTCTCAGTCCCTGAGATACCTAGATAAATCACCTAATGAGATTGCACATATCATCTATAGAAGCCCTTTTATGCTACTTCAGTCTAGGCTTGTTGTTCTGTAGGCCCCAAGACTTCAGTGCAAGGTGATTCTCTGAGGGTTAATTCTCTGGCAGGGACTGAGGTGCGTTACAGTAACACTTACTGGAATGGAGTGAATGGCTGCTGCTGGCAAAGAACAAAACCATGGCTTGGCCTGATTCTCAACAACTCTCAAGTTGCAATCAAAAGGACAAAATCATAGACAAGCGAGAATTGTAGACAGGACCAAGCTGGGTTACTGGGCAGCAATATAATAATTACCAATACACCCAAATCTACAGGGACTGTCCCTAAATGTAAAAGGCAGTCCTGGCAAATTTGGATTATGCTGGACCAAAAATGGGTGGAGCTTACATAAACATGGCCTTTAAGTGGGTGGTTCCAGGTGGGTTTGGGGTGGAGATTTCATGCCCCAAACTTACCAACTACAAGTATGCAATAGTCGGACATACTCAGTACTAGAGGACTATAGAGCTGATAGTAACAAACCGGTTTGGAAATTCGCAATTCACTTATTTTAAGAAATACATGGCTAGAAACAGTGCCACACCTGCCCATGGTTTGTGTTTGATATTCATTGAAGGGAATAGGCCTGAGCTGCAATACCATATACAGCCTTTAAATAGATGTGGCACTGTTTATGGAAGAAAGCAGCCATATTGTTCTAAAGTTGGTAAACCCTAAAAAGTGTTAAGTATTGCTTGCCACAGCACAAAGGACATACACAATCACAACAATCACTAATTAAATGTACAGTGACTACCAGAAATCAAAGGACCATCTGCTGTACATGATTACTTCCAGAACTCAGTACTCACACATTTTCTTCCGCTATACTCCAGTGAATTTACAAAAAAAGAGTAACATTTCATGGAAGTACAGTGAAGTACAGTACATAGAAAGCTATGGGTTGGTCTTCCATGTCTTTTGGTGACTCTTTTTAAAAATTAATATGGGAAGTAGTGCAAGTGCAAAGTACATGATTGTCTAAAACCCAGATGCATGATATTTAGGTGCAGGGTCAGTTAAAAAAATAAAGAAAAAAAAACCCTGAAAAAATGTGTTCCAAGACATTTGGGGTCATTTATCAAGAATGGCGTTTTAGATACTGGTCCTAATAAGTCCCTGCGCTGGCGGTGGATCCGCCAAAGTTATGTAGAGGCGTCAGCCTTATCCACCAAATATCCCTTGGCACCTCAATCTGCGCCAGGAATACGCCTTATATAGACATATTTCTGTTAGTAAGTAACCCCCATTGTCTTAACCTGACTCACTTATAGTATATTTCTGGTCCCTGATAAAGGGCCCATGACCATCGTTGCCCATTCGCCCAGATCAGTGGTGGTCTGCCCTTGGTGTACAGCAGTTGGGGGGGGGGGGATAATTGATACATATCTCATACTTTATACTGTAACGTTACATGTCAGTCTGTCTCTGATTAACTCTCTTGTATATAGGTACCACACAAGGAGGAGAAACTTTCCAGATGGAAATGTCGCAAGTTGGCTTCAGTGCACAGTATTCAAAAACTACGGTATGAGGGAAGACCTTTATATGTATGACATCCATGGCTATCTGATCTCTGTAGATACAGTGATTAACATTCAGCAAACCTCAAAACGAGAAGTGACAGCCTCTGACTAATGTGCTGGGTTTTGACTCAAAACATTTTGCACATTTTCCTCCCAAGTGATGTCTTTTCCTTAGAAATTGATATTTTCTGGTGGGATGTGACATCCTTTGTAGGCAGTGCAGCTATCTGCCAGTGACATACAGTATAAGGCCATCCACAGTCTGTCCCCTTCTTAAAGGGGTATTCCCATCTCACAAATGTAGTTTGTATAGTTAGATATAGCCATACCAATATTATTACTAATAGAATGTATTTATATAAAATGTACCGTTTAGAAGATTTTCCTATTTGTATATCCATTGTTCCACACACATCAGTCATGCCGTTACCCCTAGTTGCGACCACCGTGGCCATGTAGTAGTGGTGGTCAACTTGCTCCTTTTCAATCCCGCTCTGAGGTAACTGCTGTACTGTGAACGCACATTGCATGAGCATGCGGAGACACATCTTAGGGTTGTAGCATTTTTGTCTGCGCTTCCAAAACACATAGAAACGGATCCTGTTCCAAGATCAATTCATCTCTATGGAGCAGGATCCGTTTATAAAGTCTGCGTTTTGGACGGATCCTGACCATTGCGTTTTGGACTGGTAGCGTCCAAAATGCAGATGTGAAAGCACCCTAAGATGTGTCTCCGCATGCTCATGCAATGTGCGTTCACAATACAGCAGTTACCTCAGAGTGGGTTTGAACAAGAGCAAGCCGGCCTCCACTACTACATGGCCGCGGTGGCTGTAACTAGGGGCAACGGCCTGACTGATGTGTGTGGGACAATGGAGATACAAATAGGTAAATCTTCTAAACGGTACATTTTATATAAACACATTCTATTAGTAATAATATTGGTATGGCTATATCTAACTATACAAACTACATTTGTGAGATGAGAATACCCCTTTAAATCTCTGACCTTATGTCCCATAACTACCCCACATGTAATCGCCAATCTAGCCAAGACTGCCAACTTTTCTCTCCTCATGTCCTCACACATTCATCTCCAAGATTTCTCCAGTTGATCCCCCCACATTCTGGAAATGACTACCTCAACTCATCAGGCTCTTCCCCTCCATTCAGACTTTCAAATGCAATCTGAAAACCCACCTCTACAGGAAAGCCTACAACCACACAGCCAGATGAGCAGCTTGTACCCTCACCCACTGTCTTCTTCCGTTGTCCCTTGTACTTTGGAAGTCTTCGCGAGCCGGGTGCTCTGTGGGTCTGTACCAGTCTGCCATGCAGAACTTATTTTCGCATTACATGATGTACGTAAACCCTTTTCATATGTGGAGTGCCCTGGAATTAATGGGTTCATTAAAGGGGTACTTAAATATTACTTTATTATAAATATATTCCCAAACACCTTTCATTAGTTATAATGGCTCGTTTTGTCTGGGAGCAATTATCAGGAGAATTAAAATGGCTGCCTTCCTATCACTACACACAGACAGTCACACAGCAGGGAAAAGTAACTTCACAACACTGAGGTAAAGAGCCACCTCATCCTCCTCTCTGCTCTGCTTGTCAGGGATTATGACCCTCAATACAGCTGATAAGATCTTCAGCTGAATCTCTGTAGAAATTGAGTTCTTGAGGAGACTTGACGTACAGAGAGGAGGGTGAGGATGTAGCTAATGAGCAGCAGCTCTTGTATGCAGTCTCTATTACCACAGACTGTCCTGTCCGTCATCTCTGTACTTCATGTCTTCAAAATGATTTTTTTGAAGGTTTTTATTTATTTATTTTTTTAGCATTAAAATACAAGAAAAAAAATTATACATATGTGGTATTGCCATAATTGTTCTGACCTGGAGAATGAAAGTAATAGGTCAGTTTTACCGTATAGGGAATGCCGTAAAAACAAAATCCATAAAACATTTGGCTCCTGTGAACAAGGCAGACATAGCAGAGCTGGAGAGGGTTCAGAGGAGGGCAACTAAAGTCATAACTGGAATGGGTGGACTACAGTACCCAGAAAGATTATCAAAATTAGGGTTATTCACTTTAGAAAAAAGACGACTGAGGGGAGATCTAATAACTATGTATAAATATATCAGAGGTCAGTACAGAGATCTCTCCCATCATCTATTTATCCCGAGGACAGTGACCATGACGAGGGGACATCCTCTGCGTCTGGAGGAAAGAAGGTTTGTACATAAACATAGAAGAGGATTCTTTACGGTAAGAGCAGTGAGACTATGGAACTCTCTGCCTGAGGAGGTGGTGATGGTAAGTTCACTAAGAGAGTTCAAGAAGGGCCTGGATGTATTTCTGGAGGGTAATAATATTACAGGTTATAGTTACTAGAGAGGGGTCGTTGATCCAGGGAGTTATTCTGATTGCCTGACTGGAGTCGGGAAGGAATTTTTCCCCCTAAAGTGAGGAAAATTGGCTTCTACCTCACAGGGTTTTTTGCCTTCCCCTGGATCAACTTGTAGGAAAACAGGCCGAACTGGATGGACAGATGTCTTTTTTCGGCCTTACAAACTAACTATAAACTGTTGCGGAAATTTGTTTTTTTTCCCCCCAATTTCACCCCATTTGGAATTTCATTTCTATCCATCATATGATCTGCATTTGTTCAGTATTTTTGCATCAGTATTTGTAAGCCAAAACCAGGAGTGTACCCAAAACATAGAAAAGGCACAAATATTTCTATTATACCTTTTCTCCGTAGGTTCCACTTCTGGTTTTAGCTTACAAATACTGACCAATTACTGCAAAATGCTGACCAAAACTGTAAAACAGATCTATCTATCTATCTATCTATCTATCTATCTATCTATCTAATCTCTTTATATTCTAATATTTCTACATCCAACAGCTTAGAATAATAAATGTGAAATATATATGTTTTATGTAACTACAATATAGCACATACACTGACTAAGAGGACTACCGTATATTATTGGATCATTGCACAGATTAATTGATACTCTCTCATTCTGACTTGCAGGCGTCACTGATGTTAGGAGCTGTCGGCGCTTATGACTGGAGCGGCACTATAGTTCATCAGAATGCAAAGCAGTTTTCCATTTACCCTTATAATGCATTTGAGAAGGTTATTCATGGGAAAAATGAAAGCTCTTATCTGGGTGAGTTGTATCCTGGCCACGGTAGTTCCACATATATCTCCTATATGATACATATGTGCATTAAAGGGAACCTGTCACCACACAATGCAGTGCAATCAGTGGCGTAACTACAACTGACTGGGCCCCACAGCAAATTTTTGAACGGGCCCCCAACTCACGTGCAACCCCCATTCCTGTGGCTAATCAAGACTGAACTCAAAAACAAGCTGCTCCGCCTATTTCCTACAGTGTCCCTGTATATAATGTCATTGTGTAATACTGTTCAGGGGCCCCTGACAATAAAATCTTTTAGTCTTCCTCCTTAGGGGGGGCCCCTTGTGGGTCTGGGCCCCAAAGCAGTCGCTTCCCCTGCTTCCCCTATAGCTTCGCCCCTGAGTGCAATCTACAGGCAGCATGTTATAGAGCAGGAGAAGCTGAGCACATTGATTTATAGTTTTATGGGAAAGGACTCAGTAAAACTTGTACATCTAAGGGGTTGTTCACACATCAGTTATTTGATCAGTTATTTCCATCAGTTATTGTCAGCCAAAACCAGGAGTGGACACTAAACAGAGATCAGGTATAATGAAAAGATCTGCACCTGTTTGGTGTTTTTGACCCACACCTGGTTTTTGCTGACAATAACTGATGGCAATAACTGATCAAATAACTGATATGTGAACAACCCCTAACTCTCTGCTCTTTCTGAGCTAGGCAGTCATGTGGGCGGTCCTACTCAGTGACTGGCAGCCTTCCCTGTGTGAATGTGCATGCACAGATAGCTGTCAATCAGTGATTATGCCCACCCACATGACTCCTCAGCTCAGAATGAGCAGAGATTTAAATGTATAAATTACAGGTTTTACTGAATCTTTTCACACAAAGCTATATATATATATACTCTGCTCCTCCTGCTCTATAACATACTGTCTGCAGATTACACAACATTTCATGGTGGCAGACATTCTTTAATATACAGTAAATGTTTTACTGATAGGGAGTAAAAGTAGTTGACCCCAAATGTGCCTTAAAAGTCATTTATGTGTACGTGCAAATCATGATTCTCGGGCATATGAGGGCATTTGTTTTTCACCCTCACCATAGACAGTCCTATTCGATTCTGTCATCGTCATAGAGACGATGGAGCAAGTCATAAGAGCTGCGCCTGTGTAGATAGATGGACATCTGTTTCCAGTCTTAGGTGATCAGATGAAGACCAGATATTGCCTTCTGCCTGGTTCCTCCTGATATATATATATATATATATATATATATATATATATATATATATATATATGAAAATGACTGTTTTCCTGTTTTGTAGGATATTCTGTGGCTGTCATCAACATGGCAAGAAGTGTGAATTTTGTTGGTGGAGCCCCCAGAACCAATTACACCGGACAAGTTGTCGTGTACAACATAAACAGCCAGGGGAATGTGACGATTCTCCAGATTCAGAAAGGAGAACAGGTACGGCAGTAAATATAAAGTTCAGATAGTAATACCATTATTACAGAAAACACCCCTCCTGATGTGTCTGTTTTATTAAATACAGAAAATAACAGTCTTTTCCTAGAACTCTGCATTGTGCGGTTCTTCTGTTATTCCTTCTGGAAATGTATTAATAAATTAATAACTGGGTTCCAATGCAAAATCTGTATCATATCCAATTTATAACAGTATAGAATCCAGACTGCTAACTCTGCACCCCCCTATAGCTACGCCTCTGCTACCTTCACCATTCTCTAGGGTGTGTCCCTACCTAGTCTAACACTGTCAACACTGATTGGCAAGTGCCAGGCTGTATAGAGCACAACCCACTGATAAGAGGAATGCTAATCGAATTGACAATTTTTAATACATTTGCAGGGGGAATAACAGAGGGATGGCATAATGCAGAGTTCTAACTACTCGTTCTTCATAATTACGTGTTACATGTACTTACGGTATTAATATATTATTATATATGTGAACAGGATTGAAACGTGCAGTACTCCTTGCTGTGAGGAAGGCTGGTACATACAATTACTGGTTTATTATAACATATGTAACATGTGCTGATGTACATGTACTTGTCCAAAGTGGAAATCCCTATAAAGGCAACATGTCTCCATGAAAATGTGAACTAATCTGCAGGCAGCATGTTATAGAGCAGGAGGAGTTGAGCAGATTGATATATAGTTTTTGTAGAAAAATATTTGGTATAACTTGTAATTTATTCATTTAAATTCCTGATCATTTTGGGATTTGAAGTCCAGGAGGCGGCCCTATCAGTGACTGACAGCTATCTCTGTATACACAGTCATAGAGGGAAGGACCGCCTCCTGGACTTCAAAGCTCAGAATGAGCAGGAATATAAATAAATGAAATACAAGTTATACAGAATCTTTTCCCATAAATCTGTATATTAATCTGCTCAGCTCCTCCTGCTCCATAACTTGCTGCCCTCAGCTCAGACACCATGTTCAATGTGGCAGGTATCATTTTAAAGGGTTATCTGGGTAGCACCGCCAATCCCATTCGCCAGCCACTTCCGGGATCATGTGCAGTATGTTACGCATGTGATCCTGCCCTGGAGTTAGAACCCTCAGTGCATGAGAGACTTAGACACACACATGTGCTGTGGGTTCTAACCTCAGGCTAGGATCAAGTGCCCAATATATCACGGCATGTGGTCCCTGGAGTGGCTGTCATACGGGATCTCGACGCAACCCAGATAACCCATTAAATCATATGAGCTCATGGACATGTAAAGTGGGGGAACTGCTCCCACATTAAAGGAGCCTTGCTCTAATGGTGCCACTCACCTTCCCTCTACGAGTGGAGCTGCCATTCGGAGACTGATCTGCCCCCAGAGATGGCTCTGTTGAGCCACAAATGATTATGATGCACTGTTCTCCCGTTGGAGATTAGTGAAGGAAGATGTTGCCTCCGTGTCCCAAAAGTAGTTACCACTCTGAACGAGGCGCCATACTGTGTGTGTCTTTCTTTCACCTCCACCCTTGTCTTCTGATACCTCTGCAGTGTTTACACTTAATGATAAACTGCCATTTTATTAAAGAAGAACTCCCGAAAATAAATGTATTCCATGTCCTGCTAGAAATGTACATGATGTAATCTGTAGTGAATGTCATTTTCTTACCAGTAGCTGAATTTTTGAGTTATATCATCCTGAAGTTTCTTATCTGTGTCATGTGACTAGGAATTAGACCCACCAACTCACACAGCACCTTATGTGTGGACAGGAAGTCTAATTCTCTATGCATTCCTATCAGGAGCCTCACTTTCAGTCTCATAGGAATGAATAGAGAAGTGACTGGCTTGCTGTCCTGGGTCAGTTGGAGGTCAGGGAGTTGGTCACATGACCCAGCTACAATAAGAAGAGAGTGGAAACTCTCAGTTTCAGCCTCTGATAAGAAAGGACATTCACTACAGATTATATCATGCACCTTTCTAACAGGTGAGAGAATAAAAATTTTTGCGGGAGTTCTTCTTTAAGCTTTATACACATTTGTCTTTTTATTTTATTTACTTTTATTATACAGTATATGAGTTTTTATATGAATTGTGGGACAAGTTGCATTACTTATCTTAATATATAACCACGCTCAGCCATTAGCTAATCTTCATGTTTCAAAGATCTCAATAAATAATATGTTACAATTTTAGACCTTATAATTGTAGAGCTGGTCATTCTTAATTTTTCTGCTGTTTCGGCTATTCGGCTGGCTGAGCACTGGTGATAATTCTCTTGTTTGTAATAGATTATTCACTGAGAGCTGAACATTTTTCCTTTGCTTTTGACTCTTTTTTTGTAATGTTATATGTTTTCTAACTTTTGCATGTAGATTGGTTCATATTTTGGGAGCGTGCTGTGCTCTGTGGACGTGGACAAAGATTCAGTGACTGACATTTTATTAGTGGGAGCTCCTATGTATATGAATGACTATAAGAAAGAACAAGGTCAAGTCTATATGTTCACTATCAAGGGGGTGAGCGTGAATTTTATAATGATAATCTACTGTTTTTCAATTTTAATTTTCATTCAATGGAAAACAAACGAACACCAAAATTTAGAGAGAAACTTTACTTTTAACCGCTTTTTTCATTTTGTTTTATTTTATTGGTATAAAAAGTACATACCTCCCTTAAAGGGGTTATCCCATGATTAATCTAAAACATGAAAATCAAGTACATGACAATCTCTTCCTAACAAAGCTAGACCCAGGCCTGTACCTCACATGGATCCAGAGACCTCCAGTTGATCTGCTAGATTTATTTCAAGCTGAAAGCGCTGCGCTCGGCTATTTTTGGCAGGCCAATAGAAAGGGCCAACCCAGCACTGCCAGCCACCACTTTGCCGGACGCGTGTTCTTCGTTTTAGAGATAGGTGCAGGTCCCAAAGGTGGGACCGGCACCTATCAGACAATGGGGGCATATCCTAACGATATTCTCCCATTGTCTGAGATGGGAATACCCCTTTAAGGATTTCTGGATTTGCAGCTCTGCATCCTTTTATCCCTTAATAAAGAGTCAAGTGATAGTGAAGTGGATTTTCTTTTTTTCCTGCACTGTATGATATAGAGAGAAAATTTGAAAATCTTACATATGCTGACACTTTTGGAACCAGTCAGTTAATCTACAATGTATATTTTATTACATATTATATTTTAAATGTTTGTTTGATCTTGCCTTGAACAGGGAATCTTACATCAGCGTGAAAACCTGGAAGGCCCTAATAGTGTGGAGAACACCAGGTTTGGAGCTGCCATAGCAGCACTGACAGATATAGATTTGGACGGATTTAATGATGTCATTGTTGGAGCACCCTTAGAAAACCAGAACAGTGGAGCAGTTTATATCTACAATGGCGATAAAACGACAATAAGAAAAAAATATTCCCAGGTAATCCCTGTTACATAGCATTAGATGTTATATTTATTCCCGTAACTTTATAGTACAGATGGAGAAGAGCTAAACTACCCACAGTCATTAAACTGATGCTGACTGACCAGATAACTTCTCTAAAGTAGGTGCTAAGACTTTGGCTGCCTGTAGCCACCACTAGGGGGAGCTCACTGCATAGGGAATAATTCCGCAGCTTTTTCAACACAAGAACTGTTACATCTCTATGCAGAGAGCTCCCCTAGTGGTGACTACAGGCAGCCAAAGTTTAGCAGATATTCCTGAAAAGTAAGCCAACATCAGGGTAACTGTGAAAGCATTATGACTGAATATAGGAGAAGCAGTTCAATGCAGGGCCCTTGGGCCTTATAGCAGCCATGTATTCTACCTCTGGGATAAGGCACAACATTGATATTTCTAGGGGGATCACTTCTAGGATGATAACATCTAGCCAAATATATTCTAGCTGATAATTATCTCATGTCCTTACTATGGAGCTTCCATACAGCATTGCACTACAGAGGTAATATAGAAGCATTGCTGATACCTACCTTTTTCTATTGAACTCTGTATCTCTGTATACTATTTAAATATTGTGGCGGCCCAATGTGGCTCCATCTAACGTAGCAGTGTATAATATGCAGTATATAATATGTGTGTCCTCATACTGCCTGCTGATTGTAGCGCCACATACTGTATACGGTATACGTACACTTATAGTAATGATCTAGGTGGACTTGATATCTTTTTCTGTTAATTGAAATGTGTACATTTTTGTTCTATATGCAGAAAATTCTTGGTTCCTCGTTCAAACCACCACTGCAATTTTTTGGCCGATCGCTTGACGGGCACAAAGATTTAAACGGAGATGCCATCACAGACGTAACCGTCGGTGCGGATGAAAAAGTCGTTCAGTTTTGGTGAGTAGTCTAGTCGATTCTTATTGACGCAACAATAGAAAGGCCACATTTTGTAAATTGTTTTAAGTAAGATCCTAAAATGTGTCGCTTTGTTGGTGTTAGTGAAAAATATCAACTTTTAAAGGTTGTTCTTTGTAGACCATTTTACAGTTTACTTTGTAAACACATAGGGGCACATTTATTAATATCAGCGTTTTAGACGGTGGTCTTAATGAAGCCCTGCACTGGCAGTGGATCCGCCAAAGTTATGTAGAGGCACCGGCCTCTCCATAACTTTGACAGATCCATCTCCGCTTCTAAATGTAAGACGGGTTCATAACTGTCTCACATTAAGACCATTTTCTACTCCTAAAACAGCCGTAGAAAATGGTAAATGAGACGGGCCTGCCAGCCCCCTTCCTCGCCCACATCATGTCCACTTTTTTGGACCTGGTGTGAGCAAAGAAAAGTCGCAGATTGCAGCGCAAAGGACTGTGCCAGAAATACCCTTAATTGAGGTGTATTTCTGTTTAATAAATGACCCTCATTGTTTTATGTATTTTGTACAGAACCTGAAATACATCTTTACAGAATATACTTCCCTAATTTGTTTTCCAGTATAGCTTTGACAGCAGGCTGATCACATCTGTTTCAGAAAATGACTAGCATTTCCCATGAAACAATAATTCTGGAGATTTTTTTTCTAACTCTATGTTGTTCCATTCCTCAGTTATTCCTACCAAAAGTGTATAACTAAATTTGCATCTGGGTGCTACCAGTGTGTGTGTGTGGGGAAGGGGGGTAGGGAGGGTAGGGGGGGAAGGGGGTGTTCCTGTACAGTCTGACACTAGCCGTACTGATTGGACAGGGTTAGACTGTTCAGGGATACTCCCCTAACTAGTAACAGCCAGTTGCAGTTTCATTAGTAAACTTCTAGTAGGGATAACTGACACTCAGAATATTCGTTGTATGGTAAATGTAGTTGTAGTTACTAAAACAGACATGTCAGGAGAGGGGACAGGCCCTCTTTAAAGGTCTTTCACCTGTTTTTCACCTAGATAACTAACAGCAGTTCCCCACAGAAGATTGCAGACACATCCCAGACATACCTGTGTGCACTGTGTGTGTGTATTACATGGCACATCCCAGACATGCCTGTGTGCACTGTGTGTCTGTATTATATGTCACATCCCAGACATACCTGTGTGCACTGTGTGTGTGTATTACATGTCACATCCCAGACATACCTGTGTGCACTGTGTGTGTGTATTACATGTCACATCCCAGACATACCTGTGTGCACTGTGTGTCTGTATTACATGTCACATCCCAGACATACCTGTGTGCACTGTGTGTGTATTACATGTCACATCCCAGACATACCTGTGTGCACTGTGTGTGTATTACATGTCACATCCCAGACATGCCTGTGTGCACTGTGTGTCTGTATTACATGTCACATCCCAGACATGCCTGTGTGCACTTTGTGTCTGTATTATATGTCACATCCCAGACATACCTGTGTGCACTGTGTGTCTGTATTACATGTCACATCCCAGACATACCTGTGTGCACTGTGTGTCTGTATTACATGTCACATCCCAGACATACCTGTGTGCACTGTGTGTCTGTATTACATGTCACATCCCAGACATACCTGTGTGCACTGTGTGTGTATTACATATCACATCCCAGACATACCTGTGTGCACTGTGTGTCTGTATTATATGTCACATCCCAGACATACCTGTGTGCACTGTGTGTCTGTATTATATGTCACATCCCAGACATACCTGTGTGCACTGTGTGTGTATTACATATCACATCCCAGACATACCTGTGTGCACTGTGTCTGTATTACATGTCACATCCCAGACATACCTGTGTGCACTGTGTGTCTGTATTACATGTCACATCCCAGACATACCTGTGTGCACTGTGTGTCTGTATTACATGTCACATCCCAGACATACCTGTGTGCACTGTGTGTGTCTGTATTACATGTCACATCCCAGACATACCTGTGTGCACTGTGTGTGTATTACATATCACATCCCAGACATACCTGTGTGCACTGTGTGTCTGTATTATATGTCACATCCCAGACATACCTGTGTGCACTGTGTGTCTGTATTATATGTCACATCCCAGACATACCTGTGTGCACTGTGTGTGTATTACATATCACATCCCAGACATACCTGTGTGCACTGTGTGTCTGTATTATATGTCACATCCCAGACATACCTGTGTGCACTGTGTGTCTGTATTACATGTCACATCCCAGACATACCTGTGTGCACTGTGTGTCCGTATTACATGGCACATCCCAGACATACCTGTGTGCACTTTGTGCCTTTATTCCGTGTTCAGAAAAAGCACTTTTATTTTGCAGGAAAACAGCTCCCAAGTGCCCAGCTGAAAGTGAAACTAAAAACAGCTTCTCTCTCGACTCGATTTCTCACAGCTATATCTTCTGATATACTGGATATAATGCTGTGACTTTGAAAGCTTGGAATGCCAGCTTTCAAAGAAGGTCAGAACCATTTTTCTATCTGCTACCAATCCCAAGATATGAGCAGCTAAAACAGCCCTCCCCTCTTCAGTCTGGTTTGCTTTGAGCACTTACAGCAGCAGAGCAGGGCACTTGGGAGCTGTTTTCCTGCAGAATAAAAGTGCTTTTCCTGGACATGTAATACAGACACACAGTGCACACAGGTATGTCTGGGATGTGACATGTAATACAGACACACAGTGCACACAGGTATGTCTAGGATGTGACATGTAATACAGACACACAGTGCACACAGGTATGTCTAGGATGTGACATGTAATACAGACACACAGTGCACACAGGTATGTCTGGGATGTGACATGTAATACAGACACACAGTGCACACAGGTATGTCTGGGATGTGACATGTAATACAGACACACAGTGCACACAGGTATGTCTGGGATGTGACATGTAATACAGACACACAGTGCACACAGGTATGTCTGGGATGTGACATGTAATACAGACACACAGTGCACACAGGTATGTCTGGGATGTGACATGTAATACAGACACACAGTGCACACAGGTATGTCTGGGATGTGACATGTAATACAGACACACAGTGCACACAGGTATGTCTGGGATGTGACATGTAATACAGACACACAGTGCACACAGGTATGTCTGGGATGTGACATGTAATACACACACACAGTGCACACAGGTATGTCTGGGATGTGACATATAATACAGACACACAGTGCACACAGGTATGTCTGGGATGTGACATGTAATACAGACACACAGTGCACACAGGTATGTCTGGGATGTGACATGTAATACAGACACACAGTGCACACAGGTATGTCTGGGATGTGACATGTAATACAGACACACAGTGCACACAGGTATGTCTGGGATGTGACATGTAATACAGACACACAGTGCACACAGGTATGTCTGGGATGTGACATGTAATACAGACACACAGTGCACACAGGTATGTCTGGGATGTGACATGTAATACAGACACACAGTGCACACAGGTATGTCTGGGATGTGACATGTAATACACACACACAGTGCACACAGGTATGTCTGGGATGTGACATATAATACAGACACACAGTGCACACAGGTATGTCTGGGATGTGGCATGTAATACAGACACACAGTGCACACAGGTATGTCTGGGATGTGACATGTAATACACACACACAGTGCACAGAGGTATGTCTGGGATGTGACATGTAATACAGACACACAGTGCACACAGGTATGTCTGGGATGTGACATGTAATACACACACAGTGCACACAGGTATGTCTGGGATGTGACATGTAATACAGACACACAGTGCACACAGGTATGTCTGGGATGTGACATGTAATACAGACACACAGTGCACACAGGTATGTCTGGGATGTGTCTGCAATCTTCTGTGGGGCAGTGCTCTTAGTTATGTAGGTGAAAAACAGGTGACAGACTCCCTTTAAGTTTTTTTTCTTTTTTACTCATGTCTGATTATATTACACATGTTGACATTTTTCATCTAGGTCGCAGGGTATTGCAGATGTGTCCGTGAAGGTGACATTTAATCCTGATAAAATTGTGCTCACAAATAAGAACAGTGAAATTACGGTGAAAATTTGCTTCAGCGCTCGCTTCAGACCTGCAAACTCCAGACAACAATTTGGTAACTATTATAATTTATTCTAGTTTTTTAGATGTATATAATTATAGTAACTGAGATGTGTTTGGCCATACTGGCTATACCGTATTTTTACACTAATTTACTTCTTATAATAAAGCACAGATACAGTCCATTTTAGCCTTGAAACGCATCAACCCCTTTATCTCAGCAGGGAATATTCTCAGAGTAGTCGGCACTTCCCTTCCCACTTCTTCTTGGAGGGTGATGTTCAGCAGGGTGTGATAATAGGAACAAAGCAAAGTAGATTTATATGGACCTTTGGTCCTTTCTGGTGCATGATGAAAGTGAAATAAAGAAAATGGATTAGCAAAAATATTGTGGTTGTCCCATCACCATGACCTCCGTGAACCCACCATTACCAGGAACCATGGGACCTAAATTCTCAGCCAAAGACCAATTCAAGCATGATTAGTCCCGATCCATGAAGAGGATTAGTTGAACCGGCATTGGGGCCCATGGATCTGGGCAGTGGTGGGCATCACAGAACTTGGTCCCCATTCCCTACCTAACAATGTTATTGCCTGTCTGATTTCTTCCCCATTATTCCTCAGAACAAGCCAGATGTCCACATAAATCTATTTTACTTTTCTCATGGTCATTCCCTGCTGATTAACACATCACCTGCCAAGAAAAACTTTGACAAGGAGATATTTTAGAAAGAGTTTCAGAAGCAAGGCATCTAGCCAACAGCCTAAGCACAGAAATATGGCTCTACCCTCAGAGTTACCACACCAATGAGATCAAAGCAAGTTACAGAAACTTGTAAGCGCAGACTTACGAAAACAAACTCTGGGAAGAACCTTTTCCCCCAAGTACATCAGTTGTCGCCAGTATACTGGATTGATAATGCAGACGATGTTATTGATTTTTATATATGGCAATAGGGCATGTCATAAAACACTAATTGTTGTGAGTCAGGCTGTGGGGATCCTCACTGATCCCAAGATCAACCAGTTTTGGGTGGCCATAGAGCGGAGTCTGCAGATACCTGATCACACTCTATGATACATACAGAGGACATATATTATGTATAGGCTGTGACTATTGTAAAACGTATTCTTAGTCTGAATACTGTTTTCGCTCTTCCTTCCAGTGGCCATCACTTACAATGCAACACTGGATGCTGATCTCAAGTCTTCAAGGGTGACCTCAAGAGGGCAGTTTAAGGAAAGTGGAGACCGATTCATAACTAAGGCCATTGACATAGGCACAGAGGAGAGATGCTTTGAGCACATTTTCAATGTTCAGGTATGTTAAATTGCAGTATGATTATTAGGTGTCTTGCATTATAGGGAAGTAGGGATCCTATTGGTAAGATCATGCCATCTTCATCACAAGCACCGTTACTTAGCAACAGGTCAAACCATAATGGTTTGGATCATGTTACTGGTGAAGAAATCTATACTTACCTGCTCCCCACGAATGGGGTCACGTGCCCAACTGCAGCCAATGTCTGGCCTCAGCAATGACTTGTCCCCAAGTGGCTGGGGACATGCCACTGCTGAGACCAGCCATGGGCTGTAACGGTGCATATGACCTCTTCCGTTCGGAAATTGACAGTCGAGGACCAGACGTTCAGTGACGACAGCCATAGAGCTGTAACGAAGTGTCAGGGAGCAGATGAGTATAGATCTCTTCACAGGTATCACTGAGGATGGTGGGATTTAAAAAAAAAATCTTGGAAACCTTTTTAAAAGCTAATGTACAACACTTTGCTAGGTAAGTTGTGAACAGGCCGCTGTGCTTACAGGAGCGCCAATACCTTCTCAAACAGCTGATTAGTGGGGGTCCCAGGCATCGGATCAGATATTGATGACTAGTGTTGAACAAAGTTTAGAAAAATTTGATTTGAATAACTTTGTCATGAAGTGCAGAACAGCAATTGCGTAGCCCCCCACCCCCGTTATTGAACCCCTCAGATGCTGCATTCATTGCTAATCGTGGAGTCTGAGAATAATAATAAGGGCTTTCAGAGGTTAATCTGGAAAAAAAATCGAATAGTAATACTCACCTTATCAATTTGAGCGCAAAGAGGTCGCCGCAGCCATCTTGATTGAAGGCACCTCGTGAAATCTTGTGTGGAGCCTGATGACATCAGCATGTTGGCTGGCGTGATGAAGTCACCGTGCATGAGATTTCATGCAGGATCTTTAACCAAGATGAGTTGATTATGATTTTTTTTAATGCCATTTCGGGGAAAAATTTATTAGTTACCATAAAGCACGAGGAGATTCGGCTTCGTGGCAAATCAAATTTTTCCAGAAATTTGGATTCAAGTCTAATTAAGATAATTTGCCCAAATCTACTGATGACCTATCCAGTTAAAAAGTCTTGGAAAACCCCTTTCAATGCACCAAGAGGCAGGCCTAGCCCCCAATGCATCTCGACTTTCTAGTGCTGGCCATGCCCCTTGGTGCACTGACATCCTAATTTGCATACATATCAAAAGCCCTTTTTCTCTGGAACACCACAACTGATTTTCACAAGACAGGTATCATTTAATCAGCAGAATCAACCCCAGAAGGCATTATTCTTTGTTTAGTGGGGTTGATCCTGATGACAAGTACTCTTTAAGTAAAGCCTCTGCTACTTCATACCACCATATTGTATACGAAGCCTCCGGCCACCTCTGTTTGCCATGGTTAATGTCTTATGTCCTGAGCAAGGATCCAGATTGCATGTGACTGACAGATGGATGCGGTCAGTTATGCGGTCTCTGTCGGCTTTACTGAGTTACAGTATAAGACAAAGCTTCATCAGATGTGAATGGTGCCTCATTGTGGAGTTCTCTCTGAGCCAAGCAGACAGCTCACGAATTCCACAGTACGGATGTGTGACCTTGGCTGGCAGCGGGTATCGCTTCTAGAATAACCTCACTGCTCCAGTGCAGCTATAATTATAGCACCATAGTAAAACAGTCAACGATGCTGCTCCCAATTATAACGACTGCAAAGAGGAAGAAGGAAAAAATAACCACCAGCAAGCGCTCCTCACATTAAAGTGTCACCTGTCTATTTGTTTTATGGACACAGGAAAAAAGTCACCTATTTTTACAGACTGTCCAGTTGGCAACCCTGGGACATTGTATTCCTATATTGTGTTTTTTTTTCTGCAAATATAGTCTGTAGAACTATTGTTACTGTAAAAAAACACAAAAAAACCCAATGAGAACAGAACAGACCCCATCATATGTCAGTGAGATTTATTAAACTGGTTGTCCAAGTTATTTTTATTGATGACCTATCCTCAGGATAGGTCATCAATATCAGATGGGCAGGGGTCCAACACCCAACACCCCCGCCGATCATCTGGTTGAAGAGAAGGCTTACACCATGCCAGTGCTGGCTTCCCTTCATTGTTTACCTGCTCGCCGTTGCAACAGCCGAGGTGGGCAGTGTAATTTCACCTAAGTCATCCCATTCAATTCTGGTGGATGGCTCGTTCCTATACTGTATATTTGAATAGGAACGAGCTGTCCGATAGAAGTGAATTGGACGGCTTAGGTGTAATTACTCCTGCTCACCGCTGCTGTTGCGAGGGCGAGCAGGTAAACAAGGAAGACAAGGCAGCACTGGCATGGTGTGCGCCTTCTTTTCAACCAGTTGATCGTCGGGGGTGCCGGGTTTGGACCCCCACCCTTCTGATATTGGTCATGAATAAAAATAACTTGGGCAACCCCTTTAAAGTTAGGGGAAATGAATCCATTATGACAGACAACCCCTCTCCATATGTCCTGTTAAGACAACCTTACTGTTCCCTACTTGTGACCACCCTTATGAACCAGAATGAAGAACTGCTAACAAGCAGCAGCTCTTGCTCTTGCCAGGCTCAATCCATCCATTAGCATTCAACTGGCCATCTGTAATACTCCATTTCCCCTTTAGTGGTCGCTGTAGGGGAGTTATCAGGACCTGCAGTGATCTGCTGATCATTCTTGGGGCTCTCATAGTAATGGGATGGACTGTGATGAGACAATCCCTTTAAATGGAGCAGTGTGAACAGAGCCTTACTATACAGATTTGTCATTCAGGAGACTTGGAGGACATGTAACTCATCACCCAGCTTTAACATTTACAGATATAGGTAATTTAGACATGACTCAATATACTGCATTGAAATTGTGTCTGTAAATAGCTATAACTACTGTCATTCATGTAAGAATTGTATATTCCTATTACCAGGAGACAGCAGACTCGGAGAACGCCCTGGCATTGCGCATTAACATTGCTGCCCAGAGACCAGACAACAGCCCCGTTTTAAATCCTTATTCATCAGGCTCCAGTGAATGGTTTGTAAGTATAAGATAAGTAAAATATTAGTTATTATCCATTAGTCGAGAGTCATGCTCTCCTAACCAGACTTTCTAAAGCCACAACTTCTAGGTTGGTATGTCCTACAGATGGCAACAAGGGCTCCAAGGGTTTGCCACAGCTAATTAGATTTCCCCTGAGAGCAGACTTCTGGTAGTCCTCAATACAGATGAGATTACTGCTGGATGCAGCCACAGAACCAGTCCTCCAGCTCTGAGGTGTAGAGTCTGTGTAATGGTATTATTGGCATAATGAACTGGCCTTAAGGGGATGTAAACTTCTGCAAACATTTAATTAATTCAGAAATTGAAGAAAGTTTGTAAAGAGTCTTTAAACACAACCTACCGTTTGGTGTCTACAACACCTATGCAACTCTATGTGTCTCCAGATCTACATAATACAAACCAATCTTCTCTGTATTCAGATTATGCAGTCATTTTTTACCCCCTTCCATTTCTCTGCTCTACTACAAGAGGCAAAAGAAGTAGAGTAACATATGACTATAGATTCAGACTACACGTAGGGTTTGTTTGTAGTCTGTAACCATGGAGACACATATGCTTGTGTATATATATCAAGAGGTGAAGCGACACCGCAAAAAGCAGAATAAAATATAAAAAAACAAGAAAAAAGTAAAAAGTCAAACCAAATCCGGGCGCACGCCAACAAGAGACCGAATCCAACTTCTCCAAGATGACAATAAAGCGCAGAGAAGGCAGCACTCCCCAAAAAAACAATGTAGTTTATTCACCCAATGACAGCAGCGTAGGTTGCGCCTGATGACTATGAGGCGCACGGGTCATGTGACCTCCGTCACTTGTCTGGCCGGCGCTCCTGGTGACTATCTCTTCGTTGCAGCTGCGCAATGGTTCTATGAGGACGCGATGGTGGCTCTATAGTTATGGACCCTACACACCAGGTGATTGGATGAGTAATGTTTTGGGTGTGCATTGCTTGCGTCATCCCATGAATATTCATATTGGATAAGCGCCCCATCAGCTGTTTTTACTTGCATCTGATCACATAATTATATATTTTTGTTGGGCAAATTGCACTTTGTATGAATCAATATTATGTCAATTTTAGGGTTGCACTACTGAATTATGTATGATGTGATTGATGTTTTATGTTGCACAAATCATGGTTTTATATTTTATTGATTAATTGCTGTCAATTGGCATTAATTGTGTTTCACCTATAAATACTTGGATATGTACTGCTTGAAAATGGCTGCATTGAGCAGCTGAAACGTTGCTGTCATTGGGTGAATAAACTATATTGTTTTTTTTTTTGGAGTGCTGCCTTCTCTGCACTTTATTGTATGCTTGTATAGGTGCTGTAGACTGGAAAGGCATGAATGAGATTAAGATGTAATACCTCCAGACACAACCCTTGAAGTGTGAAGTTGATTTGTTCCTTTGCTTTTTACAATAGATTCCCTTCCAAAAAGACTGTGGTGATGACGAAGTTTGTCATTCAGACCTTTCCTTAAAGGTGGTACAGAAACCCAGTGACGTGTAAGTGAAGTTTTGTCTTTGTGCTATTCAGAAAATATCTGTAAGATGACCACACGGTGTTGAAGTAGTGGGCACTTCTCCTACATAGCCCCCTGAGTAGTTTATGGCCGTATGACGGCCACTTGTCTATTAACAATAAGCTCACAATAAACTGACGTATTACATTCTGTAGTCTCATGTCATTGTAAATGCACAGTGTTTGTTCCAGACCATTGTGGGTTCTGATGATAGGGCCTAGCCTTATAACCCCAATACAGTCTGAACAGTCTACAAATATGCCAGATTCATAGTTGTCAACAGTCTCTAATTTTCAGGGACAGTCCTTGCAAAGTCAGGCAGTCCAGGGCTGAAATAGGTGGAGCCATGTAAGCCCTGACTGTAAGGGGGAGGTCCCAGTTGGCCTTGGGGGCGTTCCAAAGGCCAGGCTTACATGTTTCAATTTACCAACTAAAATGTTGATGTCATGTACTTACCTGTCCGTGCTCCCACAACGAGCCCAGGTTCTCTGTTGCAGCGATGCTGGTGCTGTCCCATAGCAAACAGCCTTGCTGACAGCAGGGCTGGTCAGCCAATCAGCATGCAGGAACACTGGGCAAATAAGGCTTGGAGTCCTTGGCTTGTTTTGGATTTTTCTTGGATTCTGACTCTGTCTGTGTGTTTTCTTTTGCTCCTTAACCATCGCCCAGTTGAGGGCCACCATTTAGGGCGTATCATCCAAGTAGGTAGGGACAGTAGTGTGGGTGGAACTTAGGTGCACTGTTCCCTACCTGATGTGACAGTTGATGCAGATTTATCACAGTAGCTGATAATAACCTGGTACATTTTTAGACTGTCTAGTCTAACTTCATGTCACCTATTGGTTTACTCTGTAACTGAATTTTGTGCCCCTTGGCGGATGAGGCTCAGTGTAATATTCTTTTTGGCTAACTTGTTTCATAATTTTCTGAAATGAGATGCCCTAAATTACACCAAAAATGTGCCAAAAAGTAAAAGTGGGCCACTGTGTTTGTTCCGATAGCTGTGGATCCTACTAGCAGCAGATTGTGGAGGTGCTGAGTGTCAGATCCCCACCGATCTTATATTGACAAAGTCCTGGAAAGCCCCCTTTAACTGAATTCCGCTATATCTGTAACCTATTACACCCCAATAAGCATGAATGAATGACTGCATACTGCCTTATAATTAGTGATACGTTTTTTCCTACAGGAAATTGCCATACATCGTCAGTGACAAAAGCAGACGGCTGATGTTCCAAGTAACACTGATGAATAAAAAGGAAAATGCATATAACACAAAGCTGAAGGCACTTTTCTCAGAAAACCTTTTCTTTGCATCTTCAACTTCTCCAGTAAGTTACTAGATACCATTTCATTAGGTTACAGACTTTTGCATCTATTTGTTTTATTTTACTGGACCAATGCATCTAAAATGAAGAAATGAAAACACTTTACAAAAAAAGCCTTAATTAACCACTCCCTCTGCCCATCTCTTTTTGCTTACTGTAAATATGAAGGCACATACATTTATATGAGAGCAGTATAAACAAAGATGCATTGGAGAAATTAAAAGTGAGCTTATATGTCCATCCATGCGATCCTTTCAGAAATGGTAGACTGGGTCGTTGTACTTCATGCTTTGTGCATTCATTCTGTCCTGATACAGTTCCTTATTTTGCAGAGTGATGGAACAGAGGTTTTGTGTGAAGTTGGCAATACACAGGGGACCGTCAGCTGTTTAGTAGGATTCCCTGTTCTCAAGGACCAGCAAAAGGTAAAAGTACATTCCTAAAATGAGCGTAAAACCCTCCAGTAATAATTAAACAGTAAAATCAGAAAATTCCACCTGATCAGATATATTTGTACATATTCTATATATCATAATTTTACATGAGTCATAATATTTTTGTAATACGCCTGGTGATCTATAGTGGTTTAGTGATCAATACCTCACTGTTCTAGGGTATTGGAAGTGTTAAAGGGGTTGACTGTCATAAACATTTTGTAAAAACAGTTCAGAAATCATTTAAAACAACGATTGGGCTTAAAGGGTTTCTGTTACAATTTTTTTCGGTATGAATCAGGCTGACATGACCTGATTCCAAATATATATCTGTTTTATTTACTTGTGCCCCTATTTTTATATAAAATGAACTTTTATTTTATGCTGATAAGGCCTCTAGGTGCAAGGGGCGTTACCCCTGCTCCTAGAAGCTCTTTTGATTGACAGGCCCAGGCAGAGAAGAAACACTCCATTCACCATAGCTTGCAAGGACCTTCAATGATGTCATGACCATGTGATCAGTCATATGGTTTAGGAGGAGACAGGCTGTTTGTGTGATCCTAACCATGTGACTGATCACTTGGTCATGACATCATTGGAGGTCCTTGCAAGCTATGGTGAATGGAGTGTTTCTCCTCTGCCTGGGCCTGTCAATCAACAGAGTCTCTAGGAGCAGAGGTAACGCCCCTTGCACCTAGAGGCCTTATTAGCATAAAATAAAAGTTCATTTTATATAAAAATGGGGGCGCCAGTAAATAAAACATATATATATATATATTTGGAATCAGGTGACATTACCATATCTCTAATGTCAGCCTGATTCATACCAAAAAAACTGGTGACAGAAAACCTTTAAAAGTCCCATTTTTTTGCAATTCAAAATGTTGGCATGTGTGCATAGCTTCTCCACCCGTTATGGCTACAACTCTGATAATACCAGTGTGTTCTGACTGTTTATCTCATTTCTAGGTTACATTTGATATTGGATTTGATTTCAACCTCAAGTTTCTTCATGATAAAGCTTACATCTACTTCCAGGCTACAAGGTACAGTCTTCCCAAGGGTTGATATGGATGCAGACAGTAGAGATATTTCAAGGGGTTGTCCAGAATTAGAAAATAGGACCTGCTTTTTATGTAAAAAGATCACCACTCTTCGCCATGGGCTGTATTTGTACTGCAGCTCGGTGTCATTTACTTGGCAAGGCATCAGTTGCAATACCAAGCACAGTCCTCGGTAGGAGTGGAGCTTTTATTTTTATTTTCCTTTTGGATGTCCCTTTTAAATGTCTTATTCCATCTACATACAGTAACTTAACGTTTATTTTATTACAGTGAAAGTTATGAAGATTTCGAGCAGGACAATACAGTGAATGTGTCAATCCCTGTAAAGTATGACACAGAGATGCACTTCACAAGGTATAGTCCTTATATATCCTGAATGTTGTACAGACATGTCCTTCCTTACCTTTCCTCTTGGCTTAACATATTCCAAGATGTGTGGTTCAAGATTTTGATGATTTTGTGATACTGTGTCACGAGATGTCTATCCTATATATGTTCCCGTGAATGGCCACCAAATGGTTGTGATGTGAATTGCCAGGCTCCTATTATTTCCTGGTGGGAGTAAAGAATAGTGCATGCTGATATCCAACATGCTTGATCCTTCTTTCCCTGATATCTGACATTGGATGACGGTCTGTAGACCCCCATACACATTGGATGGTTAGCTGGGCCTGCTGAAATTGGCGGGTTTAGCTGTATTGTGTTTGTAATATGTATGACCACATTATAGTGTTTACCCAAGATTATAAAGAATGGCCACTTTCTTCCAAAAGCAGCCCACTCCTGCCCATAGCATTGCAGCTGGCTCATTAGCTCAGTCTGTAGCACCCAGGGGCTCATGCCCCACCACTTTCGCCACTTCCAGCTATGCCCCTGCAGCCAAACTCCACTTCAGTTGGACTCTCAGTCAGTAGACAAGAAACATGAGAGCCCAAGGAATCATGTAGCTTCAGGTGAAAAAAAAAAAGCAAGGCAGGTAGGCAGGACAAGAAGGATTATCTGAGAAAGATGCCTACTGCGGTCAGGGGCTATTTTTTCACAGATGGAGCCAGCCATATTTATCAGACGTGTGGTGCACAATTTTTTTTTTTTCAGTTTGATGACAATAGGTGTTACTTAGAATAGTATACGCATGGCACCATTTAAGAGAAATTTATCATTATCATTAAAAAGTGTCTTATCAAAACCACTACAGAAGTCTACATAAATCTCATGGTAATGTAAAGGCTGTGAAGGGCCCTTTCAAATCAATGCAGCCACAGCAGATCAATTCAGGAGGGCATATGCGATAGCCGTACCTGATTCTCACAGCTTTAATTATCTTTGAGAGCCAGCGGCAGGAAGAAGTGTTTGAGCGGGCCCCCCTGTGCAATGGCCCACCGGGAAATTTCCCTGTAAGGTCTATGGCCAATCCACCCCTGCCCTTACCTGCTGTGCTCCTGTGCTCATCCACAGGTTGCACATATGACCTGTTTGTTATATGTGGGTTATGTGCGTTATTACAGCTTGGCTTCATTCAAGTGAATAGGACTATGCTGCTATACATCTCATATATGCTCTGACATGCAATTTTATGATGAATATAAGGACACATCTCATTGTGTTTATTACTAGGTCTACAAGCATAAACTTTTATGAGGTGTTTCCTGGGGCTAGTGTTCAATCAACCATAAATCACGTTGGAGAAATTGGTCCAGAATATAACTTCACGATAAAGGTAAATATGATTATTTTTCCCTTCACCTCACTCTTTCTGTTTATGTTATTAATCTGAAGTGTCACAGATGATTGTAAAAATATACAAATGTATTGTTATTTTATATCCAATTAAAAGAAATAATGTAAAGCCCCGCCCTGGAGGAACAGTTTAGAGATTATATTATATGTTATTAGCAGTTCTTGTTATAGGAACCCATTCTTCTACAATTTAGATTCATTCTGATAATAGCCCTGTTAGAGGTCATTTACATGGTAGTATTATGGATAAATTTTATAAGAATCCAAAATACAACATGTATATAAATCTATGAACCCGTACTGTGTTGATGTACATCTCTGTTTCATGAAGAGGCATACAGATTTTTTTCATTCAGAATCTAGGAGAAACAAAAGAAAATTATGCAATCAGATATCACAGAGGATTTCTGTGGTGCCATAGGACTCTGTTCTACCACACACGCCTCCCACGTGCATGAAGAGAACAGTAAACAATACAACCCTTCTGGGACAACAACACAGTGGTATTTTAGGGATTGAAAGCTGTTTGACTTGCAGATGCAGCAACCCGCAGGGAGAGAACTGGGAGAAGGGGAGTGGTAGTTGTGGTACGGATAGGAATGGTGGTGGTTCCGCGTGGCTGTTGTCACGTCAACTTTCCTTGGGGCTGTGCAGCGAATGGAGGGGCATAAACTTTCTTTTCCTCTTGACACACCCTAGGATTTTGGGGTCTCCTGCCTGGTGGTGATTGGAGTGCTTTTGGTGTTGTGGGATTCAGAGGTGCAAGGCAGGGTTCCCTTGTGGTGCAGGCAATGCAATGGTGGCAGCAGTGCAGGTGTTGGGTGCAAGGGAATAAGGAGGCCAGTGTCAGGTAACAAGTCCAACAAACTGTACTGAGGTAGTTTTGGCTCTTAAACAAAGTCAATGGTAGTAATAAGTTCAGTTTTTCTCCATGATACATACACAATCTTTCCAAGGCTGAATATGGGATAGCAGGCTATAAAATGGCTGACTCTGAGTCTCTCTCTAATTAATCCAAACAACTTCCCAAAATGACCAAAGGCATGCAATTCTATTCTCATTAACTCTTTCTGCAATTCTCAGGCTAGATCTTAGATCGGATGACCACCCGTCTTCAAAGTGTGGTGGGTGCCATAGCAATATACCCCTTCCAAAGGCAGCAAAGTCCAAAACCATAGACGTGTGTTACCTTTGCTGTCACGCACTGTCCCTTAAGGTCCTCAACAGTCTGTGAATATCTGTTCTCTTTCTCTCAGGAGTTTGCCACTTGCCCTCAGCATGTAGGGATAGAGGACCTCTGTAGAAGGCCTCACACTGCACAGTCTAATGCAGCTCCTCACACTTCAGCTGCCTAGGCCAGACTCCCTCTACACAGCTCCTGAGCCAGAGGGGACAAGGCTAGCCTTTCTCCCGCCGAGTAAGGCACAACAAACTAAACTGTGTTCCCATTTTTAGCTCTTGGAATCGCATAAAGTACATTGACCCAACAATAGTAAATATTAACCCTTTTAGCTGTGACTTGACTCTTTAGCAGTGATCTACTGGGTCACTGCACAGACACCACACCAGGATTTATACAACTCCCAATGAAAATAATAATAATAATAATAATAATAATATACATTTGTATGTAGTAAACTCCAAAGCTCCCCCTAGTGGTGATACCAGGTAGCCAGAATTTTATTTAAAGTAAACTGTCATCAATGCAAAGTTTTAAAACTGTGTACCTGCCTAAATTTTCACTTCTTCATTTTCCCCCACTTTGCAGCAATGCATTGCAGGTGGGGCTAAAAATCTGATTGAATCTTTCACTATCTCGCTATGTGTCTCTCTGTGTCAACAGAGTGTGAACATGGGCTTAAGGCTAGGGCTACACGGCGACACTGGTCGCGCGACACCTGCCACGGCCAGGATCGCTTAGAAGCGGGGATCCCATAGAAATGAATGTGATGGCCTACGCAATCGCAAGAAATCCAACAGGGCTGGACTTCTTGCGACTGTGGCGGCAATCCGATTAATTTCTTTGGGATCCCCGCTACTCAGCAATCCTGGCCTCGACAAGTGTCGCCGTGTAGCCCTAGCCTAGGTGAGAACACAATGTGGTCTCGAACGATAAGGTATACCTTGCAAGATCACGCTGTACAGAAGTGCCCCCTCTGACAATGTCTGTCCTGGTAGCCTCTCCCTTGGCTATCTACTTCCACAGTAATGATCCCTGTAAGTGAAAAACTGGGAGAGTGTAGAAAAAAACGGAAAAATGGAAGACTCAGGGGAGTAGCACCAATTCAGGCAGGTACATAGTTGCAAAGATTTACACTCTTGACAGGTTCTCTCTATGGCTATGTTCACACAGCAGAGGCTGACCTTTATATTTTTGCTGTGGTTTTGCATGCCTCCAATCTAGCCACTTACTTAGTTGTATTCAATTGGGCTAACAGTCACTGTGATTTCCGGGCCATTTCTGCATGGAAACTGTGCTAAGAAGGGACTAGCGCAGTTTGGAAATCAGCAAGGAAAAAATCCACAGCCGTATGAACGACAGCTTGAATTCCCATTGAAAACAGTGAGAGGATGATTGTGTGCACAAAAGCATTGAAGCATGCTAAATAGAGGTCTGCAAGAAACAAACAGTTTTAATTCTTCTAAAGGTATATTAAGAAATTAATCACCGTTTTTAGACCTAAAATTGACATTTTCAAAAATGTACAGTCTTATTGGTTTACTGACAAGTGATATTGTCACCTGTCTCATTTTCAATGTGTCTAGCAGACGTCTACTCAGAGAATAGGGTTTTAGTGGAAATATGTGACTTGGCAGTAAACAGGAAGAATTGAATAAAGAAAAGGAAAAATAAGGAATTTCTACATTTTTGTTCCAGCCTGGCGTTCTCCATTACAGAATGTGCTGGGATAATTGTAAATTACAGGGAATGATGCTGAAAAACTATCTTACTAATTAAACCAAATATGCATGCAGAATCCAAATGATATATATGGTTTTATGTATTCTATTACACATTGTGAATTTACTTGTCAACCAAATATGATAATTAATAGAACGTATGTATCAGATTTGCCCTGTAAAAGGTGCATTGGAAAATCTGAAGTATAGTATGGGCCCATAGAATTCAGTGGGAGCTGCACATGAACGTATTTTGTTTCTGTGTCTGTTCCGTTTTTTTTTTTTTTCTGGCCTGAACCATTCACTTCATTGAGTCTGCAAAAAAACGGAAATGACTCAGACTGCATACCGTTGCCATTTGTCTGCATGGCATTGTTACAATCAATCCATTAAAAAAACGGATGCAATACGAATGTCACATGGACGTCAGCTGTATTTTTTGCGGATCCATGTTTTGCAGACTGCAAAATACATAGTCATGTGCATGAGCCCTAAGGCTGACATGAAAAATATTTTTTCTGAAATTAAAAATATGGTTCTAGATTTTTCTAGTAACAGCTCCACGGTTGTCTACGAGATATATCTGGTGTTACAGCCAAGCCTCATTTAATCGAATGGAGTTGAGCTGCAGTACCAGTCACAGCCAATTGACAATAGTGGCGCTGTTTCTGGAAAAAGCAGACCTTTTTTCTATTTTCAGACCACTCTTTTGAATGGGCTCTTTGATCAGGTATTGACTTTTTTCATGGTGTTATTCTAGATCAGTACTGGGACCATTCCAGTGACATCGGCGTTTGTAACTGTGAATGTGCCAGAATTCACAAAAGGCGGCAACCCCTTAATGTACATCACAGATATTCAAACAGACCAGGTAACGTGAAGAAAAAAATCCTAACTTTCTATGAATTCCTAAAATGATGCGGAGTGTACAGTACGTATCAATATAATACATTTGTCTTTTCTGCCATATTAGAATTTAACCGGTTATCCCAATGCATAACTCAGTGGCCGTAATACATTTTTTAATTACATGTAATTATAAAAGTATTCAGATCCAGGTGCTGGTTTGAAAACTAGATTATTTTTTACCTTTAAATGTGTTGTCTAAGGCCTCTTTTACATTAGCGGCACCACGGATCCGGCGGGTGAAGGGTGCCGCCGGAACCGTGCTGCCGCAAGTACATGTGAGGAGCCGGAGCAGCGCTCTGGCCCCACATGTGTTACATACACATACACACACACATATAGACATACACACAGACATACACATACACAGACATACTTACATGGTCCAAGCATGCTCCGCACGATTCCCCACAGCGCCCTCTGCTGGAAGGAGAATCTTCCTATGTGCATGTTGCGGTTTGCTCTCCGTTCTGGAGATGGAATGGAATGCTTTTAGGAGCATTTTGTTGTCTTCAGTTCAGTTTTGTCCCCATTGACAATGAATGGGGGCAAAACTGAAGCGTTTTTTTCCGGTATTGAGCCCCTATGACGGAACTCAATACCGGAAAAAGGAAAACGCTAGTGTGAAAGTAGCCTTAGATAATTAAAAATCTCAGACAATCCCTTCAATAGCCTAGAATAAAAAATCCTCATATATTTACCTCTTGCTCCAGCTCCATTCTCTGCAGCGCTGATCCGATCCTCCTGCCTCTGCTTATTTACAAACTGCCAATGTATGACATGTGACCGCTGCAGCCAATCACTGTCCTCAGTGTCAGGAGCGTGTACAGTAAACTGTAGATATGTGCTACATGGCTGATGCAGCCAACCATTGTCTGCTGCTTTGAGTGTGGACATTTGTCATACATGGTTTCTTTGCATACACAAACTGTATTCAAAAGGAATAATAAAACAAATGTATAAAAGAAAATCCTTTTGGCTCACGTCTGGCTTTGTGCATACAGTCTTTTTTAACTTTATTGATGCACTTTCAAAGGCATCCTACAGAAAATATATTTCATGGGGACAATAGAAGTCTACAGGTGCCATAGGCAACTGTGTGGTCAAAAATTCCAGACACAATTTGTGTGTGAAAGAGCCCTACACAAAGTCTGTTAGATGCGTCACCATGTAAAACTGCTGACAGTACTAGGTAGAGCCTGAGGAGAGCATTACAAACATAATTTTTGCAAAGCTTTTATTTATTTAGTATCAGGGGTAGTGTGGATCTGAACTTTTATTCTGCTAGATTCTGCTCCTGCAAGTACTCTGGAGGCAGATCTTCATGGAGAACTGCTCTCTGCTCTGTGCATTGAGATGTTTTACAGATCCTTCCCTCTGCTCTAAATGACAGCTGAATAATGCAACCAAAAAACCACAGCTGTCACTCAGAGCAGAAGGAAGGGCCTGTGAAGCATCTCAGTGCGGAGAGAACTTCACAGTGAGACTTATGCCCCTTTCACACGAGCGGGAGACTCGCATGTCTCCCGCAACGCATCTACAGGGCTGGACTCCGCACTGACAGGGATCGCATATAATGCTCTGCGATCCCTGTCAGTGCTGAGTCCAGCCCTGTAGATGCGTTGCGGGAGACATGCGAGTCTCCCGCTCGTGTGAAAGGGGCATTACCCGGGGCACTTGCAGAAGCAGAATCTGTCAGAATACAAGTTAATATTCAAAGACTAAAAGCTCTACAGAAAGTATATTTTGCTTGCACTGCTTTTCCTGGCTCCTGCTTAGTGCTGTCAACAGTTTTGCATGGTCAAAGCTGTTGACAGACTCACATTAAGGCTACATTCACACGACAGTTGTTTTTGCGGGCTCCGAGCCACATATTGCGGCTCAGATCCGGACCCATTCATTTCTGCAAAAGATGCGGAGAGCTGTCCGCATCCATTGCTCCGTTCCGCGGCCCCGCAAAAAAATAAAACCTGTTCTATTCTAAGAATAGGCGCTTCTATGATAGCTGCAGCATGTGCGGTCCCAAATTGCGGAACGCACACGGGCCGGTATCAGTGTTTTGCAGATCCACAATATGCGGATCAGCAAAACACAACGGTCGTGTGAATGTAGCCTAATATTGATGCCTTATTTTTAGGAATGTTCATCAACATCAGTTTGGCCGGCCTCTTGGTACCTCCACTGCTCAGCTGTTTACAGGACCTATATATTGTGTGCTGGGCCTAGCACAGCTATGGTACTTGCATTGTGTAATGGTCATGACCTCCTGAGAATTGCTGATCAGCGGGTTTTCCTAGAGTCGGACCCTTGTTGATCACATACTGATTGAATAATGGATATATACATATTGATGTGGACATTTGTAATGTACAAGTCTAAAGGGCATTTTCCACATTTCTTCTAGTACATCTCATTTAATAAACATAAGGGTCACTTTAATTTTCCATTACATTAGATGTTATATTTAATACTGTAGCAGTGGCCATAGTGACAGATTAGAAGAAGAATGAGGATTGTCACTGGCAGAATCATTAACCTTCCACTGTAAAATAACATGCACCACACTTCTTAATCTACAAATATCCATTCCAGTGACCTTCCTTTCAAAGTACTTGGAACCTGTTTCTTGCTAAACAGAGCTGTGAAAAATTCTCTGCAAGTACATCAAGGAAATGGTTTTGATTTCTAATTGCATGGAAGGTGCTTTGGCCTTTGCAGATCTTCGCTGCTTAGATCCCCTTCAACAAACAAAGGATTTACAGGCAGACATCTAACCTGAACCTGTTGTTACTGGCACGGGACTGCTGGAAAAGTATTTTTATGTTTTCATTGCTTTTCTAGGTTAAAGGAATTAGTTGCAATGCCGTCACCAATCCTCTTCACATAGGAAAAAAAGAATACATGATTTCCTTCACAGAGGAGAAATTTACGAACATCCAGGAATTAGTAAGTAATATAAGTTTAAGGAGAACTCCAGGCAGATCTATATAAAGGAGCTTTTTGCAACTTTGTTTTATTGAACGAACATAAGTCTGTGTCAGGCATTGAATGGACTCCATCGATGTTGGCATCCTAGCTTACTTTAAGAGAAGCAGTTAGGTTGCGGACGTTGATGTGGTTGGTGAGTTGTTTCTGTTCATTGATCCATATCTAAATTCTGAGGGACAAGGTAGAAAGGTTCATAGAGATGCAGAAGCTCTTCACATAGGTCATCTGTCATTTCATTCTCCATTACTGATGTTGTGTCCTGCAGTAGATACTAGGACATAGAAATGTCACATAATAATCTATAGCCATTTCTGGTATGTTATTGAAGATGTTGGTTAGAAACCCCCCTAATGTTTTATAGCATGGACAGATCTGAGGTCTACACATCTAAGAAATGAGGTGACCCAAGAAATAAAGCGACCCAAGATCATATGAAAACCACTAAAGTGGGTCTGAGATGGACAAACTACTGTCCTACCACTCAAATATATAACCTCTTATGTTACCTCTTCCCAACATCCTTAACTTTTTTGGTTTAACTTATTGGAAAATGAGAATTGTCCTTTACGGGAATCCATCACCAGTTTTATGCCGCTCTCTCTTCCAAGTCCTATGAGCTCCAGAGCATACTGATAAGTCCTGATATGCATGACCTCCCACCTCTCCCCGCCCCTGCCATTGATTGACAGTTTTTCCCAACTGAATAAGCAGCAAGGGGAGGAGAAAATCAGGAGCTCATGAATATTCAGGACTCATTGGCATGTGCTACAGCAGTTTGCTACAAGATTTTTGCAAAACAGCGGAGGCAATTACTGTAATAAAGTGACAAAGCTTTACGATAAGGGGATCTGTGACTAGTTTATGCTACATTTAGGCCTTGTTCACATCTCCGTGAATGTTTCTGGCATGTTTTTCCGGCATAAAACAGCCTGCCAGAGGTCACCGGATCTGGCATTGCCAAATTCACTATTTTACCACCCGAGCCACATTGACTGTAATGAGGTCCGCTGGTGATCCAGCCGCTTTCTGGCATAACTGCCATGTTTGGCCGGACAAGTACTGCTGCATTTAGATGGCATTTATGCCGGATGAGGCAGTCGGATCATCTCTGATGGAGATATGAATGCAGTCTTAGTTGGGACACCAGACAAATGGTAAAAGATTTAAAAATTTTAAAGATTAAAAATTTCAAAACATTTTCTAAATAATAATTTATGTCTAAATGTTATTGTTTTAGACTTGTGATAATACAAGATGCACCACATTCAAATGTCTGATGAAAGATCTTCAGCTGAGAGAAGACTACTTTGTTAATGTGTCTACCAGAATCTGGAATGGGACTTTTGCATCTGTAAGTAAATACTTGCTCTTCAGGTCAGTGGTGGCCAGTCTATTCTGGTGGCTTTACCTGCTGCTAGTAAAAGAATTGCCAGTCAGCACCATGAGATATTCCATACTTGACATTCGCCAGTGCTTCCGTTGGCAGCATTAGGTCAGGGCTATAATCTGTGACTACATCTTGTTTACAGCGCTTACAGGGAGTTTGAGGAAATCTGAGACACACCTCCTGTCTCATCATTGGTTCATTCTGCTGCTTTCCCTCCCCTGGAGCTCTGTTTCTTCAGACTGGACCTGGCAAGACCATCAAACTCTCTAGGAAGTCAATGTACAGACGTTTAATTTCACTACAGCTATGGTGAAATGAAGGTGGCTTTATATGTGAATATTTAGTCTTGTCTTTAAGTGTAGAACATTCTGCTAGGTGTAGAAAGTGTAATATAGGTAATCATCTCTTCCAGACATTAGCACATAAGATGGCAAGCACAATTGGGACATACCGAGTGGAATAAATACTTAGAGGACACATCTGCCATGGGCTTAATAGCTGTGGAAAATATGCTAACTAAATCATTGAAACTACAGCACATATTAGTGTCCTGAATGCCTCCATATACTGCAGTTTGGAAATCAACTAGTCAAACAATACCTGGTGCAGACACACGTATTAGGTTGGGTTCACAAGTGACTGAAAATCTAGCGGAAAAAATGCATGTATTACATGTGTATTTTACCATGGAAGGGCCATTATATTCCACCCTCTGTATTGCAAAGGATGAACTCCGCAGGAGAAATCCCCTGTATAAACCCACATGATACGGATTTCAAATCTTCAATGCCTTTTTTTGTGCGCAGCCTCTGGAAGAGAATATAGAAATTCTCATCCACTTTGCTGGTACTGTACACTGTGGATCTGCCGCATGAAAATCTGCGAAGACAAATCCACAGCTAAACAGTCACATGTGACCACGGCCTTACTGTGATTGAATCATTTCTCGAATACATTCCACCTTTTATATAATATATAAACCACAACCAAGGTAGTAATGTAATAATATAAGTGACCAGCACTTCTGTAGTATAGAAGACACTCATGCAGGTTTCCAAAGATCACTGTTTGTGGCTGGGTCTATCACTAGACAACCACCGAAATCCATTTGTATGCTGCATAGAAAGTTCTGTGCTTGATAATGGGGTATTAGACACTAACTAACAAATACTCCGAAGTTTCCCAGGCCTTGAATACTATTTCTTTTCTTAATAATTCAACGTTCGGGCTGATTGATTCCTTGGTATACTTTTATAGCAGTCCGAGCTTCTTTTTCTGATACAGAATACCAAAACTGCTGCATAGATTAAGAAGGTAACATGCTTGCTACCTGCAGTCACCACTAGGGGGGGCTTAACAGCATACTGTATGCATATTACTGAGTACTGTGTTAATATTGAGCTCAAAGTATTAACTGTATGCAGTTAGTGGTGACTACAGGCAGCCTTCATTTTATGTACTAATGTTGCCTTCTTTGGCTTATTAAAGATGAACCTACCCACTAAACAGCAGGGTATGACTCACAGCACCTCTAGTGGATACCAATCTCAGACACCATTGTGATTCTCCTATTGGCTACATCCTAACCCTGATGCAACTTCCTTTGTTCTAGTTGGATTAAATGTTAGTTCTGTGGCTCCATACAGGCTGACGAACATTGCCTTTCTTCTCATTTCAGGCATCATTCCAGTCATTGGAGTTAGTATCAAGTGCAACACTTGAGACACTTAACCCGGACATATTTGTCATCAGCAATAGCAAGTTATTGGTGAGTATAATACACATAAGATCATAAGTTCATCTGTGTGGCTTCTGGCAAACCTGCAGTACCCTAGACCTGGTTGGTTATGGGGTGTGGTTGGCAGTGACAGGGTTAAATACCTTGTTCTTCACCTCTGAGCAGGAGTGGACTGGTCCTGCTTCCTGCCAGGAGGGGGAATCTGACCCAGACTGGTGAGGAAGCACACGAGATTGATCCTTTTCCAAGGGTTTTAGGGACCAGCATTAGATCCAACTCTCCTGTGAGACCACTACTCCAGAGAGACTGCAAGAAGACAGAAGGACAGACCTTTTCAAAGCTACAGTGTTTACAGACAGCAGAGTAACCATGAACATTAGCTATCCAGACCCTGCTGCAGGTGAGGGACTATAGCTCAGGCACACATTACCTAGATTAAAAGCAGGCCAGTCCAACTCCAAGCCTGCATTACACAGTGGGCACCTATATCCACAAGTGCCAGCTTACAGCTGTTAGCCAGAAGATCAAGGGAGAGTCTTCTGAGAGATAGCATATCAGAACTGTCATTAACTACCACTTTGCCAGGCACCATACCTCATCCTCTGGGAATAGAAATTGCACTTTGTACAAACTACTGCTGGATGTACTACAAGTTATCTTTGACTTTTATACTTTGCCTTGGCCTAAGTCTTTAAATCACCTTTCCACTGCACTGATCCCCAAGGAGCAACAGCCTGAGGGAATACACCATGACACAACACATTATCAGGGCCATGTCACTCCTATCCTCTGCACCAGCTCCTCAGGGGCTCGCTGCCCACTGGAAACACCCCTACTAAATCTGAAATGGGGTGAAAGTGGCCATACACATTAGGTTAATGTCACCAGAGCTGGCTTGTGTTGGTGGGATTGGTTGACCAACTATTAGACTGCATGATTTTGGGCCAATTATCTGGAAAACAACAAACTTTCATGTTACTTGGCCTGTATAATCAAGAATCCAATCAACCGATGAATGAGCAAACGCTCGTTCATTGGCTAATGGCCTCTTTCATCAGGAGTAACGATGCCCGATTATCGGCAGCACATCTCCTTCTGTAATCGGGAATGTGCTGCCAATCATCTATAGAAGACAATGAAGGAGGAACGACTGCTGTAGCAAATGTTGGGTTTCAATGTGTCCAATTCTTTATTCTCATGGGAGACAAAGTGTTGTCTGAGGTGTTTGGCAGTAGCTTCCTCCTCTCTCCCCCTTTGTTGAAAACGCTGGCCCCTGTCAGTGTGATTATGGCAAGTCAGTGTATTCTGATCTTCATCTAATGTTTCTTCACCTTTAATCATGACATCTTTCATAGATCCCACTCACCATCATAAAACCCAGTGAGAAAGCTGAAGTCCCCATCGGTGTGGTGGTTGGAAGCGTCATAGCCGGACTCGTACTTCTCGCTGCTCTTGTGGCTGCCTTGTGGAAGGTATGAGGAACAGTCAAGACAGGGTATTTTAATATTACAGGCAGCAGTGGAAAAAGACCAGTAGATGAGCTTGAAGATTTTGGGTGGGTTCTGCTGCAGGTTTGGCTTTAGACTTCATTGATTGCAATGCAAAGAGTGAAATCTGGAACAAATCCACTGCAGAAGAGAATATGGGTACAAGAATTTTTTCAGCGACATGAACTGCACATCTGCCAATTGTGAAAATGTCCTTATACAGGGTGACTTCAGATGTTTTAATATGTGACAAGCTTGGTCAAACTCCACTAATTTGTTACCTGTTAAGCCAGCATGTTAATCCTGAACTATAATAATGAAGAATTTCAAAAAAGCAGAAGTAGAAGATTGAAATGAGAATCAACTAAGGAAATTCCTCTGATATACAGAAGAGTTCTTTGGCTAATTTTAAAGCTTTAGTAAATATGAATTCTTGTCGACACATTGTTGAAATACCATCCAGCTATCTGTTTAGTTCCCTAGACTTTGGAAATGTTTACTGACAACCAATGTGGCTGCGATTACAGACCTATTAGGGTACGGGTTGTCATCCCACCTTCTCCACCCCTGCCCACCCATACTGGTATAATTAGGTTGGTTTTGTATTCAGGAGTCTAGGCGATAGGCTGTAAACATGCTGCACTGTTGTACAAACTAAATTTTGGATTTCTTTTTTCCAGCTTGGATTTTTCAAAAGAAAATATGAAAAACTTCAGAAAACAGAAGATGAAATTGCTGAGACTACACAACTAAACTAGAGATGGAATCCTCTTTTTTATATTTTTAAGTGGGGGGGGGGGTTAATTTTTAAAAGTATTTTTAGATGAAATCAATCAAAGGGGTTATTGAACAAAAGGTATTGCTTTATCAAGCTGCTGGGCAGTTTTTGGTATTTTTTTAATTTGTAAAATTTTACTAGCTGGTCTGGGGTACTTTGCTTTACATTTGTATGTTTATGATGATGTTAAAAAAGAATACTGTAATATAATGTATGTCTGTTGCCATTGTATAATTTTGTAGTTACGGCAATTAATAGATACTTTGCACAGAAAGTCTGGCAACAGACTACATATAAACCATGTGCTCTCTGCTTCCTCGGTTACACTCCCATCCAGCTGGACACTACTTCTTACTAACATACAGTTGGTGGGTGTGTACACAGCAGGAAACAGATCGAAGAATGTATTATTGTAGCGTCAGACTACACAACCAAAACCCCAAAAACTATTACAAAAAGCACCCTTCATGCTTTCTTGTAAATGTAAAAGTCCTTGTGATTGATACATTACTTTGTAATCTATTATGATTTATTGTGGTTGCCAGTCAGTTGTAATAATGATGCAATATTACTATTTAGCCATAAACTTAAAGGAAATCTGTCACCTGATTTGAGTGTATTAACCTAAAAGTATGGCTCTGTTCAATAAAGTACCTTCTCTCCCCCTGTAGTCTTCATTCTTTCCTTGGACTTTTGGTTTTCTTTTTATTTCCGTTTTTCTCATATGCAAATTTCTCCTGAAGGAGCCCAGAGGGGCGTTACTATCGATAAACTGAGCCCAGTAACGCCCCCCTCCTGTGCCCAGACCGCCTTCTTACTCATCTAAAGCACTCGTCTTCAGAGCAGGAGTAACGCCCTCATTAGCATTCTAGGCCTCCGCCCCCCTCAGCAACGGCACGGCAGCTCTTGAAACAACTTCTCCAGCTTCCTGGCGCTCTCCTCAGAAATCTCGCGCAGGCGCAGTACCGCCCGCGCCATAGTACTACCCATCAAGGCACTAGCTTCAAAAGCGTCACTGGGCATGCGCCGAGCCCAGTGACGTACCAGCAGTGCTAAGCCCCATCAAAGAGGGAGGAGAGCGGCAGGAAGCTGGAGAAGTTGTTTCAAGAGCTGCCGTGCCGTTGCTGAGGGGGGCGGAGGCCTAGAATGCTAATGAGGGCGTTACTCCTGCTCTGAAGAGGAGTGCTTTAGATGAGTAAGAAGGCGGTCTGGGCACAGGAGGGGGGCGTTACTGGGCTCAGTTTATCGATAGTAACGCCCCTCTGGGCTCCTTCAGGAGAAATTTGCATATGAGAAAAACGGAAATAAAAAGAAAACCAAAAGTCCAAGGAAAGAATGAAGACTACAGGGGGAGAGAAGGTACTTTATTGAACAGAGCCATACTTTTAGGTTAATACACTCAAATCAGGTGACAGATTTCCTTTAAAGGGGTTTTCCAGTCAGATAAAAATATTTTAAAAAATCAACAAAAAATGGGAGCGTTAACGAGTTAACATTTCCCTTGTCTCTCGATATATGGGAAATATCTGGAGATGCCTGATCCACTGGTGATTGGCTAAGTGAGCATCTCTAGGCATTTCCTGTATGTCGAGCACGACAGGAAGTGGAAAGCAGTGGGAACCCGGCCAGTTCTGGAAATGTAGTGGTGGTTAACCTGTTAGAGGTGAGTACCATTTTTCTAGGGCCCATTCAGACCGCCGTAGTGCTTTGCGGACCGCACATGGCCACAACCATAATAGAAAATGCCTATTTTCCAGGCGCCTCCACAGCGGCACACCATAGGAGAATACCCTCCCCCCCAGGGACAGGAAAACAACGTGGAGATCTTTAAATAGCCCCCTCCCCTTACCATCTCCAGTTGTTTTCCTGTCCCTCTGGGATAGGTGGAGATCTCTGGCGGCATGTGAAGACGCCGAATTAGGACAGGTCCAGGAGGAGACCATGATACTTACCTTCTGTAAGTGTCCGGCCCTCTGGACGAGATTCTGGGTCGCGGGGCCTGCGGTGCAGCTCCTCCAGGTCTCATGGTGTAAGTCCTCCGGTGGAGGCGACCCCGGGCGGCGTAATGGCGTAGTCTCGCGAGAAGACGCGCCGAAAGTCACGTGGGAGGCAGGAGAGTCTCGGGAGGGCCGAGAGCTCCTGCGCAGCTTCCTGGTCCCTCCTCTTCCTTCCCCCTACACGAGGACTTCAAAAGGCGGGGGAATGGAGCTGGTAGTATCTGTTTTCTACACAGAGCTACTGAATGATGTCGGGACCAAGCGAAATGGAGCGCAAACCCACGGACTCAGCCAAAGCCCTCAGCCCGGTAAGCTCCCTCCCCTTTGGGGCCAAATGTAAACGTATACTGCTATGCTCACTATGGGTGTCTGTTAGTTTGCACCTTAGGGTGGAAGGGTCCTCAAAAAATCCTTTAAAAATTACCTACCTCTTGCTCATTGCCTTTGTTATATACCCTTTAGGTGAGGGAAACTCAGAAGGAAAGCTCACTAAGAGCAAAGAAGTGCTCTATGTGTAAAAAGAGCCTCCCTTCTGGATATAAAAAGCCGGTGTGTGCGAGATGTTTGGAGAAGATGATTTCTGAGGAGTCCTCATCTCTACTGGAGAGCATAAGAGCAATTGTAAAGGAGGAAGTGGGCAGTGCGGTAGACTCTAAAATTGCTTCTATGGCCCAAGGACCTTCCACCTCTAGTGCGGCAGTCTCGGTTTCTTCTGAAGTCGAACCTCTGGAGGAGGTGGATGAAGGGGAAGTGTCGGCATCAGAACAGGATTCATCAGATGATGATACTGGTCGTCCCCTATGTTCGATTGAAGAGACTGACACACTCCTCAAAGCTATTAGAGCTACACTTAATATGGAGGAGTCTAAACAACCAAAGTCTGTGCAAGATTTAATGTTTAAGGGCCTGGGGGAGAGAAAGAAAAGAGTCTTTCCCTTGCATGCCAATCTTTCTGGGTTAATTAAAAAAGAGTGGTCTGATCCTGAGAAAAGGCCTGGGGTATCCAGGATTTTCAAAAGGAAGTATCCCTTTTCAGAAGAGGACACGGTCCTCTGGGACAAATGCCCAAAGGTAGATGCCCCAGTGGCAAAAATTACGAAGAAGTCAGCCTTACCCTTTGAGGATGTAGGACTTCTCAAAGACCCCATGGACAAAAAGTGCGAAGCCCTTTTAAAAAGATCATGGGAGTCCTCCACGGCCATCCTAAGGCCTAGTGTGGCTGCCACTTATACGGCACGTTCTATGGCTATGTGGATTAGCAAGCTTGAGGAACATCTAGTGTCAGGCACTCCTAGAGATGACATAATTGCCTCCCTTCCCGCTCTCAAGCAGGCGGCTAACTTCCTGGCGGATGCCTCTGTTGATACGGTTAAGCTGGCGGCCAGGTCTGCAGCTTTATCCAACGCCACTAGAAGAGCCGTGTGGTTGAGATCGTGGTCAGGGGACGCCGCCTCTAAAAATAAATTGTGTGGTATACCGTGCGAAGGTGATAGAGTCTTCGGTACGGTGTTAGATGACATCTTAGAGAAGGCCACGGACAGAAAAAAGGGCTTCCCTATGGAGCAAAGACCCTTTTTTCAAAGGAAAGGTTTTTCCTCCAAGAGGGGGAGGCAAGACGAGAAAAAAAGAGGAAGTTCAGGGAAGTGGCAGACTGGTAGAGGCAGAGGGAGAGGGTTCCTTTTTAACCCAGGGAATGCCTCTCAGAAACATACTACACAATGACGCCAGAGGGGCGGTGGGGGGGAGACTAAGGAGATTCCTGCCAGCCTGGGAAAACATCACGTCGGCCCCGTGGGTCCTGGGAGTGATAAGATCAGGTCTAAGGTTAGAATTCTCCTCCCCTCCTCCAGACAAATATTTGGTAAATCAGGGGTTAAACCTGGCAGATCAGCAGGCCTTAAAAGACCAGATTCAGAGTCTCCTCCTAAAGGAAGCCATTGTAAAAGTCCCTGCGGAAGAGGTGGGAATGGGATTCTATTCTCACATCTTCCTAATAAAAAAGCCAAATGGGTCTTTCCGAGTAATTGTGAATTTAAAAGGCCTAAACAGGCATCTGCTCTACAAGCGGTTCAGGATGGAGACATTGAAGTCCACCATAAACCTACTGCAGAAAGACATATTTATGGCCACGATGGATCTCGCAGACGCGTATTATCACATACCAATCTGCAGAGACCATCAAAAGTATCTGAGGTTTGCAGTGCAGTTGGACAGGAATATTCTTCACTTCCAATTTCAGGTTCTTCCCTTTGGCCTTACATCTGCCCCGAGAGTCTTCACAAAAGTGATGTCAGAGGTAATGTCCCATCTCCATCTGAAAAAAGTATTGATTATCCCATACTTGGACGACTTCCTGGTAGCGGCAAAAACAGAGGAAGAACTCTTACGGGACCTAGATTTAGTAAAGCAAGTTTTACAGGATCTAGGGTGGTTGATGAATCCAGACAAGTCAGATCTCTATCCCAGCAGAAGAAAGGTATTTCTAGGTATCCTTCTAGACTCCTCATTGACAAAGTCCTTCCTGCCCGTAGAGAAACAGGAGAAGATTGTTCGGCAAGTGTCAGCACTACACAGGGCCAGGAGAGTATCCTTTCGTTCCATCATGAAAGTATTGGGACTCATGTCTTCTACGATTCCCGCGATAGTTTGGGCACATGCTCATTCAAGAATTCTTCAGGCTTTCTTGTTAAAAAAAATGGGACAAAAGGATATTCTCTCTGGACAAAGAGATATGTCTTTCAGTTCAAGTAAAATCATCCCTGTTGTGGTGGCTCTGCAGAGCAAATCTTCGGAGGGGGGTCCCTTGGCAGGTTCAGGATCCAATTCTGGTTACAACAGACGCCAGCAGCGCAGGCTGGGGGGCGCACTCCCAGGGGTCAATGGCTCAGGGAACTTGGAGCCAGGCTCTGAGTCTAGCCTCCTCAAATGTCAGAGAGCTTTCCGCAATAAAGGAAGCCTTGTTAAGTTTCCAGTCTCAAGTCAGGGGAAGAGACGTAAGGATAGTTTCAGACAATGTCACATCGGTGGCCTACATAAACAGGCAAGGGGGGACAAGGAGCTCAAGGTTAGAAAGCATTTCCCACTGGATTCTCGGTTGGGCAGAGGAAAATCTGGCCTCTATCTCAGCGGTTCACATAAAGGGCGAGGAAAATGTGTTAGCGGATTTCCTAAGCAGGGACAGGCTGAGAGAAGGGGAGTGGTGTCTAAATCGACAGGTTTTTCTTCAATTACAGGAGAGATGGGGCAGGCCGGTGTTAGACCTCTTCGCTACGGCGAAAAACAGTCAGGTAGCGAGGTTTTGTTCTCTCTCGTACAGGGACAATCCACAGTTCGTAGATGCTCTATCAAATCCGTGGCCAAAGAAGCTCCTATATGCATTCCCTCCGATAGCGTTGATCCCAAGGACGTTAGCAAAAGTGTTGAGGGAAGGGGCCAATGTCATTCTGGTGGCCCCCTTTTGGCCAAAAAGGTCATGGTTCCCCTTACTCCTCAGCCTGTCGGCCCAGGACTATTGGGTCCTTCCCTCCAGCCCGGATCTGTTGCATCAGGGTCCAGTTCTTCACCCCAGGGTGGATCAGCTACGCCTTACAGCATGGCATCTGAGAGGGAGCTGTTAAGGGACAAAGGTCTGTCTGAGTCAGTGATTGCTACTATTTTAAATAGCCGTAAGCCAGTTACCTCTAGGATATATCACAGAGTCTGGGAAACGTTCAGGAAGTTTGCAAGAGATAAGACGGTATCAGTGGAGTCCCTAGATTTGGGTTTAGTCCTGGATTTTCTTCAGGCCGGACTGGAGAAAGGGCTGAGAGTTAGTACTATTAAAGTACACATAGCCGCTCTTTCCGTCTTTTATGACAAAAAACTGTCTGAGATCGATCTCATAAAGAGATTTGTAAAAGGGGCTAGGCGGAATCAGCCTAGTATAAGATCCACTGTTCCCCCATGGGATTTGAACCTTGTTTTGTCGGTACTGTCAGTCGATCCCTTTGAGCCTTTGTCAGGAATTTCTTTAAAATTATTGTCGTTGAAAACGATTTTTCTGGTCGCTATTACTACGGCCAGGAGGATAGGCGAAATACAGGCCTTTTCTTGCAAAGCCCCCTACCTGACGGTTAAGGACGATAGGGTGATACTAAAACATTTTCCTTCCTTTTTGCCGAAGGTGGTTTCGAGATTCCATTGCATGCAGGAGGTCTCGCTTCCATCCTTTGGTTCCCCCTCAGGTTCAGCGGAGGAAAGGAAGTTTCATATGCTGGACGTACGCAGATGCGTTCTGGCATATCTACAGGCTACTGAAGCCTTAAGAAAAACGGACAGACTGTTTATTCTCTTTGCTGGCCCCAGGATAGGACAGGCAGCAAGTAAGGCGTCGTTGAGTAGATGGATTTGTTCCACTATTGATCTATGTTATAAAACCAGGGACAAGCAGCCTCCGAGCCATCTTAAGGCGCACTCGACCAGGGCCGTGGCAGCTTCCTGGGCAGAGGCTGCTCAGGTTTCCCTGGAACAGATCTGTCAGGCGGCTACCTGGTCGGCTCCGTCGACTTTCTATAAGCATTACAAGTTGGATGTGATGAAACATCAGGATTTATCCTTTGGTCGTAGGATTCTGTCTGCAGTTGTCCCGCCCTGATTAGTTACTCTGTTAGTCTCCTATGGTGTGCCGCTGTGGAGGCGCCTGGAAAAGATGATAATTACTTACCGGTAATTGGATTTTCCAATAGCCTCCACAGCGGCACGGGTTAATTCCCACCACTATTGTGCAACATGTTTCTTTCTGTATTGTTTTGATTGTACTGTTGTTTGAATATAAAATAACGGTTGATTGCATACTTTTCAGAGTCCTCGGTTATTTACTGGAGATGGTAAGGGGAGGGGGCTATTTAAAGATCTCCACGTTGTTTTCCTGTCCCTGGGGGGGAGGGTATTCTCCTATGGTGTGCCGCTGTGGAGGCTATTGGAAAATCCAATTACCGGTAAGTAATTATCATCTTTTTGTCCAGACAAGAACAGGACGAGCTCTATCTTTTCTGCAGGGACGCAAAACGGAACCACGGATGAACGGGACACCGTGTGCTGTCCTCATCTTTTGCAGTTCCATTGAAATTAATGGGTCTGCACCCGTTCCACAAAATAGCGGAACAGATGCGAACTTATTCACACGGCCGTCTGAATGAGCCCTTATATTAAGGTTCCCATGTATGGCTTCTTTTCATCTGGCTGGAAAGCCCCTTTAATGCCATTTGTTGCAGTGACATCTTACTTGAAGTGCAATAGTCAACGTAACTTTTTTTTACACTTTAAATTGAATCAAATTTATAAAAAAAAGACGATAGTTTATATCTGTATATATTTTAGATGACACACTGGATGTAAATGTCTATATTAATTTTACAACTACAAGTGGAAAGTCATAGGTTCAGATTTTTTTTTTATATCTGTTAATTATTGAAAGTATCTTGAGAATATAGAGTGCATTACATTGCTTGAAGGTGCTAAAAACATGATTTTTAAAAAATATATTAACTGGAGTAACCTGTTGCAAAACATATGTTGCATGGGGCCTGGAAAAAAAATCTGAAGACATTTATAATTAAATATTTGGAAACATTCCCATAATTAGTGATCTGCAATGATAATAAAAGTACGGCTGCTATTATTACAAGAATGTGTAATTTTTTTTTTTTTATTAAAAGGGTTGTCCCACAAAAAATATTTTAGAGTTTTCAAACCAGCACCTGGCTCTGAATACTTTTATAATTGCATGTAATTAAAAATTTTGCATAACCACTGAGTTATTCAGTAAAATGTATCTGTATTGCGCAACCTACTGTTTCTTTTTCTTGTTTGTCCTGCTCACTGAGAAGGCCGCACATGCTCAGTTTCATCCTTCAACTGCCTCCTGAGCTGTGATAGGCAGAGCATGGACACCCCCCTTAGCTGCAGCCGAAAATACACTTCCCTTGAGCTGCCAGCTTAATATAAATAGAGCGATCTCTGGATCCATGTGAGGTACAGGGCTGGTTCTATAGTACATGACAAGAGATTGTCATGTACTATATAATGATTGATTTTCATTTTTTACATTATTCATGGGATAACCCCTTTAAGGGATTTCCACCAGGTAAACCCCAACGTATTTCTCAATACAGCTAAACTATTGTGCAAAGGAGAGAACGGGCCCCCATTACTATTTTAGCGGTGGGCCCACTCTGTAAGAAACACCTTATGGCTACACACGTTATGGCTAAATTTCCATACTGCTGTACCGCTTCACAAGACAGTAAATTGGCCCCAATGTGTCAATATCATGCGTTGTCCCCACCGAACTACCTTGGACAGTTTTAAAGGGGTTGTCTGCTTTTTACTACTCTGTTTAGTTGAGTCCCCTGACAATAAGGATGCGGTCACGCTTGGCAGAATACATTTGCTGAAAAATCTGCATCATAAATAGTTTCTCATGTATTTCTATGGAGTTACAATTTGCCTTTTCTAAAAATGCCTCTGTATTCTGCTAAGGAAAACATGATGTGTTGTGGATTTTGTAAATCCCAATTTCTCTATACATTTTAATGGGGAATCCTAATTCACAATGAAATCTGCATTGAATTCCTCAGTAAAAAAAAAACTCATCTACATCCACATGACCTAAAAATACATGTGTGTGGATTTTACTGCATATTTTTCTACTACATGTGAAAGCACCCTAATAGATTAGAAGGAGCCCTGCTGACAAAACCCCCAGCAATAAGCTTTAATCTGCATGGGAAAAAGTATTCACTTTCCCCACAGCGCCCCTGGAGGAGAAATCATGCATTAAAATAATGGTCTGTTTCTGTAATATATGGATTTGTCAAATCCTCCAGAGCCAATATCTGGAGACACTCATCACCCTGGCCAATTGATGAACGTCACAAACAGGGAACCCCCTCTATTCACTCAAAATCCTATGATAGGGTTTCTGCACCAGACCCTTCCACTTTCTGCTTTATTCAGCTAACCTGGAATGGGGTGGGCCTAAACAGGGTCTGCCGTTCTCTTGGTGAGCAGTGGTATATGCTATGCATATACAGTATAGCAAACTGCACCTTTTATCCAGATGGGCATTTGGAGGTCTATTTAGTGGGTGCTAAGGCATTGTATCGGCCATACTTGTAGGCATCTTATGGGGTCTGTTGTAGTAACAGCACCAGCGCACTTTAGTATTTCTGTATATTAGCATAATTTTTTTTTTTCAAGATCACTATCTATTGGACACATTTATATAAACAGCTATTTGGTCTACAAATGGCTACTACTTCTGCACCCTCTCTGGCTATGAACCTTGCAGCAAACACATGGCCACCTCTCTGCCATGAATAGAGCATGGGCACCCTCATCCACTCCCCCACTCGGACTTCTATTGCATGTCTGCAGGTGTGCCATAAAATGATAAAAGCCTTTAAAGGGGTTTTCCAGGATTTTTAGACTGATGACCTATCCTCAGAATAGGTCATCAGTATTTGATCGGTGGAGGTCCGAGACCTGGGACCCCGGCTGATCAGCTGTTTGAGAAGGCATCGGCACTCCTGTGGGCTCTGTGGCCTTCTCTCTTCTTTTCCTAGACTGAGTGATGAAACATTCATGTTTCACGTGGCCTAGGAGCAGCTCAGCCCCATTCAAGTGAATTTGGCTGAGAGAGATACCAAGCACAGTCGCAGTACAATGTATGACACTGTGCTTGGTGAGCTGCGAGAAGGCCCATGCCTTCTCAGACCGCTGATTGGTGAATGGAGCTGATCAGATACTGATGACTTAGCCAGAGGATAGGTCATCAGTAAAAAAAAAAAAAAAAATCCTGGAAGACCCTTTAAATTGTCACAACTTTGCGTGAAAGGTACTGTACAAAGTGCTTGAAGATGACTACGTTCTTGTGATATTTGTACTGCCAAGTTGGGTTTTGTATAAAATGTTAAAGATTTTCTCTAATAATACCTTTTATGCATTCTAAGTAAACATTTTAAGAATAAAATCTCAAACCTTGTGGTCTTTTCTTTGCTAAATTGTAATAATTTACATAACTGGTCCTAGGAGGGAGCAGTCATAGGGAAAGGCGCATGAGTACATTGATTTTCCATGTGTCCTTGGGTCCTCTGTCTTGATTCAGAGCTGGTGTTGGGCTTGTGTTTATCCACAGCAGCCTATCTAAAAAGCCAGAGCTGCAGTAGGGAAGGACAGAGCAGCACCTAGGACTGTCTCTGACTACCTCAGAGCTTTGATTTGTGATTACAGCATAAAGGGGTATTCTGGTTTCGTGATATTGATGACCTATCCTCAGGACTCTCGGCACCCCTGCTGATCAGATGTTTGAAGGGGCTCGGGTGCTAGTGATAGAGCTGCGTTCTCTTCATTACTTACCTGCACGCAGTTTACATTGTTTTTGTGGTGTAGGGTATCTACAGCTTCCTCTTCCAATCACTTGACTGGTAAAAACTGTTGTAATTATACTGCACCACCGCTACAATGCAGATGGAGTGCTGGTAAATACGGTATCGAACAGAACACAGCTCTCGCACTAGCGCCGCAGCCCCTTCAAACTTCTGATCATTGGGGGTGCCAAGTCAGACTTCCACCAATTTGAAATTAATGACCTGTCCTGAGGATAGGTTATTACATAAAACAGAAATAACCCTTTAACTACAATTAATCTGGGATAGTCTAAGGGTTCACATACTTTCCTAAATAAAAATGAAAGATATGAAAAAACACTGTTTAAAAAGGGATGTGCGAAAACACACTATTTGGCCAAAATACTACAAAAATGTCATTAAAAAAAAGCACAAATCAGGTGTTTTTGGTTGTGTTCTTCTTTTGGCAAACCAATCAGAGCACATCTTTCATTTTACTAGAGCAGTTTATGAAATGAGACTTGAGCTCTGATTGGTTGTTATGGGCAACCCAGAAATTTTCTTTTGCACAGAAATGAGGCCTATTGTTTCTGTCTTGCTTGTACAGTAGATACAATTGTGGTGGAATCTTCTTATAGGGATTGTGTCACTTAAGTGGCATCTATCATGTAGAGAAAGTTAATACAAGCGACTTACTAATGTATTGTTATTATCCATATTGCTTTCTTTGCTGGCTGGATTTATTTATCCGTCACATTATACACTGCTCATTTCCATGGTTACGACCGCCCTGCAATCCAGCAGCTTTGGCCATGCTTGCACACTATAGGAAACAGCACTATGTGGACTCCCATGGTCCCAGCCACCAGAGAGGGCAGCGCTTTTTCCTACAGTGTGCAAGCATGACCACTGCTGCTTGATGCAGGGTGGTCGTAACCATGAAAATGAACCGTGTATAAGGCGATGGAAAAATGAATCTAGCCAGCAAAGGAGGCAATATGGACAATCACAATACATTAATAAGTGCCTCATATTAACTTTCTCTACATGATAAATGTCACTTGCTTAAAGGGGTATTCCCATCTCACCAATGTAGTTTGTATAGTTAGATATAGCCATACCAATATTATTACTAATAGAATGTATTTATATAAAATGTACTGTTTAGAAGATTTGCCTATTTGTATATCCATTGTCCCACACACATCAGTCAGGCCGTTGCCCCTAGATACGACCACTGTGGCCATGTAGTAGTGATGGCCGGCTTTCTCTTGTTCAAACCGGCTCTGAGGTAACTGCTGTATTGTGAACACACATTACATGAACATGCGGAGACACATCTTAGGGTTGTAGCATTTGTGTCTGCGCTTCCAAAATGCAAAGAAACGGATCCTGTTCCAAGATTAATTCATCTCTATGGAGCAGGATCTGTTTATAAAGTCTGCGTTTTGGACGGATCCTGACAATGGGGTTTTGGACTGGTAGCATCCAAAATGCAGATGTGAAAGTACCCTAAGATGTGTGTCCGCATGGTCATGTAATGTGTGTTCACAATACAGCAGTTACCTCAGAGCGGGATTGAACAAGAGCAAGCCGGCCACCACTACTACATGGCTGCGGTGGTCGTAACCAGGGGCAACGGCCTGACTGATGTGTGTGGGACAATGGATATACAAATAGGCAAATCTTCTAAACGGTACATTTTATATAAATACATTCTATTAGTAATAATATTGGTATGGCTATATCTAATTATTCAAACTACATTTGCGAGATGGGAATACCCCTTTAAGTGTCACAACCCCTATAAGAAGATTCCACCACAATTCTATCTACAAGCAAGACAATACAGAACAGAAACAATAGACCTAGTTTCCTCAAACTGTACAAAAGAAAATTTCTGGCTTGCCCAATCAGAGCTCAGGTCTCATTTTATAAACTGCTCTGTTAAAATGAAAGCTGTGCTCTAATTGGTTGCTAAGAAAGGAACCTCGGAAAACAATATTCTACTATATGGAATATTTTAATAGTTAACGATTTGTTCATGAAAAAAATTGCTGTCATCTTAAGAAAATATTTATTTTAGGCAGTTTCAAGTACAGACATACATTGATCAGAAAAAGTACTGACCCCTATCATTACATGTTCTGCACACAAATATAGGTTTGTTAGAAGGGTCCCAAATGATGACACTAAGTACTCGTACTGGAAACTGTGGGATTTATGGGAGACCAGTGAACCATGCGTATTATCAGAGCCCATCTCCCAAACACCAAGATAATCAACTCCCCAGATCAGGGATGCTCAACCTGCGGCCCTCCAGCTGTTGCAAAACTATAAGTCCCAGCATGCCTGGGCAGCCTACAGCTATTAGGGATGCCGCAGGTTGGGCATTCCTGCCCTAGACCATGAATTAATCATTGAAAGAAGACCTTCACTGTTTTCTTCCAGATACTGAATATCAGTGTATCAGTGCAGGTCAAGTAATGATCGTCCAGGAATCACACTGTATGTGAGCAGCCATACACATGTATGATCATCCTGTGTTTGGGGTGGACATGCGCCCACTGGGTGTAAACAAAAAGAGTTTCCAAAGAGCAACGGCATGCAGACATCTGGAAAGTCATGAGAAATCGATAAAGAAAACTATTTTTAAAAAATGCACAATAATTTAGCGCAAAAAGGGCTGTTCACCTTTCAGGTAGACCCCTCAGCCTGGTGGGACCTGTGGAGGGAATCATACTTACCTGGTCCTTGCTGCTGGGTTCCAGATCCTTTATTCCCCTGACGCTACCTCTGCTCTGACCCATCAACATCTGGTGTGAGGTGGATCAAGCATGTCCCCCATGTGATGTGACACATGGGAAACACAAGACCACAGCAGTCAGTCACTAACTGCAATGAACACGAGATCCACATCCAACTGTATGTTCATGTGGGGAGAGCAGACGAAGGGGAGCGAAGGAGCTGGAACCCAGCAGCGGGCATCAGATAAGTAAGATTGCCTTTGTAGATCTGGTCATGCTGGAGGAGTCGGCCTGAAAGGCAAACAGGGGTTGAAAAATCCATTTCATTTTCTGGAACCAGAAAACCCCTTTAAGTCCTCATTCACACGTCCGTATAATGTGTCCGCATCCTTTCCGCATCTGTTTCCGCAATTGCGGACAATTATGCGGATCCATTCATTTCAATGGGTCCCGAAAAAATGCGGACAGTACAGAGTGTGGTGTCCGCATCCGTGTGTATGCGTTCCGACTGTCCGCATAAAGAAATCCTCCTGTCCTACTTTTCTCCCAAATTCCCGTCCGTAGCACCATCAAAGTCTATGGATCCGCAAAAAATGCGGAAGATATGCGGAAAGGCATCCGCATGTCATCCGTATTTGCGGATTCCGTTCCAGGAGGGGAGAAAAAAAAAAGGTACAGATGTTATTCATCCTTCCGTTTTTTGCGGATCCGCAAAAAAACGGGTGACATATGGATACATCCTTTCCGTTTTTTACGGAAAAACGGAACGGATGTCCTGGAAAAATGAAGTTTTTTGCGGAACAGCGGATCCGCAAAAAACTGACCGTTTTCCAGAATGTGCGCAAATACGGACGTGTGAATGAAGCCGTATCTATCCGCAAAAATGAGGTGAATGGGGCCGGGAGCCGCGGCACGGAGCTAGCTCTTTTGAAGCATGTCCTATACTTGTCCGTGCGCACGGACAAGCATAGGCATTTTCAATGGGGCCGCACGGCGTGTGTTCCGAGCTCTGCGACTCTGTGCAGTAATGCGGGCCCGTTCGTGTGAATGGGGCCTAAGAGGCGGTTCAATCCTAGGCCATCAATATCTGATTGGCAGGAGTCTGACACTGTGCACTGATGCTGATAAGGAGTAGCTACAGTGCAGGAAATACACAGCTCTTTTGTGTAGTGAACAAAGTGAATGGGGGGGAAGAGCTGTAGTAACCAGCTCTAGCCACAACAAAACGGATGGAGCTGTGTTTTTGGAGCTCAGTGGACAACCCCTTTAAGGATATGGGCAGTTCCATTTATCTTGGGTAATAGGAGTTTTGGAAGCCTATTCCTCACACAACTGCAGGAATAGTAGAGAGAAGGCCTTAGCGCTCATAGGAGCACCGGTGCCTTCTCAAATTAGTGATCAGCGGGGATCCCGGGTGTCGGACCCCCAACGATCCTGAGGATAGGTCATCAGCATTTAAATTCTGCGTTTTTATTCACTTGTTTCTGTCCATCTGTCACGAGCAGCACTTTTTAAACAGTAGAATTTAATTTAAAAAAGGGGGTTGTCAGGCTCAGAGATTTGCATCATTTCTCATCCTCCTTTTTCCAAAAACATTCTTTATTTTCTTTCCAGGAGGCGCCTTCTTCTTCATACACTTCCTTGAAGGGAACATAAAACAAAATAGACATTCTTATTAGAAATATGTCAAATTGCTGAACTTTTCACAAATGATTTTCTTTTACCTCTGGACAACTTGGATCACATTATGTCCTGTACAGCTTATAATGTAGTCCAAAAATGATGTACTGATCGGCCTCCGTCAAGACTTTATACGTTGGTATATTTTGTTTTTTGTTCATTTTGCTGCATAACATTGTGTGGTTTACTATGCTTTTCTATACATAGTCAAAAAATGTATACATTTAGCATGGAAGGCTTTGGGCGACATTGGCCACTACATGCCTGTACAGTGGTATATATTGGAGGCATTCGTCATCCTATGTGCTATATCCTTGTATCCTTCTGATGTATGGAGTCCATGCTGACTCTACCATGATGACCTCTTATATTTGTTGCAATATACTTCATAGTAGGGGAGGAAGGCACATTTTACTTTATACATCCAGCTGCTGCATTTCTGGGGGAACATAATATAATACAGGGCGGCCCGCGAATAAGTAACCCGCCTCCAGTGATAGTATGACAAGGCGAACAAGCAAGTGGATTGATGTTTTTGTTATTTTTTAATTACCCACAAGTCACAAAAGATGCTTGAAAGAGGTCCCTGTTCACATTTATGGATCTTTGGGTAGGTCGGATTATGTTGGCTGATGCTGCGGATAGTGTTTGTAATGTTCTACTTGATTTCATCCAGGGATACTATCGCTGGAGGCGGGCTACTATTTCATGGGCCACCCTGTACCAGGATGTGGATTCCGCACATAGCAGAAAACATCCCAGCACAATCCGTGCTGGTCCCAGGTGTGGTGGAACCTCTCTGCGGTGGATTTGTGCTGAAGGTGGGACAAGTAACCATAGGGTACATCCACAGGCAGCAAATAAACAAACGCAGCAAAGCTATTCACGTGCAATGAATTTGCCCATAGCCGTGCACTGTGAATCGATAATTCTCACATAACATAAGTGGAATATTTCACCTTCTTCCATATAGGCACACTGGCTTTCAATGAGTTTATACAGAACTTCACAGCATCCAGGGAATCTTCTCTGTGTGGGGAGGAAATCGCAATGACAACGCTGGCTTCCGTTACTGGGACTGAGCTTCAAAAGAAGAAAATCTCAGTTATTTTTTGTACAGGTCACTGATGTGCTCTCCATGCTTTGTCATAATCCAGATCTGGTACACATAAGAACAGGTTTAGCAGAACTGAGGTGGTTGTGATCTGAATACTTTTGTAATTGCATGTAATAAAAATATTTGGTATTTCACTGAAATCAATCTGTATAGCGCCACCTGCTGTTTGCTCTGTTTTCTGAATGTATTGCACAGAGACATGCTGTAATAAAGCAATGTACCTCACTGATGTTCCAGAAGGATGGGGGCAACATCATGAAGGTCCTGAGACAGAAGTGTGGCTCAGGATTGTTCTGTAACCACTTCCCATCCGGGCCATTTAACCCTTTTCTGACCAGGCATAATTTTGCAAATCTGACATGTGTGACTTCATGTGGTAATAACTTTGGAACGCTTTTACTTATCCAAGCGATTCTGAGATTGTTTTCTCGTGACACATTGTACTTCAAGTTAATGGTAAATTTGAGTCGATAAGCTTTAATTTTATTTATAAAAAAATCCAAAAGTTAACGAAAATTTGAAAAAATTCACTGTTTTCTAAATTTGAATCTCTCTGCTTTTAAGACAGATAGTGATACCCCATAAAATCCTTTTTAATTTACATTCCCCATATGTCTACTTTATGTTGACATCATTTTGGTAGTGTAATTTTATTTTTTTTAGGACAGTAGAAGGTTTAGAATTTTAGACGCAATTTTTTCAAAATCAACTTTTTTAAGGACCAGTTCAGTTCTGAAGTCAGTTTGTGAGGCTTACATAATAGAAACCACCCATAAATTACCCCATTCTAAAAACTACACCCCTCAAACTATTCAAAACTGGTTTTAGAAATGTTGTTAACCCTTTAAGTATTCCACAGGAATTAAAGCAAAATAGATGTGAAATTTCAAAATTTCACTTTTTTTTGCAGATTTTCCATTGTAATCATTTTTTTCCTGTAACACATCAAGGGTTAACAACAAAACAAAACTCAATATTTATTACCCCGATTCTGCAGTTTGCAGAAACACCCCACATGTGGTCGTAAACTGTTATTTGGGGATACGCCAGGGCTCAGAAGAGGAGGAGCAGCATCTGCATTTTCTAACATGGAATTTTTTGTCATGGTTTTTAGGAGCGATAACTTTTAAATTTTTTTGTGGACTGAACTGCGTGAGGTCTTATTTTTTGTTGGACAAGCTGTGCTTTTTATTGGCACCATTTTGGGGTACATCCGGCTTCCTGATCACTTTTTAATCTAATTTTGAGAGGTTAACTAAAAAAAAAAAAAAAAGCAGTTTAGGGGCATTTTTCTATATTTTTTTTTTACACCGTTCACTTGATGGGGTAGATCATGTGATATTTTTGTAGAGCCAGTTGTTACGGACGCAACAATACCAAATATGTCTATTTTTTATTTTTATTTTTTTGCGTTTTACACAATAAGAGCATTTTTAGAAAAAAATCATGTTTTTGTGTTGCAATTTTTTAAGAGCCATTTTTTTTTCATTTTTCTGGCTATGATCTTGTGTGGGGGCTCATTTTTTGCGGGATGAAGTGACGTTTTTATTGATATCATTTTGGGATGCATACGACTTTTTGATTGTTTGATATTATGTTTTTTGGTAGGTGAGGCGACAAAAAAAAGCTGCTTTGGCATAATTTTTATTAGATTTTTTTTACGCAGTTCACTTGATGGGGTAGATTATGTGATATTTTTATAGAGCCGGTCGTTTTGGACACGGTGATACCAAATATGTCTATCTTATTTATTTAATTTTTATTTGTAACATTTTTTAATGACATATTTGGGGGAAATTTATTTTTTTTTTATATGTGTTTTTTTTATTATTTTTTTATTTTACACTTTGTGTCCCCCATAAGGTCATACAAGACCTCTGGGGGACATTTAACTTCACTTATTTATTTATTTTTTTACACTTGATTTCTCCTGTAACTGGGGCTGACATAGTAGCCCCAGTTACAGGAGAAATACATCCCCAGAGAGTCTATGAGAGACCCGGCAGCTCCTGCACTCTCCCGGCCCCGGCGATCACGTGACCACCGGGCCGGAACAGGAAGCGCAATAGCGCTTCCTGCTCTGTATTCACAGCGCTCAGTGAGCGCTGTGTATACAGCGATCTAGAAGGCAGGGACCCCTGGGAACGGTCCCTGCCTTCTCTTTGGGGTACCCTGCTGTCACTGACAGCAGGTACCCCACTGTGCAGCTGCACGATTAGCGTGCAGCTGCTATTTCTGAATGGACGTTCAGAAACGTCCATTCAGAAATAGATAACCACTTCACGGACGTTTATTTACTATGGGCGGACGTGAAGTGGTTAATAACTGATCAGAGGAGGCCCAGCTACTGGCAATCCCACCTATCACCTGTTTGAAGTGGTTCCAGCGCTCAGAAGAGCTCTGTATCTTCTTCTTACTTTACCAAGCACCGCGCCATACATTGTATAGAGACCATGCTTGCTATTGGATGCTCAATCCCATTCACTTGTATGAGATTAATCTGCATAGAGGTGTTGTGACTGATGTTTGGGACGTCACAGGCTAAGTGCACACGGCTGTTGCTGTTTTTGTGAAATGTCTGCCCTATCTGTGTCTGTAAAACAGGCAAGAATAGGATTCATACTTTTTTTTTATGGGGACATATGGATGTGGACGCAGCATGGTGTGCTGTCTGCATCATTTGCGACTCCACTGTAGTGAATGTGTCTGCATTCGGCCCCCAAAAAATGCGGCCAAAAATATGTTCATGTGCTTGAGCCTTAAAGGGGTTGTCTCACTTCATTAAGTTGCATGTATCATGTAGAGAAAGTTAATACAAGCCACTTACTAATGTATTGTTATTATCCATATTGCTTCCTTTGCTGACTGGATTCATTTTTCCATCACATTATACACTGTTCGTTTCCATGGTTACAGACCACCCTGAAATCCATCAGCGGTGGTCGTGCTTGCACACTATAGGAAAAAGCACTAGCCTATGTGCACTCCCATGGTCCCGGCCACCAGAGAGGCTGATGCTTTTTCCTATGGTGTGCAAGCATAACCACCACTGATGGATTGCAGGGTGGTCGTTACCATGGAAACGAGCAGCGTATAATGTGATAAAAAATTGAATCCAGACGGCACAGGAAGCAATATGGATAATAACAGTACATTAGTAAGTGGCTTGTATTAAATTTCTACACATGATAAATGCAACTTACTGAAGTGAGACAACCCCTTTAATGAAGAGGCTGGCGTTGTCTGGAGTCGGACCCCCAATGATCACATATTGATAACATACGCTGAGGTGAGGTCATCATTATCTAATATTAAAAAAATTATTAAGTTCAAATAACAGATTGTCATTACAAATATAAATTTTCAACAAAGGTATACAATATACCCGAGTCTATGACACACAGCCATATCCCTGATAGACGGCCATTTCTGCCTGATATCAGTCAGGATTTTCTTAATCTCCATTTCTGCCATGGGCACATATGCTTCATACTCGAGGTGCACAACTTTCTTTCCTTCAAAATTGTTCCTCGTAGTCCCTGGAAACACAAAAATGTAAAGATACAAACTGTTAATCCCCATTGCTGGCAGTGACAATTACAAGCAGATCCATAGGTTTTACTCATGGTGGTTATTTAAAGGGGTTGTTCATAATTAGCTTTTACTTTTTCTTCAGAAACAGCATCACTATTGTCCATGGGCTGTGCCTGCTATTGCGTCAAAACACAATGTGAGAGAAAACTGCAATACTAGACACAGCCAACGGACAAGAGGGGCGTTGTTTCTGGAGAAAAAAAAAGTAGATCCTTTTTTCTATTCATAGATACACTCTTTCAACTTTCTCCGGGATTCCCATAAAACCTTGTTAATGGGGTGATTCATATTACTAAGAAAATTACATTGTGAAACCAGTAGAGATGGGTGTTATTAACCCCTTCAGGACCCTGCAATTTTCCATTTTTGCTTTTTCGGTTTTTACTCCCTGACTTCCCGGAGCCATAACTTTTTATTTTTCCATTCACATAGACAGATCAGGGCTTGTTTTCTGCAGGATAAATTGTACTTCCTAATGGCACCATTTATTATTGCATACGATGTAATGGGAAGCGTTTTTATGGCGTTCCCTATGTGATATGGCGTTCCCTATTACGGAGCTGTGTGAGGGCTCATTTTTTTGCAGGGCAGTCTGTAGTTTTTATTGAGACCATTTTGGAGTTTTAGTTTTTATCACTTTTTATTACATTTTTTGGAAGCTGAAGCGATAAAATATTGGCAAATCAGCCTTTTTTAAATTAAGGCATTCACAGTATGGGATAAATAAGTTTATATTTTAATAGTTCAGGCATTTTGGGACGTGGCAATGCCTATGATGTTTATTTTTAATATTTATTTTTAATATGAGGAAAGGGGAGGTGATTAAAATTTTTATACATTTTTTTTTACACTTATTTTTAAAGGGTTTCTGTCACCAGTTTTTTCAGTATGAATCAGGCTGACATTAGAGATGTGCTAATGTCACCTGATTCCAAATATATATCTGTTTTATTTACTGGTGCCCCCATTTTTATATAAAATGAACTTTTATTTTATGCTAATAAGGCTCCTAGGTGCAAGGGGCGTTACCTCTGCTCCTAGAGGCTCTGTTGATTGACAGGACCAGGCAGAGAAGAAACACTGCATTCACCATACCTTTTAAGGACCTTCAATGATGTCATGACCATGTGATCAGTCACATGGTTTAGGAGGAGACAGGCTGTTTGTGTGATCCTAACCATGTGACTGATCACATGGTCATGACATCATTGAAGGTCCTTGCAAGCTATGGTGAATGGAGTGTTTCTTCTCTGCCTGGTCCTGTCAATCAACAGAGCCTCTAGGAGCAGAGGTAACGCCCCTTGCACCTAGGAGCCTTATTAGCATAAAATAAAAGTTCATTTTATATAAAAATGGGGGCAGCAGTAAATAAAACAGATATATATTTGGAATCAGGTGACATTAGCACATCTCTAATGTCAGCCTGATTCATACCGAAAAAACTGGTGACAGAAACCCTTTAAAGGGAGTCATCTCACTTCAGCAAATGGCATTTATCATGTAGACATTAATACAAGACACTTACTAATGTATTGTTATTGCCCATATTGCCTCCTTTACTGGCTTGATTCATTTTTCCATCACATTATACACTGCTTGTTTCCATGGTTACGACCACCCTGCAATCAATCAGCGGTGGCCGTGCTTTCACACTATAGGAAATAGTGCCATAATCGCTTGAGCACGCCATCGTCTAATTGCTGCTCCCATAAACGGCAAGGAATTACAGTACCATTGCATCCTAAGGGGTCTCATTATGTTCCTATGGAGCCCTACCACAGGCAGGGCTTCATAGGAACTACTGTTGTAATAGGCTTGGATCCTTCCTAAGGCTTGAGGCTACCACAGCAATCAAACAACTTCTCTAATCTCAGCACGGGGAAGCTGTTTGGGTCCCGGGAGGTCTGTGCTCCAGAGGAAAAGTCTTCAGATACTGTTGTCACAATTGACCACGGCATCTAAGGGGTAAATGTCCGTGATTGGCATAGTGATGATCACAAGCGTTAGTCCCTGAAACCCAGCAGCTCAGCTTCAGAGCAGGTACCATGTTTAAATGCCGGACTTCTGCCATACATGTACGGTGGAGGTCTGGAAAACAGTGGTATTCTGGTTTCATGAAATTGATGACCTATGCTCAGGGTAGTTCATCAATTTCTGACTGATGGCGGTCCGACTCTCAGCATCCCTGCGATCAGCTGTTTGAAGTTAGTGCAAGAGCTGTGTTCTCTTCAGGGCTCAGGGCAATCCTCAGGATAGCCCACCATACCAGAGCCGGACGCGCGGCCTCACACCACCAGAGGGGGCTGCATCTCTTCTCCACGTACTATCTTTAGCTTAGATACAACCTCACACCACCAGAGGGGGCCGCGTTCTTTCTGCTTATGTGCAATCTTTAACAAGCATACTGTGATACATTGTGTTACAACAATTGCCACACAATACTAATTGCGGCATTGTAGGCGCAGATCTTTGATAATTTCTCTAAGATTAGCTTCAATGGGTCACCTCCACATCTTAGGCTCCTGATGATCCAGCCTTAGCTGGGGAAATGCATTGATCAGAACAGATAGTGTTGAGTCAGTTACATTGGGATCCATTTTTCATTAGTGCACCAGACATTAGTCAATAGTCCTTTTGGCACGAGGTGAGGTATAGAGTGGGCTCAGCTTGCATGTTGGTACCTGCATTCACTGGTTTTGATGGAGGCCATTTTGGCACCAAAATTGATAAACAGCAGAGTGGACCCAGCATGCATGTGGAACCTGCACTCTCAGTATTTTCTGGTGGCCGATATGGCACATAACAGGTAGCATTTAGTGTTAGGTTCCCGTCTTACTGAGATCGCCTTGACATTTGGCAGACGGGCCCAAATCATTTTGTACAAAATATATTTGCCAAGAATCTCAAATTTACTAAATAAGCGTAGCATTAGCACCAGAATACTTTCTATTACTATGACATTTTTGTACTTTATTTGGTTTGCAGAGTGCTGCTGCTTTGAATTTATTTTTTTTCCCCTTGTGTATTTAGCCATGACAGCGTGCACCTGTGCTGACTGACCCCCTTTCTCTTTGCAGCCCCTACCAGATCTGCAATAGATAAAGCCTAGGTGACTTCAGGCTTGTTCTGAATAAGAGAATTGGAATTGAACTTAGGGCTTGACTAATCGTTTTCTTTGAGAGCAGTGGATCAAACTATCCCAACTGATCTAGAATCCTTTTCTTCGGTGGACACAATCATGCCACCGGAAAATTTAACTCCATATGTGCCCTCTGTTATAAGTTCTTGTACGCCCCTACACATAGAGTTACACCCCATCCAGGGTGCACATAACGGTTGTCCACCTAAGGTTTACTGATGGATATACACATAGGCAGATTATAATGAGGGCAATCTGGGCAACCGCCCGGGGCCCAGCCTCCTGGGGGGGCACAGGCCGGATTGCCCCCATTATAATCACATTAGGAAGCAGTGGCGTACCGCCCATATAGGCAGTCGGCAGACTACGCCACTGCTATGGGGCCCGCGGCACTGAGGGGCCCGGAGTGCACGGGAGGCCCTGCCCCCTACTCTGCATCATTAAGATGTGTCCCTGCGCTCCGGGCCTCTCCTGGCCCGCTCAACTTTTAGGCCCCCCTAACGTACTGAGAGCGCTCCTGTGTGCTCCCAGCTGGCCCCGCCTCCTCCCTCATGCTGCGCTGCTGGTCCTGGACAGGGAAGGACCTGTGCAGCGCGGCAAGAGGGGAAAGAAGAAGACCAAGGCCCAGCCACCGTCCAGAGTGGCGTCAGGACAAGGGACAAGTAACAGTAAGTATTTGTGTTTCATGTATGTATGTGCGTGTATGTATGTGTATGTATGTATGTGTGTGGGTATATGTATGTATGTGTATGTATGTGTATGTATGTATGTGCGTGTATGTATGTGTGTGGGTATATGTATGTATGTGTGTGGGTATATGTATGTATGTGTATGTATGTGTGTGGGTATATGTATGTATGTGTGTATATGCATACACTGTACATACTGTATATTGTACAGCGTGGTGCAGGGGTTATATTGTCCGGAATGGTGTAACAGCCCTGTCTTATCCCTAACCCTAGTACTGACCCCTACCCTGGTACTGACCTCTAACCCTGGACCCCCTAACCCTAATACTGAACTCTAATACTGTCCCTAACCCTAATATTGACCGCTAACCCTAATGTACTGTACTGACCCATAATACTTTCTCATTTATATGACCATATTTGTTTTGCGATCCACAATTGAGGCTCCACAAAACACGGATACTGGCCGTGTGCATTCCACATTTTGTGAAACGCACATGCCCAGCCCTAAGATAAAAATGCCTGTTCTTGTCTGCAATTGCGGTCAAGAATAGGACATGCTCTATCTTTTTTGCAGGGCTGTGGAGCGGAACTACGGATTTGCAGCCCCATTGAAGTTAATGGAAATATGATCATGTGAATGTACCCTAATGTTGCCTCTAACCCCAATACTGGCCCTAAGGGTGCATTCAGATGACCATATTTCTGGGTCTACATCTGTTCCACAATTTTGCGGAATGAGTGCAGACCCATTCAATTCAATAGGGCCGCAAAAGATGCAGACACACACACACCATGTACTGTCCACATCTGTAGTTCCGTGGCCCCACAAAAAATATAAAGTATATGTCGTATTCTTGTCCGCAAAAATAGGCATTTCTATATAGGGCTGGCACTGTGCGTTCTGCAAAATGTGTTTTGCAGATCCAGAATTTGTGGGCTGCTAAACACTTTCAGTCGTCTAAATGTAGCTTTATGCTAATACTGGCCCCTAACCCCAATACTGGCCCCTAACACCAATACTGGCCCCTAACACCAATACTGGCATAGGGTTAAATAGGTTACCCAGCAAGGCCTTATGCTGTGTTTTTACCATTTTTTTTTAAGGAGGCAAAATGCGTGTGGGGGCGGGGCAGGGATGGAGCATGTGGGGGCGGGGCAGGGGTGGAGCGTGTGGGCGGCGGGGCAGGGGCCCATGCATTATAAACTGCCCAGGGCCCATGGCATCCTTAATCCACCCATGGACACTTTTAGGGCTCGTTCACACAACCGTATTGCCTTTCCGTGTCCGTGTCCATTCTATTTTCAATGGGTCCGCAAAAAAAACGGATGGTACTCTGTGTGCATTCCGTTTCTGTATGTCCGTATTTCCGTTCCGCAAAAATATAGAACATGTCCCATTGTTGTCCGCATTACGGACAAGGATAGTACTGTTATATTAGGGGCCAGCTGTTCCGTTCTGCAAAATACGGAATGCACACGGACATCATCCGTATTTTTTGCGGACCGCAAAATACATACGGTCATGTGAACAAGCCCTTAGAGGCTAGTGCCTGGGATACCAGGGTTACCTTGCCCAGTTTAGGGTTTTAATAGTTAACCAATAAATATTTGTTATTTTTCCTTTTAGTACCCGTACAGGCAGTGATTTCTGTATATTTAGGATACAGTATATATATAAATATTTTGGCTTTCCAATAGTGGTAAACCTCACAGGCTGACCATCAACAGTCTCATGGCATGCACTATGTTACTAGCACAACTTGCACCAGAAACTTTGGTTGGTGGTGTAGTGGCAGCTATCCCTTGTCCTTGTGTCCTGGCTTCAATGCGATATGCTCTATTACCTGTCTATATATACCTGTAGGCCATCTCTATCTTCAGATGATCCCCTTCTCACACCTGGTGACTTAGTTTGGACCGGTTCTGCTTCATCTCTGGCTTGAATGTCATAATCATCTACAGTATCCACAAGCATACTTCTCTCTAGTGGCAACTAGCACTTGCTGTCTCCTTGGTTGTCTTCCACAATTTCCCCAGAGTACTTCACTTGAGCCTCTGCAGCTCTCTCACTTTCAGCAGCTCTCTCACTCTCAGCTCATTGCCGCTCAACATTGCTTCCTTCTGTGCAGTGGCATTCCGGGGACCAGGCCATAGTGATGCCTTCTCACTACTCGGCTTAACCACCCAGCAACCCATGGTGTCAAATCCATCTGCCTATATCTGTCTCTTTCTACTGGAACATCAGCAACCATGCATCCCCCAAACATCACCACAAGGTTCTCCAGTGGAGAAGACCTTGTGCACAAATAGCCTCTTGCAAATGGTGTCCTGAGGCTGTAACTCCTCACAACTCAACCAAACTACCACAGTCCTATTCCTACCCAGGAGAACTGCCACCTGCCATGGAAGGGAACAGAACAGTTACTACTTAGGTCTATCCCAGCTACCTACCTACGAAAATGGAGACAGCACCACAGCTTGGAGAAACCACCGACTGCAGCACCTCGTCAGTAGAGAGTTTTTCTGTACATAATCTAATGAAGTCATGAGGCTCCTTATTCCTTTCTTCCATAGCAGCTAAAAGGTAAAAATGAATAAAAGTGAGATTGTAGTGATAAATGGTAGATTTATGAGTCTTGTGTGATTTTTATGCATACAGAATAAACATAATATAGGGATATACAGTAAGTTTCACGTCATCCTAAAGCAGTTGTGTCACTTCAGCAAAAGGCATTTACCATGTAGAGAAAGTTACTACAGTCATGGCCAAAAGTTTTGAGAATGATACAAATATTAATTTTTACAAAGTCTACTGCTTCAGTTTTTATAATGGCAATTTGCATATACTCCAGAATGTTATAAAGAGTGATCAGCTTAACAGCAATTACTTGCAAAGTCAATATTTGCCTAGAAAATGAACTTTATCCCCCAAAACACATTTCAACATCATTGCAGCCCTGCCTTAAAAGGACCAGCTAACATCGTTTCAGTGATTGCTCCATTAACACAGGTGTGGGTGTTGATGAGGACAGGGCTGGAGATCAATCTGTCATGATTAAGTAAGAATGACACCACTGGACACTTTAAAAGGAGGCTGGTGCTTGGCATCATTGTTTCTCTTCTGTTAACCATGGTTATCTCTAAAGAAACACGTGCAGTCATCATTGCACTGCACAAAAATGGCCTAACAGGGAAGAGTATCGCAGCTAGAAAGATTGCACCTCAGTCAACAATCACATCATCAAGAACTTCAAGGAGAGAGGTTCCATTGTTGCCAAAAAGGCTCCAGGGCGCCCAAGAAAGACCAGCAAGCTCCAGGACCGTCTCTTAAAAGTGTTTCAGCTGCGGGATCGGGCTACCAGCAGTGCAGAGCTTGCTCAGGAATGGCAGCAGGCAGGTGTGAGTGCATCTGCACGCATTGTGAGGCGGAGACTCTTGGAGCAAGACCTGGTCTCAAGGAGGGCAGCAAAGAAGCCACTTCTCTCCAGAAAAAACATCAGGGACAGACTGATATTCTGCAAAAGGTACAGGGAGTGGACTGCTGAGGACTGGGGTAAAGTCATTTTCTCTGATGAATCCCCTTTTCGATTGTTTGGGACATCTGGAAAACAGCTTATTCGGAGAAGACGAGGTGAGCGCTACCACCAGTCTTGTCTCATGTCAACTGTAAAGCATCCTGAAACCATTCATGTGTGGGGTTGCTTCTCAGCCAAGGGAATCGGCTCTCTCACAGTCTTGCCTAAAAACACAGCCATGAATAAAGAATGGTACCAGAATGTCCTCCGAGAGCAACTTCTCCCAACCGTCCAAGAGCAGTTTGGCGATCAACAATGCCTTTTCCAGCATGATGGAGCACCTTGCCATAAAGCAAAGGTGATAACTAAATGGTTCAGGGAACAAAACATAGAGATTTTGGGTCCATGGCCTGGAAACTCCCCAGATCTTAACCCCATTGAGAACTTGTGGTCAATCATCAAGAGACGGGTGGACAAGCAAAAACCTACAAATTCTGACAAAATGCAAGCATTGATTGTGCAAGAATGGACTGCTATCAGTCAGGATTTGGTCCAGAAGTTGATTGAGAGCATGCCAGGGAGAATTGCAGAGGTCCTGAAGAAGAAGGGTCAACACTGCAAATATTGACTTGCTGCATTAACTCATTCTAACTGTCAATATAAGCTTTTGTTACTCATAATATGATTGCAATTATATTTCTGTATGTGATAAAAACATCTGACAAACACACATAAAAACCAGAGGGCAGCAGATCATGTGAAAATATAATATTTGTGTCATTCTCAAAACTTTTGGCCATGACTGTACAAGACACTTATGATTTATTATGTATTGTGATTGTCCATATTGCTTCCTTTGCTGATTTATTTTTCCATCACATTATACACAGTTCGTATGCAGAGGTTATGACCACCCTGCAATCCTGCATTGGTGGCCATACTTGTACATTACAGGAAAAAGCACCAATGCGCACTCCCATGGTCCCAGCAGGGTGGTCATAAGCTCTGGATGCAAACAGTGTATAATGTGATGGAAAAATGAATCCAGGAGGCAATATAGACAATCACAATACATTAGTAAGTGCCTTGTATTGACTTTCTTTACATGATAAATGCAATTTGCTGAAGTGAAACAACCCTTTTATAGGGAACCAGTCACTAGATTTTCAGCCACTAAACCATCACTTTAAACTGCTGAGGAACAGCTTTCTAAACATTCACGTATCAAAAGTTTATATATATATATCATCTGGGTAGTGTGCTGTATAAAGCCGGGACATAGTTAGAAAAGTAAAAGTTCTAACAAAAAGAATGGTCAGTCTGTTGCTACTGGACTTATAACCCCAATACATATTTATAAGCCTATGCTACGTCACCTTGTCATATCTAAAAGTAGACCAGTCTTACCATCCATCATACCATACCTCCTCAGAATGTTAACCACCACTGATAGGGGGGATTACTGCTATCTCATCACCAGGATGAAGATTTATGACGTCATCGCCAATGGTGACATATTCCTGACGCACAGCAAGAACAATGTGATCTCTGATAGCGGAGAGCCTAGGGGTCAAATTATAAATTGTAAGTTATGTTCATCAAATGTACTGAAAGTGCCATGGAGTCAAAAATGCTAATTTACCAGACAAGAATTAGGATACATGCACACAGCAGTGCAGTATATACAGATTTTCTGTTCCTGCACCAAATCTGCGCGTGTTACTTGTGGATTTTGTCGCTGATTTTGATACAGATTTACATTGCAAAGAGTGAAATCCGCACTGAAAATCTGCAAAAACTGTCAAACAGGGCTGTGGAGTCGGAGTCCATTTTGGCAGAGTTGGAGTCGTTATAAAATGGACCGACTCCACAAATATATAATAAATTGGTACATTTAGTTCAATGCAATATGTGCTGAATATATTTTCATAAGAATTTGGGAAAATGATGAAATGTCCTATAAATGTCTGTTCTATTCCTGATCTAAGGATCTAGTCTTTTAGTTCAGATGACTGTGTGCTGCCCTTTATGTAGATGCTCAGAAGTGAAGCTCCTCCGATACAGATCAGAGGAAAAAGGCACTGGGAAGGAATGGCTGCACTCATCTCAGATCTGCTACAGAAAACAGGATTAAAGATTAGCTTTCAAAGAAGTTAAAAGAAGACATTTTCTAAATACATTGGTCAGTAGATTTGACTTTAGTCATGAACTATAGACAGTTCAGCAGGTCTCTCACAGCACACAGGTTCCTATGGTAACCTGCAGACCAGAAAGACTGTTATCTGATTGGCTGAGAGCAGGAGTGACCTCATGCCCACGTAATGATGGGACTGAGCTCTGAGTGAACTTATAAGGTTTAGCAAGATTACCTGCAGTAATCAAAAGGTACAAGTGTTGTGAGGACTGAGAAGCTTTACCTGTAATAGTGTTAGAGATCACAATCTCCTGTTCTAGTAAGTTAATATATGCTAATAACTTGCAGGATAACAGGCTGAACTGGATGAACAGATGTCTTTTTTCAGCCTTATTAACTACGTTACTATGTTACTACTATGTAATAACTGCTGGAGACCCACCCACAGCCTGAGGAGACAGAGCCGGATAATGATAAATGTAATAAATATATTTTATGTTGTACCTAAATAGTGTGATTATTGTATCAGAGGGAGTGGGAGTCGGAGTTAGGGGAAATTGAGGAGTCATAGTCGGAGCTGGGGCTTGGCTTACCGACTCCACAGCCCTGCTGTCAACATGCTGCAGATTTCAAAATCCGCATCGCAGGGCAATTCCATTGGGAAAATTTTCACACCATGTACACAAGATTTTGAAAAGCTGATCTACTTAGTGGTTACTGTATTACGCTGTGGATTTGCAACATGAAAACCTGCACATAATATGGGCATATACCCTTAGAAAGCCCATCTGCCATGTCCGCCTGGTTCAGCATGGAATATGCTGCCTTGGCTATGCTCACTGGCGTCCGATTTGCATATTACAAATCTAACAGGTAACATCTAAGCAGATGGTCACACTCTCCCAGGGGTCAATATTATTTACCCTTTCAGAACCTAAACTGATATAACTAAGTAATGGCTTTAAAACATTTTGGGATAAACTGTGTGTATTAAGCCTGTACGGAAGAGCCATAAGCATGGGTGTAACTATAGGGGGTGAAGAGTTTGGATGCTCAAAGGGCCCTCTGCTCCACATAAGGAGACCAGTACTATAAATATTGCCTTGAGGTCAAGTAACTCATACGGTAGTTACACCTCTGGCTATACACATGGTATGATGCTGTTTTAACAACAGGACCAAATTACAGAGGTATTCTCCTCTAAATGTGATGTTTCCAGAGGAACATGAGCTCTGTGTCCACCCATGACCCTGGAGGCACACAAAGGTGCAATATGGTCCACAGAACTCTACTCTAGGATTCATTATTAGGGGGTTGTCTCAGCTCAGACATTGGTGGCTTATTGCTAGGATAGGCCAACAATGTCACTTCTGGGTGGCTTATTGCTAGGATAGGCCAACAATGTCACTTCTGGGTGGCTTATTGCTAGGATAGGCCAACAATGTCACTTCTGGGACCCACTCATAACTCCAGAATGGGATGCCCAATGCAAATGGTTCAGCTGCCCTCCATTCATTTCTAGGGGAGTTCCGAAAATAGCTTGCTAGCTCAGCTATTTCTGACAGTCCCATAGAGGTGAATACTGTGGTGGCCGCGCTTGCGCAGTGGGCTCTCCATTCTCATGGGACTTTCTAAAACAGCTGAGCGTGATCATGCGCCTATTTTTGGAACTCCCATATAAATGAACAGAGAGCATGCCGCACATACGCATTCACTTTTGGGGCCCGTTCTGGAGGCTCACACCTATCTGAGATGATAAAACCACTTTAATGTGTCCATCCAATATTAGAGATGGATTCACTTCTATATTAAAATCCTGATCGCCACCTTGGATGCAGAGCTTCAATTTTCTCCCATAGATCTTTGGAAGTAATTTCTTGTGGTAGAACCACGTTTTCAGAACGAACACCAGTTAGTTCAGAACTTTTGGCAAAATACAAAACCACCACCTGCAAAAAACACAAGAAAAAAAATTTTTTTTAGTTCTCAATGGAAACATAGCGCATCAAACATGGGAATACTGAATCCGCCAAGAAAACCACTGAACATGCAGCCCCAAAATCTTCAGTACGCACTAGGATGGGCTGAAGTTACAGCTCCATCAAGGAATGGTATGGGGCTCCTGCGTAGGGCATTCATACTTTTATAACCAGTGCAATTAGATCACATTAGATCAATGTGTGATTGAATGTCCAACCTCACTGATTAGCAGTATGAGGGGTCTGGGCCCCCGCAGTAGATACAGCTGAGTAAGGCCTCGTCCACATTTCCATGTCAGAGACACATCTGTGAAAAAAAGCGCACGTGTTTCATCCGTGAAGGATCCGTGGTTGGTCCGTGTGTCCGTTTTTACCATCCGTGTGGCATCCGTAACTCACTGACGTTGCTCAGCTGAAAAATAATTTCCAAAGAATCTCCTATTAGTCATCAGTGAAAAACGGACGCATCACGGACACAACACGGATGTGTGTCAGTGATTTTCACGGACCCATAGACTTCAATGGGCGTGCTTGGTCCGCATCACATATCAAAGTAGTGCATGTGCAGTGCCCGGGGTGCCGCGGTTGCTATGGGGGCGACCCGTTTCCCCCTCCAGGGCCCTCTAAGGTGTTTCCCTTTATGTCCCAGTGGTAGGAGTGCCAAGGGGATTTAGGCCACTCACGTCTTTAGTGGTGTTGTCACGGTGTTCCTACCTCGTGGGAAGAACAGGCCCCAGGCGGTGGCTCCGGCTGCAATAAATTTACTAGGAGTAATAATTGAGGGTCGTCAGGTGGGAATGATGCGCAGACTTGTATGAATGATCCAACATAGTTTTATTAACTTATCTTGGTAGGCAGATAACTAGTTTCATTCCTTCAGCTTGGTGTCCAGCAAGTGCAGCTATTACTTATACTTGGCAGATGCTTGGTAATTCAGGTTTCAGGCTTCCTGTTCTAAGTTGAGGTTAGCTCTTAAGTCTGGCTTCCCTTGAGAGTATTGTAGTGCCTTATTGCAGGCTATATTACTCTATATTTAGGGAGCAGCAGAGCTGAAGGTGCTCCACTGCCCTGCACATGTCCTCCCTGGATGGGGTACAGGGGACAACTCCATGACTAAAACACAAAACTGTCTTAACTGTCATTTCCTCTCACTGCCTGAAGTTGGAAGAGCTTAACTTCTCTCCAGCAGAGGGGGTCAGAATGGACTAAGGACTGTACCATTCTGGTAAAACTACATCTGAATCTGCCATAGTATTTACTGACACCTGCTGGTACACCAGGTACATTACATGGGAAACAGTTGCATAACATTGAATATAATACATATTAATGCTGGTGATAACATTAATGCACAGAAATACATTTCCACAGTAGCATACAGATAGAAGCTGGTTATGCAGAGTTGTAACACTACTCTGGGGTGTTACACATGTCTCAGTGATTTTTTTACTGACCCACGCTCAGTAGAAAAATGCTGAAATGTGAACAGATACATTTAAATCAATGGGTATGTGTGCTGTCCGTGAAAAATGCGGACAGCACACGTCAGTGAAAAACAGAAATGTGGACGAGGCCTAACAGAACCAGCAAAGCCGAATGTATGGATGTGGTAGGGTTGTGGCTCCTGTTCTGATTTACTGGGCCACAGCAGCCCCTTCGTTCGGCTGATCATTGGGACTCCCAGAGGTTGTCCTAAGCATAGGCCAGTAATTCTGGAAAGCCCCTTTTAAAGAGGTTTTCCAGGAGTTTTACACTGGTAGCCTATCCTTTGGTGGGGGTCTGATGCCCAAGAGAAAGCAGCACTGCTCACAGTAGCACTGCAGCCTTCTCCGACTTTTCCCAGGCCAGTGACGTCACATTCATTGGTCTTAGGGCTCATGCACACGAACGTATTTTCTTTCCGTGTCCGTTCCGTTTTGTTTTTTTTGCGGACTGTATACGGAACCATTCATTTCAATGGGTCTGCAAAAAAAACCCGAAGGTACTCCGTGTGCATTCCGTTTCCGTATTTCCGTTCCACAAAAGATAGAACATGTCCTATTAGGCCCCATTCACACATCCGTATTTTTGCACATCCTGAAAAATGGTCAGTTTTCCAGGACACCCGTTCCGTTTTTTCCGTAAAAAAATGGAAAGGATGTATCCATATGTCATCTGTTTTTTGCGGATCCGCAAAAAACGGAAGGATGAATAACATCTTTTTTTTTCACCCCTCCTGGAACTGAATCCGCAAATACGGATGACATGCGGATGCCTTTCCGCATGTCTTCCGCATTTTTTGCGGATCCATAGACTTTCATTGTGCTACGGACCGCAATTCGGGAGAAAAGTAGGACAGGAGGATTTCTTTATGCGGACAGTCGGAACGGACACACGGATGCGGACACCACACAGTGTACTGTCCGTATTTTTTCGGGACCTATTGAAATGAATGGATCCGCATCCTATCCGCATAATTGTCCGCAATTGTGGAAACAGATGCGGAAAGGATGCAGACACATTATACGGACGTGTCTGTCTGCATCTTTTGTGGCCCCATTGAAACGAATACAGCCATCGGAATGTGCCCAAGGGTGAGTTCACATTACGTTTCATGCCTCCGTTTGACTTAAAATAAAAACACGCAGCACACCATGTTCTTGTATCCTGCACAGTCCGGTAAAAAAAAAAAAAAAAAGTATACTTTGTTTTACAATGGAACTCTATGGTAAACGGATGCCACTGCATGGCATCAGTCTGAGGCATTATGAGGCATCCGTTTATATAATATACGTTTTTTTTGTATATGTTAAAAGGATGGGAAAAAACGTGATGTGAACCCACTCTTAGGCTTCATTCACACGACCATATGTGTTTTGCGGTCCGCAAATTGCGGATCCGCAAAAAAAACGGATGACGTTCCGTATGGCATCCGTGTTTCCGTTTTTTTTGCGGATCCATTGTAACAATGCCTATCCTTGTCAGCAAAACGGACAAGAATAGGACATGTTCTATCTTTTTTGCGGAACGGAAATACGGACATACGGAAACGGAATGCACACGGAGTACCTTCCGTTTTTTTTGCGGACCCATTGAAATGAATGGTTCCGCATACGGTCCGCAAAAAAAACGGAATGGACACGGAAACAAAATACGGTCGTGTGAATGAAGCCTTAGGCCTCTTACACACGAACGCTGTGTTTTGCGGTCCGCAAATTGCGGATCCGCAAAAAAAACGGATGCCGTCCGTATGGCATCCGTTTTTTTTGCGGATCCATTGTAACAATGCGTATCCTTGTCCGTTTTGCGGACAAGAATAGGATAGGTTCCATCTTTTTTGCGGGGCTACGGAACGGGCATACGGGTGCTGACAGCACACCGTATGTTCTCAGTATTTTTTGCGGACCCATAGAAATGAATGGGTCTGCATTTTTCATGTGAAAAATGCGGATTGGAGCCCGCAAAAAATACTGTCGTGTGAAAGGGGCCATAGTGTCAAAAAAATGTGACACAGTGCTCTATGCGTGCTGATGATAATGTCCCCGATAATGTCCCCCTTTAACCTTTTAAAAAGTTGGGTGGTATGTATTCACGCATCCATGGTTTTCCTCAGTTGGACACCACAGACGCCTGCCCATGATTACAGATCTCTTATGCACACTATGGATAGCATTTGCGTTCGGCCTGTGGTTTTCACAGATCCTTGTTAGAATTTTCTCTGGAAATTAATTTTCAGCTGAGCGTTGTCTGTGGAACACAGATGACACATGAATTCTTCACGGATGAACCCCTGACCATCTCGTGACAGATGTTATCATGGACGCGTGAATGAGGCCTAGCTGAACAGTTCAAATTAGTTTAAATAGAGCCACAGCATAAATCGACAGGCTGCAAATTTCAAATCCATAGATTTAATTGCAGACACTTTCCGCAGAGTGTAGATTGGGTTAGTTAAAATCTCATCCACCTCGCTGTTAGGGCCAGTTACTGTGACTGATATTTAAAAACACGTTTAAATAAAATCAGCATAGTATCCACATGGGTTTTTTTTTCAGTGTGATTTTGATGCGTTTTTTTTTTTTTTTTTTGACCAATGGGTGTTCACTTTAATACAAAGCTGCATTTTCAGCTTGACGCAGATCTCCACCAAAAAACGCACGGAAGACACGCAGTACAAAAAAAACATGGTGCATGCTGCTTCTATTTTCCACATGTAAAAAAAAAATACAAAAAA